>LR538084.1:0-149443 GCA_900883565.2 Caenorhabditis panamensis | reverse complement strand
TCACTCAAAACGTTTGTGATCGAGTTGAACTAAAGGGACTCTAACAGTCCACCACTCATCCAAAAGACGTTTTTGCCTAGTGAATGAGTTAAGTCAAGAGTCAGAGACCGTCCACTATCTGCCACAACAGACGTTTTCAGGTGAGTGATTAGTCAAGAGCCCGGAGGCCGTCCACTGTCACTCAAAACGTTGGTTCTGTTGATCGAGTTGAGTCAAGAGTCTCTAACCGTCCACCACTCATTCAAAAGACGTTTTTGCCTAGTGAATGAGTTAAGTCAAGAGTCAGAGACCGTCCACTATCTGCCACAACAGACGTTTTCAGGTGAGTGATTAGTCAAGAGCCCGGAGGCCGTCCACTGTCACTCAAAACGTTGGTTCTGTTGATCGAGTTGAGTCAAGAGTCTCTAACCGTCCACCAACTCATTCAAAAGGCGAAAGGACCCATATTTCAAATGAAAAAACTCACGCAACGTTTTGCAGGATAGTTTAGCAGGATAGAGTTGCAGGGTAGGTTAGCAGGATAGGTTTAGCAGGATAGAGAAGATGCCGGATAGATGAGCAGGATAGATGTGCATTGTAGTGGTAGTTGTAGTCGCAGTAGAAACCAGTGGCGAATGGGGAAGAGTCCTGAAGAATAACTTGATTCCAATACATTTGCACCCTTTACCTCCACTTCGATACAGGGAGCACATCAAACCACGTGAACTATTCGACGATTTGAATTGAATTCGACACGTTCTTGCGGCGAACCATTCCATCTCCTCGAAACCACTTGCGACAAAGCTGCTTTTCGGCGTCATCGGGGGTGTTGGTCCATTCGACGGAGATGCGATTGTTGTTGGTGTCTTCTTGTCCAAGGGCGATGGCATCACACGAAACAGCGAGGAGCACTGCTTCTTTTGGGTCCCGTGGATCGACGTCAAGACGTTTCATGTTGGTGCTCTTGATTCCGTATCCGATGGGCGCCCCGAAGTGTTGAATGAGTTGATTTCGATGTGGCAGATGCTTGTCGTTGTACGGGAGCGTTGAAGACGATCTTCTGGGTCTGGATGTCTTCTCGTGGGGCGAATTGGGCCATGGCGACGGTTGTTGAAGAGTTGCAAACTCAAAGATGCGCGCAAAATGAGCCGAAGGTTCGATTTGACGTTTTTGAAAGTCTAAAAACTTTGAAGTTTGACTGTTTCGCAGCGTTGCAAGCCTTACCTTCCAGTGTAGTCGAACCGAGGAGTGAATTGTGAAGAGCAAATGAAGAGCAAATGAAGATCAGCCGGACAGATAAGGGATGGCCTGAAAGATAACGTGATAACAGAGGTTGAGGTCGGGAATAAAGAAAATTCAAAAAAATCCACGTGGGACTTTTCATTGACTATTTGAAATCAACTGTTTGATGCGTTCCAGACTGCGCGTTGATGACTGGTGCACGCTGTGCCTCGCTCAATTTAACTCAAGAACAATCCAAGATATCAAAAAGTTGTCAACTAATGAAATATTGGTTGCAATGTAAGCTACATTTTTGTAGTTGACAACTTTTTGAAATATTTCACGAAAACAGAGATATGAACAATTCAGTGCAAGTAACACTAGACTGTGGTTAGACTGTGCGCCGCGCCTCTTAACTCGATAAACATTGAAGATATCAAAAAGTTGTCAATTACACGAATGTTTATCACATTTCTAGCTACATTTTTGTTGTTGATAACTTTTCGGTACCTTTTACCAGTAATGAGATATCAGCAGCTCGGTAAACGCTTGACTCCGCACAGCGAACTAATGAATTCTTGGCTGTGTGCCGCGTCTTATAACTCACGAAACATTAAAGATAACAGAAATCTGTTAACTACAAATATGTTCCTTACATTTTCATCTACATTTTTGTAGTTGACAACTCCTTTCTATCACCCCTACATTCCGAGTTACACTCACTTTCGGATTCGGTGGATCGACGCCGAGACGTTTCATGTTGGTGCTCTTGATTCCGTATCCGATGCAGCGCGCCGGAGTGTTGAATGAGTTGATTTCGATGTGGCAGATGCTTGTCGTTGTACGGGAGCGTTGAAGACGATCTTGGCGTTGTGCTGGGTCTGGATGTCTTCTCGTGGGGCGAATTGGGCCATGGCGACGGTTGTTGAAGAGTTGCAAACTCCAAGATGCGCGCAAAGTGAGCCGAAGTTCCGATTTGATGGTTTCGAAAGTCTAAAAACTTTGGAGTTTGACTGTTTCGCAGCGTTGCAAGCCTTACCTTCCAGTGTAGTCGAACCGAGGAATGAATTGTGAAGAGCAAATGAAGAGCAAATGAAGATTAAAGATTAGCCGGACAGATAAGGGATGGCCTGAAAGATAACGTGATAACAGAGGTTGAGGTTGGAATGAAGAAAATGCGAAAAAATCCACGTGGAAGTTTTTGACTATTTGAAATCAACGGTTTTGCGTGCTGGCTGCGTGTTGATGACAGGTGCACGCTGTGCCTCGCTCAATTTAACTCAAGAAACATTGAAGATATCAAAAAGATTGTTTCGAATAGGAGCACAAATCAAAACCACTTTCTCATGCTCTTTATCCTTCATAAAATCAAAAATTTCAAAAGTTGTGTGCATCCGGGTACCGTTCGACCTGTCGGAACGTCTTGTTCTCCTCCGTCGGCTCAATCGGCGCCTCGTATCCAGGATGACGGGGTCTCTCGTGGACTGGTGGGGGCTGAAAAGGCAGGAAGGGGTATTGCAAGGTCCCAGAGGGATTACCAAATAAATCTTGTTGGGAGTCTTCCCTTGTCCTGGACCCATCGCGTTGTATCCTTGTGGCGGAGCAAAGTAGTCACGGTTATGATCCGGCGAGTTTTTTCGGGGACTGGCCTGCAGAAAATGGAGAATAACTTGGAATCTAGAAGAGGTATTGAAAAGTTGTCAACTAATGAAATGTTGATCACAATGTAAGCTACATTTATGTAGTTGACAACATTGTAACTCCTTTTACCATTCTCTAGATATTAGCGATTTGGTGAGGGCTGGACTGTGTGCTGAAGATCAGTGCGCGTCGCTTTATAACTCAAAAAATATTGAAGATATCAAAAAGGTGTCAACTACAAAAATGTTTATCGCATTTTCAGCTACAGATTTGTAGTTGACAACTTTTTGCTACCTCTTACCAGAATTGAGATATCTACAATTTAGTGCATGCTAGACGGCGCGTTCATGATGACTGCGTGCTGAGCAAAACGCCGCGCTCTATATCTCAGAAACTATCACAGATATAAAGAAGTTGTCAACTACGAATATGTTCCTCACATTTCCAGCTACATTTTTGTAGTTGACAACTTCTTGCCATCACCACTACATCCTTGGTTACACCTACTTTTGGACTCGGCGCCTTCTTCCTCCCTTCTCCCGTCATTTTGCTCTCCCCCTCATCTTCATCCTCATCAATCGTATTCTTCTTCTTTGTTTTCTTCTTCTTATCCACACTTTTCACCTCCAAACCCGTCGCTGTCTCCGTTTTCTCCACCTTTTTCTTCTTTTTCTTCGGCGCCGTTTTCTCCGAAGCCGTCCCCGAGTCCTCAACTGGCTTCTTGTTTGGCGCTGGATTTTTCATTTTTTTTTCCAAGTTCTGATCGGTTTTCTGAACTATTCTACACACCTTTTTTCTTCTTTCCACACTGAGAAACCACCAAAACCAATGGAAACACGAGAGTCAAGGTGAAGGAGATTTTTTCTGAAAAGTTGGTCAGTGTCTTTCTGATTTGTTGAGACTTACCAAAGGATAACCAAACGCACAACCAGAATATCATGATTTCAATGGCAAAAATCCAGAAATAATGAAAAGATTATAAAATTTTGGTAATAAGAAACCATTCCATTTTGATGATAAGTGAGGGTCACGGGAAACTGTTTTTCTTCGCGTGAAAAACAGCTCATCGGTTCCAAATCAGTTCCGAACACGTTTCCACTTTTACGTGGAACTTTGAAAAATACGCTTTTGGTGGGAAACAAGATCAGTTTCCACTTTTTTTTTCTTTTTTTAGAGGTGCCCCGCAGGTTTCTCTTCGGATACCACTTCCCCATGAGCTCCTCTGATCAAGGTAAGTAAAAGTTTGATTTTTCTGGAATTTTCTCGTTTCTGGTTTGAATTTCTTGATTTTTATTGTTAAAATCTGATAGAAAAGAGAATTCGAAGCCTAAAAATGATTCAAATTACCCATTTTTGTAGTTTTCTGTCAAAAACACGAAATCTGAAAGTTTTCTATGAAAAACTCAATGATTCTGGTCAAATTGACTCTCTCTTTGTTTCAAATTCTTTCTTTACCAGATTTCATTAATAAAATCATAAAAAATCAGTTCAAACACAAAAAAACCGACAGAATTTGAAGTGGAAATGACATGTTGTCTTTCAGGGAGTGCTCCGGTTGGTGGACGGGTCCCGCCAGATCTCTCGAGTTGGAGCAAGCGAGAGATGCGTCAATGGATGGCTCGCTTCCGTCAAGAAATTGATAACAGAGAGGATTCCAGCGACGAAGAAGATGATGACGTTGTCGCCAATGCTCCTGCTCCTCCTCCTCTGAATCCTGGTCCTGGACCTGTTGTCGAGCAACCAGTCGTGCCGCAAGTCGTTCAACAAGTCGTCACTGCAGCTGCTTTGCTTCGTGTCGGTTAGTATTGGGAGGAAAAGAAGATGCGCTATGTGGAATTGTTGCCCAACCAAAAGAGGCGGAATTTCTGAACTTTTTTCATAGAAAATTGAAAGAATCAATCAATTCCATTGATTTTGCTACTTGAGAACTTTGTAAGGTGTGCGCTATCAACTCTAACTTCGCAGAAACGGATTGGATCAAAAACTTGTCAACTACAAATTTGTAACTCTATAAATAAGCTTTCAAATGATGTCAAATGTTGCTAATTTTCTCACAAATGCAACAAATTACAAGCTCTGAAACTTGTCCAAAGTTCTGCAAACTGTGTTCAACTGCACGTTTGCAAAACATGTTGAAACTAAACACTAATCGATAGTTTATTTCTAGAAGAACAACTTTGTAGTTGACCGTTTGTTGATAAAATACTTGGCCGCCAAGTTATGATCAATCTCGCATGTTTCACCCCGCCTGCCACCGATTGCCCGGCCACCGCGCCCTGTAACGCTCTGCTTAGCTTCTGCTCTCATCGGCTTGCTTGAAATAGATCCCATTTCATTTAAAACATTCATTCCAACGTTTCCAGACACCTCCGATGCAAATGATAAGAAGAACACGACTGCCGCTCCCCTTCCTCCGTTCCAGCCTTTTTCAATTCGGCCTCTGAACCAATCACTGCCGATGCAAGACCGTCGGAGCCGGCTCGCTGTGAATCCCGTGATGAATGCAGGTCCACAAGTTCCAACACGTCCCTATTCCTCCGGAAACCAACACACATATCGCCCGAGACACGTTCAAGACAATCATGACTCCATCCCGATGGAAATCTCTTTGAGTCAAGAGAGCGTTGTAGACGATAATCATGCTCCCGTTGCTCCTTCTCAGGTTGCTCCGGCGCCTCTTGTTCCTGCTGCTGCTCCAGTTGCTGTTGATCCTGCTCCTGCTCTCCCGGCTTCCGTTGGTCCTTCTCTTCTCTCTTCTCATGGTACAAACTGTTGAATGTTGGGTGGTACTATAAACACATCATTCAGGTATTCCATCGACTCCAAATCGTGCATATCGTTCTGAAAATCATCGACACCGCCGCCGTTCGTCTCGTTCTAGTTCACGTTCGCGCTCTCGTTCCCGATCCCGATCAGCTGGACCATCTGCTCGTCGCCATCGACCGCTTGATCCAATAAGAAGATTGACACCTATCCCGGAAGACAGTGAAGACGAGGATGTTATGCTCAATGGCGATGCGCAGAATGGAGGAGATGAAAGAAACGATTTCAATGAAGATGCCCAAGATGACCACGTGAACCGAATGATCGCAGACAACGAGCCGGAAGAAGAGATGGATAGAGATGATGGAGGTGCTGACGAGATCAGTGACGAAGAAGGGAGTGACGACTCTCTGGACCTATCCGCCACACAAAGCTCGGCATCCAGCATCTCCATGGCATCGAGCACCTACTCGTTGCATTTTGCTAGTAATCAAATCTACCCGATTGCAAAACCATGAATTTCTGTGTTTCAGAGCGCTCAACCTCTACTTCGAGCATTTGCACAGTGGTGACTCAAACCCCGGCTCCCGGAAAGAAGACATATCTTTTCAAGAAACCCGTGAAACCTCTGAACACTAGAAGAGATATTGCAGAGCTGACGACCACATGGACGGACTCGATGAAGCGCAAGTGGCCCAATAATGACGTGCCCAAATTGGTTAGTGAGAAAACAAAAGACAATTCAATGAACAATTTGTTTCAGAACGCATTGTTTATGCGGAAATTACGACCCGCATCTTTTGATAACCACTCGGGTAGAGCGATTCGCGCTCTCAACAATGCACCACCCGTTCCGATTCCACTTGCAAACTTGCAACAGTATCGTCAGTTGGAAATAAGAAACTTGAAGCAGACGGACACATCCGAATTCACCGTCTTTGGCGCATCAATCAGAGCTTTGAGAAAAACGAGGTACCGTTTCTAAACTTCTATCAAGTCCTAGTTCTCCTTTTCAGAATCAGGGTTCGTCCGCACCAAATGAGAATTGTGCACAAAAGCCATTGGCCATGTGGCAAGCTGAATACCTCTTGCGAGGTTTCAATGCAAATCTACAATTCCCTTTTTGCTGATTCTGCTCTCGCTCCTCTTCACGCCTATATTCAGACGATTCCAAGAAGAGTAATTCATTGATCTCCCAACTAATCAGGATCCTTTTTGTTCAGAAAGATATTCCTATCGTGAGCTTTGGATGCACTCTGGTAGTCGATTTATTGGAGAAACTTTGTTCGGAGTTGGATCCCGCTCGTTCGTTGGTTCACGGCAATCAACTACATGTCCTGACTGCCGTACCAGGTGTCTATCACCACCACAGTTTGAGAGAGGCGAAAACACAATTCGCAAATGAGTACAAGAAAATGCGTGACGTGAGTTTTAGCAAAAATAGGTTGTTCGAATCATCTTGAATTCCAGAAATTGTCTTCTACAAACCTGCGCATCTACAGAAGTCTTCTACAGGAGCTCGACAAGTGAATTCTCCTTCAAGATGCACCCATCTGATTCTGCCGTCTCTTCACTCGTGTCGACATCTTTACCTCTTCCGAATGTCTCTTGGTCTCATGCTGTTTCTAGGGTTTTTCATGTATCATCACCAACTTTTCTCTGTTCGCTAACTTGACTGTGTCTAAGTTTCGCTGTTCCGACTGTCTCTCCGTTCCAGTCTTACCCCTACCTATCTCTATACTTGTTTCCATCGGATGCGCCGATCCGTTCCTCTTCCAAAGGTAGATTTTTGAGTTATGCCATTATTCACTGTCCCAATATTCGTGTTTATGGCTTTCTACATGACTTATTGAGACTCGTTGCCAACCTTTTGGTTTATGTGTTTCGGATTTTAATTGTCTTTCTAGATGAGAATGAGATTAATAGTTCCTGATCTTATTTCTCATTTCTTCCACCTACTTTTTCTGTGTATTTAACATTTCTCTTCTTCCTTAACTTGTCCAAGGGACTATTTTATTGTCCGGTTTTTAATTGTAACCATGTTTATTCAAGAGAGTGTCTCTAAAAGTGAATAAATTTCAATGAAACGTGCAAAGTATCCGAATGGTTGAACATGAAAAATGTGTTTTAAAAACAGACTCGTATCTCAGTTCTGGTGAGAGGTATCAAAAAGTTGCCAACTAGCAAAATGTTTATCAAGATGTGATAATCATTTTGTTAGTTAGCAACTTTTTTCTATCTCTTATGGCTACAAAGTTATAAGCCGCGGTACACTGTACTTCCAGAAGCAGTGATGTGTGTCTGGCAGTGAGTGACAAAACACTTTATATCTCAAGAACCTAAAAAGATAGATAAAAATTGTTAACTGAACAAATATTTCTCACATTATGGACAACATTTTTGTAGTTGACAACTCTTTGATATCTTTTATGGCTGCAGAGTTATGAGCCACGAAACACCGCACTGTCAAAAACAGTGTTGCTGGACAGTGAGTGACAAAACACTTGATATCTCAAGAACCATGAAAGATAGCAAAGAGTTGTCAACTAGACAATTGTTTGTTACTTTGTGAGCTACATTTTTGTAGTTGATCACTTTTTGATATCGCTATCGGTTGCAAAGTTATGAGCCACGGCAAACTGTACTTCCTAAATCAGTGCAGTATGTCGGGCAGTGAGTGACAAAACACTTGATATCTCAAGAACAATAAAAGATATTAAAAAGTTGTCAATTAAACAATTGTTCTTCACATTATGGCCTACATTTTTGTAGTTGACAACTTTTTTCTATCTCTTATGGCTACAAAGTTATAAGCTACGGCAAATTGTACTTCCTAAAGCAGTCGGGCAGCATGACAAAACACCCGATATCTTAAGAACCATAAGAGATAGAAAAAAGTTGTCAACTAACGAATTGTACATCATTTTCTTAGGCACATTTTTGCAGTTGACACTTTTCCAATATCTCTAACGCAACTTGAGTTACAGACGGTTTTGCAACAGCAACTTTTAAGGAGGCACTCAATCATTGTTTCCTTGTTCAATTGTTCAAACATCCGAAAAACCTTATTGGAGTCCTTGTGTGTCTTTTCTAGAGAAAATTTGCTATTCAATGATACCTTTAACACTGTTTTTGAGCGGAAACTGGCGTGTCTAGGAGGGTGCAAATGGAGAGGGCGCCCCTTCCCTGTCTGCGTGTTTGACCTCTTCCGCGGGGGAGGGTTGGCGCGCGCGGGGAATGCAGTTATTGATCTAGATTAACTCTAGATATTGAGCAGTTGTCTCTTTCACTTCATTCTGCCTTCCATTTCCTTTCTTTCCTTTCTTTCCTTTCTTTCCTTTCTTACCATCTGTTCGTCCTATTATCGATTTTCTAACCTCGTTATCTCACTAAATTTCCTGCTTTTTCAGGTCTCCACGTCCCAGAACCACCACTTCTCGGACTCTCCTGGATCCCTGGCCGTCGATTCAACTGTTTCAAGTGAGTTTTATTGGTCAAATTGAGCCAATTTTCATAACTTTTCTATTTCAGAGCCATCTCGACGGATTCCTGCATCTAAAGGATCATCAAAGTGGATCCAGGAGCCTCAACACCAGTGGTAACACCACGACAATTGGAGGATTAGAGGTATGAGAGAGGGAGAAGGACACGGCATTTGTAGGAAGCCTCTGGGTCCCACAACCTCGCTTTTGCGTGCTCTCCTGGTGATTGTGCCCTCGCGTTGTGTGGAACTTTCGAGGTTGTGTGGTATCTAGATGGACTTCAGTAGGACTTTTATCCTCCTCCCACTCTCTACCGCCTGACCACCAAGAGTCGAAACCCACGGATCCAAAACCATCTCGAGTTGGATCGTGGAGAGCGGAGCCATTCTCAATGCACCGCTTTCGGACTTGGATTCGAGGATTGGAGGTTAGTTGACTAGATTTCGTTTTCATTTGAGTATCATTCATTTTCAGATACCACCTGATCCAGCCACCTCTATCGCACTACATCCAACGTCTTCGGGATCCGTCTTCACTGTCTTCTGCATCTCGTCCTCACCACTTCGAGGATCCTGACAACTTCGATGACACCATTGGAACTCTCGTCGCCACAACAACATCAGGAGCTCCTTTGCAAGCTGCTCAAACACATCTGTGACACCAGGAGCATCAGAAGCACGTCGACAGGCTGCTCAACAAGACAACAGAGAGATATAGAGAATGAGAAGAGGTATGAAACCATCTGGGCCCCTCAGTACTCGCTTTTGCGTCTACGCCTGGTGCTCCGACCCCCGAGGTTGGGGATGTTTCGAGACTGAGGGTAGCTTAGGAGGTCTTCTTCCTCAACTCGCTATCTATCATCTGACACCCACGGATCCCCAACACCTCAAGAAGGATCGTGGAGAGCGGAGCCTTCAAATCGCACCGCTTTCGGATTTGGATTTGAAGATTGGAGGTTCGTTTGTTGTTTGTCGGTTCATCAAGACATTTACCGTCTTCCAGATGCGACACGGACACCTCCTCCACCACCACCACATCCTTCACAGCTGGAGCTGCTCGACATCTTCAAACCACCTGGATCCCTGGGACTTCTAGACGCCCCAGATGTGAAGATCAAGAGAATTGTCGTCTCCTGCACCTTGCCAACACCGTCTCGAGGATCCTGGCAACTTGGAGCACACCCTGGAACGCACTCACCACCACAACAAACGTCGCTGGGACTCAATGGATCTCCAGGAGCGTCAAGAGCATCAAAAGCCCGTCGACAAGCTGCTCAAACAGCCTCCTAGGACAGAGCGGACGGATATAGAGAATAAGAAGAGGTTTGAAACCACCAGGGCCCCTCAGTACTCGCTTTCGCGTCGTCGCTTTGGCCCCTGACCCCCAGGCCCGGGGATGTTTCGAGACTGAGGGTAACCCAGGAGGTCTTCTTCCTCAACTCGCTATCTATCATCTGAAACCCACGAATCCCCAACACCTCAAGAAGGATCGTGGAGAGTGGGGCACATCTCTATGCACCGCTTTCGGATTAGGATTTGAAGATTGGAGGTTAGTTCGTTGTTTTTCAATCCTTCTAGTCATGTTCCTTCTTCCAGATGCGACCATCATCCTTCCGAACCTTCCACATCTTCAACTCCTTCACAAAAATCGCAAGGACCACACCCTTCACAGCTGGAGCTGTTCGTCGTCTTCAAACTTCCTGGATCCCTGGAACCTCAAGACGTCGACGACAAGAAGTATCAACAACCACCGTAACTACTACTTCATGAATCCAATGAACATCTGGAAGCACAAGGAGCATCAAGAGCATCAGAAGCCCGTCGACAAGCTGCTCAACAGCCACGTAGCTGACAGAGCAGACAGATATAGACAATGCGAAGAGGTCAGAAACCACCAGGGCCCCTCAGTACTCGCTTTCGCGTCGTCGCTTTGGCCCCTGACCCCCAGGATTCGGGGATGTTTCGGGACTGAGGGTAACCCAGGAGGTCTTCTTCCTCAACTCGCTATCTATTATCTGAAACCCACGGATCCCCAAAACCTCAAGAAGGATCGTGGAGAGCGGAGCCTTCAAATCGCACCGCTTTCGATCGGAAAATTGAAATTTGGAGGTTAGTTGGATGTCTGTCGGTTCATCAAAGAATTTACCGTCTTCCAGATGCGACACGGACTCCTCCACCACCTCATCAGCGTCTTCTACCATCTTCCGGGCCTCTTCAACTCCACCACACAAGCCCCAACGAACACGCCCGTCACAGCTGGAGCTGTTACACATCTTCAACTCACTTGGATTCTTTCAAAGGGACCTCAAAACGTTGATGACAAGAAGTGTAGAGATCAAGAGAGAGTAACTGATGAAAAAAGAGCCACTGAGTATCCACAACCTCGTTTTTGCGTCTACGCCTGGTGCCGCGACCCCCGCGATGTGGGGATGTTTTGAGGTTGGGTGACACTTCAGTTGGTCTCTTCTAATCAGCTCACCCTCTTCTCGTTCTTCATCATCTCAATCCCACGGATCATCAGCACCTCAAGAAAGATCGTGGAGAGCGGGGCAACTCTAAGTGCACCGCTTTCGAGCTGGGGCGCGAGGATTGGAGGTTAGTTGACTAGGTTTCATTTTCATTTGAGTATCAATGATTTCCAGATGTCTTCTTCTATCTCGTCGTCACCAATTGGAGGATCCTTGCTGTTTGGACACCCTGGACTTCTCTCGCCACCTCCACTACCACTTCATGGACTCCATGGATCTCGAGGAACACAAGGAGCATCAAAACGACAAAGCTTCCTGGATGCTGCAGCAGAGGTATGAGAGTAAGAGGAAGATTAGGTATTAGTAGGAAGCCACTGGGTCCCTCAAACTCGCTTTCGCGTCTTTGCCTGGTGCTCTGTACCCCCAAGTTTGGGGAGGTTTTGAGGTTGAGGGTACCTGGTTGGACTTCAGTTAGGACTCTCCAAGTCAAAGTATCCTCCTCTTATTCTCTGCTATCTGATCTTTTGAACTGGGACGCGAGGATTGGAGGTTAGTTGATTAGATTTTGTTTTCATTTGAGTATCATCTGTTTCCAGATACCTCCTGATCCAGCTACATTCATCACACTACATCCGACGTCTTCGGAATCTCGCCAACCCCATTTCGAGGATCCTGGCAACTTGGAGGACAGCTCTCGAACTCTCGTCGCCACAACTCATGGATCCATCGAACCTCGGAGAGCGCAAGGAGTGAGAGGAGACATTGGACAACGCTGTGAAGAAGCCGTCTTTGTCCTCAACTTGTTATCTACCATCTGAACCCCACTGATCCACCGCTATTGGATAGTGGAGAGCGGGCCCTCCCTCATTGCGCCGCTTTCGGTCTTGGACTCGAGGATTGGAGGTTAGTTTATCGGATTCCCCTTCATTTGTGTACCATTCATTTCCAGATGCACCAACGATCAAGGAGGAAGGACTACGACCGCTGCTACAACCACCAAATGGATTCGAAGAACCTCAACAAGCACAAGGGACATCAGGTGCACGCAACTCCGACTGCTACCAAGAATGGAGCCGACAGATATAGAGAATGGGAAGAGGTATAAAGCTATCTGGGTCTCTCAGTTCTCACTTTTTGAGTCTACGCTTTGGCCGCGACCCCCGGGCTGTGGGGATGTTTAGAGACTGAGGGTAACCTATGAGAACTTTGTCCTCAACTCGTTATCTACCATCTGAAATCCACGGATCTTCAACCATTGGATCGTGGAGAGCGGGCCCTCTCGTTGTGCCGCTTTCGGTCTTGGACTCGAGGATTGGAGGTTAGTTTGTTTAGTTTCCTTACTTTTGAGCAGCATTCATTTACAGATGCATCAAGGTCCATGGAGTCAATGAACAAAGGAGTTCCAGGAACCTCCCTCGCCGTCACACCGACTACTTCGTGGATTGGAAGGATTTGGAGGATCACAAGGAACACAAGGAACATTGAAACAACGACTAGAAGCTGCAGATGTAGAGAATGAGAAGAGGCATTGGTATTAGTAGGAAGCCACTGCGTACCCCTGTCTCGTTTTTGCGTCTACGCCTGGTGCTGTGACCCTCGCGTCCTGGGGATGTTTCGAGACTAGGTGGTATTCAGATGGACTTCAATTAGGGATCTTAAAGTCATTGTTATCCTCCTCTCGTTCTCTGCTATCTGAACACCCTTGAACTCAAGAATCTGAGGTTAGTTGAGTGGTTAGCCCTTCATGTCAGAAACATGATGTTCCAGATGCACCATCAAACAATGGAGAGCTCCCACGACTATCACAACTCCATCTGCTACCTCCTGCCACAAAAACGGATCCGACGGATCTCCAGAAAACTAATGATCATTGGAAACACGGCCGAGTCAACGAACACAAGAATGAAGACGCTCCAATGGACCCTCAGCGCCTCTTCTATGGATCCACAAAGTCACGAAAGCTGCAGCAAACTCGAGAGCAATTGATGACGTGAACCCTTGGATCCCTGGAACCAACCACTGTATGGATTGGAAGGATTTCGAGGAGCCCAAGAAGCATTTACTCTGTACTATCTATGTTGGCATCAAGAGCCCTTGAAACCTGGAGATTGGAAGCACAAGACGAGGCGGAGCACAAGACCCAGGTCTCAAAGTAAGTAAAAACACCATTTCCATAATTCTCTCTTCTTTATTGGGTAAGTAAGCTAGTAAAAGAGGTTAGTTCAATCTCTAGAAGAGCACAACCATCGAGAGCACCGACGGAATGAGCAACGAGCCAGCCAGGGAGCCAGAAGACGTCGAGTTGGTGAGTTCCGTCGAGTTGTCGGCAGTGGGAAACTCTTGGTCGTCCATGGATCCAGTAGAGGTTTCGAGGATCTCCGAGTGCTCCGAAGATGGCTCCGAAGATTCCAGGACTGGACGAGAGGTCTGGGCGGCTTCAGTGGTCTCTGGAGCTGGGGTCTCAGAGGTGGAGGGCTCTTCTTTTTGCTCTGGTTCGATAGGTTCGACGGATTCTTCCGATTCCACGTTTCCGTGCTCAACTGGCTTTTCTGGAGTTTCTTGAGCTTCCGGGGCCTCTGGGATTGGGGATGGAGCTTCAGTGTGCTCTGGAGTTGCTGGAGCTGGAGTCACGGAAGCAGTTTCCCTGAAAGAAACCAATGTTTCATCGATTTTCAAAAACCGCGCAATTTTCAACACACACCCTCCGGCACCCGCGCCTCTCTCACATCCGCCCAAAACACCGCGCACTTGTACACCTTGGCGCGCGCTCCTCTCGAGCGCCCGGTTAGCTCAGTCGGTAGAGCACCAGACTCTTAATCTGGTTGTCGCGGGTTCGAGCCCCGCATTGGGCTTATGTTTTTTGCGTCCATTTGAGAAGATGTGCATTGGCTTTGGGGGGCTTCTTCGGGATCCCTGGGCTCCGTAGGTCCACTTACTCCTGGCAATTGACGTTGTTGGCGAAGACGACGAGAAGAGCGGCGAGGAGCACGGCGATGGTCGATGGACGGTGCATCATTGTTGATTGGCGAGTAGAAGAAGGTGCAGTGGTTAGTCGAAGTTTGGTGAAGACTGAGGGTTCCTCTTGATTCTCCGCCCCTTTTATAGCAACGGCTTATCAGAGATTTCAATCGGCCTCTGACGTGGAAGGTCTGATTAGATAAGGTTTTGATGATAAATGTTCTAGGGGGTCACGGAAAAAATTCTGAAATTTTTTAAAAATTTCTAAAAAAATTCTAAAAAATTTTAAAAATTTCTAGATTTTTCAAAAATTTCAAAAAAAAATTCCTAGAGGTCTCTAGAAATGTTTTAAAAATTTTTGAAAATTTCTAAAAGTTCCTAGATTTCAATAGAAATTTTTAAAAAATTCCGGAAGGTCTCTAGAAATTTTTTAAATTTTTTAAAAATTTCTAAAAAATTTTTAAAAAATTCCTAAAAACCCTAAAACTCTCACAAATCATTCAATTCATCAGTTCACACTCAATTATACATAAAAAAATCCACTAAAACAAGTAAAAAGGACAGAGAAAGACAGAAGTGGGGAAGGAAAGAAGGGAAATTAAAAAAAAATCCTAATAAAATTGAAAATAGCACAGAGCGTTTTTCGTGGGGGTTAGACTAAACAAGACGGGGTTTTAGATTTTTGCAGAAATTTTTAGATTTTTCTTGGTTTTTCGAGTATTTTGAGAAATGACAAGTAGGGGAATGGGATAGGGTACATTTGGAAGGAAATAGAAGGAATTCGGGGAAAATAAATAAATAGAAAATTACTGAACAGTGTCACCGGCGGCTTGATTTTTTGATTGGTCGGATGGTGGTTTTGTGGATGAGGGGCGTTGGTGGCTTCTGGAATTGGGGGATTTAGGATTTTTTTGGAATGTGCTTTCAGCAGAAAAACTGGACTTTGACGATAAAAAGTTTTGGAAAAAAATTTCATGAAACAGGAAAAAATTCTGAATTTTTCACAACCAACTTGCGAAAATTGCTCGCTTTTTTATAGTTGTCGGTCGGTTTTCTAAAAATATATTTTTTGGAATCTTGAAATTATCGGTTTTTTAATTTTATGCTTTTTTTTTCAAATTTTCTGTTTTGCCGAATTTTTTTTACGTTGATCGGTGGCTTTTTCTGGAATTGGAGAAATCGGATTTTAGAAGGGAAAAGGGAAATTTTTTAAAGTTGCTGACAGAGAGTTGGCATCAAAACTGCACTTTAATGATAGGAATTTTTGAAAATTTTTTTATGAAACAGGAAAAAATCTAAATTTTTCATTTTTTTTTTCAAAGTTTTCTGGGTATTTTCTGGTTGTTGATGGTTATTTTAGAAATTCCTTCGCTCTGAATTTTGGAAGTCATTGATTTTCTAAAATTCGGTTTCTCGGAATTTTTTTTTAAATTTATAATATTTGTAACGATTATTTTTCTGGAAATCGAATTTAGCATTTTCGGAGGGAAAACTTTGGTTTTTAAAATACAAAGTGGTGGAAGACTAGCTTTTGAAGATAGAAATCATTGAAAAAAATTCTTGGAACAGAAAATTTTTTTGAATTTTTCACTACCGATTTTTTTAATTGCATTTTTTTTCTGGTTGTTGATGGGTGTTTTAGAAATTCCTTCACTCTCAATGTTGAAAATTGAGGACTTTTTGGAGGAATTGCGATTTTTTTGAAATATTGAAAAGAGCGGTTCAACTGAGCTTTAAAAATTTTTTTAAATAAAAATCAGAGGGTCAAAAATTGAATTTCAATCAAAAAATTTTTAAAATTTCTTGTTTCTCGGAAATTTTGAATAATTTTTAATTGATTCTGAATAATGTTTTTAGGACTCTCCGATTCGCTATGCAATAAATTCAGATGTTACAGAGCTTTAGAAAATTTCAGAGAATCAGCAAAAAAATTGAAAAATCGTAAGGTAACCAAAAACTTTTTTTCAAATTTTTCCTGTTTCTCCAAATTTCCAATTATCGATATTCTGACAAATCTCCAGTCGTTCAGCCATCGTCGATTCTCATTTTAACACTAAAAATCCAGTAAAAACTCACTTCCACAACCGGACCAAATCCTCGGGCTTCGCCTCCCGAATATCCTCCATTTCGAGCATCATTCTCATCAGGAATGTCTCCATTTCAATTGATTTTTTCAGTTTGATTCGTTGTTCTGCACGAATTTCCTCTCGGATGATGGATTCGTCGACGGAAAGGGCCATTTGGGCAAAGTCGGCGACCATTTGGGTGTTGGCTTTTTTCTGGAAAAAAAGAGAAATTGAAAGAAAATTTTTGAAAAATGTTGAATAACACAATAATTTTTTTTAATTATTGAAATTTTACCAACAAAGGATTGAACATTTTTTTTTATGTTCAATTTAAAAATTTCAGAGAAACGGAGAAATATTTTTTTAGTTTTTGAAAAAAAAAGTTTTTACTGTTTTTCGGAAAAAATAAAATCGCTAATTTCATTTTTTCAATTTTCGACTTGGTAATTGATCTTTTTTGAAAAATTTTTAAAATTTTTTTGGAATAAAGTCATGGGGAATTGGTTGAAAATTAGGAAAATTGATGATGAATAACGACAGAATTTTTTTTTAATTTACGAAGATTATTATGACAAAAGATTGAAATTTTCATAATTTTTTAAAATTTAAAAATTTCAGAGAAACAGTCAAAAATTTGTTTTTTAATTTTTGAAAAATTTTTTGACTGTTTCCTGGAAAAAATAAAATCACAAATTTCAAAATTTTTCAATTATCGACTCGACGATATTTTTTGAAAAATGTTTGAAATTTTTCTGTAAAAAAGTCGTGGGAAAATGGGTGAAAATTAGAAAAAGTGATGCTGAATAACATCAAAAAAAATTTTTCGATTATCAAAATTCCATCCACGACAAATTGAAATTTTCATAATTTTTCAAAATTCAAAATTTCTGAGAAACGGCGAATTTTTTTTTTTCAATTTTTTTTTGTCGGAAAGATAATTTTTACAGTTTTTCAGAAAAAATAAAACCGCCAATGTCAGTATTTTTCAATTTTTAGAGCAAAATTTATTTTAAAAAAAACCAACTCACCAACGCATTATCAATAGCTTCTTTGGGCACTTGCCTCGGTTTCTCATTGACTTTCTTCACGTATTTCACCATCATTTGCCTGTGATTATGCATAATAGCTTCGAGAGCCAACATCAGATATTCTCGAAGACAACGGAGCTCGTGGGTGTCTTTTTGAAGGGTTAGCAGCTGAATTTCACGGAATTCCATGAGTTTTCATGTTTTTTGATACCTCCTGATGCCTACTGGTCTCCTTCGAGTCGTTTTTCACGAGACACACTCGTCCATTCGAATCCAACGTGTAGTTCTTGTTCTGAAATCTGTCTGTCGCGGAGTCGCCGCCCATTCGGTTTTGGTGACCGCCGTTTCGAGCCAATAGAGATTCCAGGGTCCGTTTGCTGCTTGAAATTCCTTCGGCAGCCTGGAAATTCAACATTTTCGCTATGAAAATCTAAATCTAACTCACCATTTTCTTATACCCTTTATCCAAACTCGAATTCAGCACAAACTTCTCCAAAGTGCTTATCAGCTTCTGTGACGTGGCGTTTTCTGTCCTGGAACTTTGAGAATTCGTTAGAAATCTTCTATTCGTTTTGAAAACAACATACCAAGGCGTCGGAAAACTATCAGAAGGAGGACGAACTTCGACTGTCGCCAACATCATCTCCTCAAACTCGGCGAGCTCTTTGTCGTCGAGGCGGGACATTTTTGGGCTGAAAAAATGCGGTAAAGAATAAGAATAATCGATTGAAAAGCCTGAAAATAGCAAAAACCTGCAGAAAAATTGATTAGAAAAAAAGAAAAATCGGAAGAAATTGAATGAAAAAAAAAGATCGAGAATTGCGTCAACGAAACGAGAAATGCGTCAGCAATGAGCGCTTGCGCATCTTTCGTTTTTCTGAAAAACGCAAGCTTTTCCTTGTTTTTCAGTTATTTTTCACTCTTTTTTCCATCAATTTCGGCTCAAATTTTTGCAAATTATACATTATTCATTGCAGCAAAAATGATACGCAACGGTCCAGTAATCGGAGGCACCCGAAACGACGAAGACACCAGAGATTCCGACCAGAAGGCGTATTGCGTCCACTCGAACACCGAGCCGTTCCATTTTTTCAACAAAAAGTATCAAAACATTGTGGATAAATATCAAGACGAGTTCCTGCAGTTGTCATTGGAGATGGAGACCTTTTTCTACGGGAGAAAGCAGGTAAAAATTGAGATTTTCTTGTCTTTTGTGCAAATTTTCAAATTTTCAGCCCGAGGAGGAGTTCAATCGAAAGTTGGCATTCTGCCATCTTTTAAAGACCGTCATTGCACGTCACAACCCCACATGGCTCTTTGATATCGTTCCAACTGGCTCATCAGTCACCGGATTGGCAACCAAGGATAGTGATTTGGATGTGGCGATTCATATCCCACAAATCAATTTTATCCTTTCGAATGTTGTGGATAAGCCGGCAAAGACTAGAGAGTAAGCTTTCTAAATTTCAAAAAAAATCATCTAAACCAAATTTCTATTCAGACTCAAGTTATCAATCCTCCAAATCGTGCGTCGCATTCTCAACAATGACGAAGATATCAAGGATAAGATTAAACCGGGAATTCAGCTTGTTCAAGCTCAGGTAGATAGTTTTCTAGCTATAAAATCTCTTATTTTGATGTTTTTCAGATCCAAATTTTAAAAATCGAAACGATTGATGGAATCGAAGTGGATATCAGTGTGGCGACCGAAGAGTTTCTGTCCTCTATGCATAACTCGCATTTGATCAGACATTTTGCACAGTGAGTTGGTTTTTTTAATTTAAAACTTGAAATATTTGGCAATTTGACAGAAAATTTCGCTTCAATGCGAAAAATTTTTGTTTCAAGATTTTCAGAAATGCTTTGTTCTGAAGCGGTTACTCGTTTTGTGACGATGACGCTTGTTTCAGTTTAAAAAAATTTCAGCTTGTTTCCAAATAAATGTTGAAAAAAAAACCGCTTTTCAATCGGAAAAATTGAAAAAAAAATTTTTTTTTTGAAAATTTCCCGTTTCAAAATTTTTTAAAAATTCTCATTCTAGAGCGGTTACTCACTATTCTAAGCAGTTCAATGGTATCTCAAAAATTCAAATTTGCAGCATAGACTCGCGATTCGCTCCATTGTGTGCTGTGGTGAAGCAATGGGCAGCTAGTACAGAAGTGAAGAAACCGGTGGAAGGAGGATTCAATAGGTGCCTTTTTTTTTAATTTTCAATTGATTAGAATGGAAACTATTGATTACTGAAAAATTTGAAAAAATTCAAAAAATGTTGAAACAGATTTGTATTTTTTTAAATTTGTTTTCAAAATTTTCGAGAATTTCACTTTTTTTTAAATTGCTAATTTTGCTCTGATAATCATTAGAACCAGTTAAAAAAATTACTCATGATTTCTGAGAAACAGAAAATGTCGTAAAAATTGATAGAAAATTTACAATGAATTTTCAAAACGTTGAAAAAAATTCAATTTTGATCTTCTGATTCAAAATAAATTATTGTGGAAATTTGCGATTTTTGTAACTAAAAACCATTTCACTGGTATCGATTAGAATAGTTCTAAAATTTACAAAAAAATTCCGAGAAACAGAAAATTAAAAAATCAACAATTCCTGAAATTCAAGGTGAAAGAATTTTTCAACAAAAAAAATCATAAACACTCGAAAAAAACATTCTAAATTCAGAAAATCATTGGATGAAAAATTGCCGTGGCTCACGATTTTTTAATTGAAAAAAATAAAAATTTCAAATAACCAAATTTCTCATTCAGATTTTTTTTGATGTTTCGATTATGGTGCAATTGTTGAAAATTTTCAAAAATTGTGATAACTTGAAAGTGAAACAGAAAATTTTCAAAAATTCTCCGCTTAATTTTTTTAAATCCTAGTTTGGCAATTTTTAATCCACACAGAATATCGAAATTTCTCAAAAAATCTTAAAAATGTCCAATTGAAACTGTAAAATTAAAAATTTTCAGTTACGCGATGGTTCTCCTCGTGGTCCATTTCCTCCAATGCGGAACTTCCCCTCCAGTTCTTCCACATCTCGCGGAACTTTATCGAGGTAATATTTACTCTTATTTTGCTCGAAATTATCAAAAAAACAAACAAAAACCCCTTTTTTTCAGAATTCGGAATCATTGCTGAAAGTGAGCACAACTACCCGAAAAAAGTGGATTTCGGAGCATCGTTGCCGAGGAAATTGCCAGAAATCACAAAAAATGAAGCTCCAGTTGCTGTTTTGTTCTTCCAATTCGTCCATTACTATCTGCAGTTTAGTTTTGGAAAACACTACATTTCGATTTGTAAGGCAAGGATTATGAATCGGTGGGTATTTTTCAAAAAAAAAGATAAACAAAAAAATACAGAAAATAAGAAAAAAAACAGATAATTTGAAACAGCAAAATTATCCCAATTTCTGTTTTATTTCCAGAAAACACACCGGAGACCAGAAAGTCCGCAGTCAAGACTCGAAAGAAGTGTACATTGAGGATCCATTCGACGAGCACAATCCGGGAAGAACGTGTAGAACACTTCATTCGATTAAAAATACGTTCAGGTGGGTTTTTTTTTGAATTTTTAAAAATCTAAAAGCCCTAAATTGACTTCAGCGTTGAAAAATAAAAAAATCGTAATTATGGGATTTTTGAACATGAAAAAATGAATTTTTTTTTCCAGTTTCAAAATTTTTTTTCAATTAATTTTGAACGCTAGGTGTATTGCTTTGTGCCATTTCAGATACATATATTGTTGTGAAGTTTTTAATTCTAACGAGTTCATCTTTTTTTACTAGTTTTCGTTGTGAGCGTTGAAAAATAGAAAAACCATAATTTAAAAAATTTTTGAAACAAATTTTTTTTCCAGTTTCAAATTTTTTAAAAATTATTTTGTAAACTATACCTATTGTTGGATATCCCGTCGTAGGCAATTGTAAAATTTCTAATTTAAACTGTAACATTGAATGGTAATCCGTATGGTAACCGAACCAGTACAGAAACGATTCAAAATTGGAATTTCTGAAATTTTGAAACGGGTTTTTAAAAAAAATCAAAAATCTAGTTTTAAAAAACTGTAAATGATACAAGTTTAGGGATAAATCTGCGAGTTTATCAAATTTTTGAAAATCGATAACACGATGTTATAATAGTTTTGAAAAATAGAAAAATCATAATTCTGGAAATGTTGAAACTGAAAATTTGGATTTTTTTTCAGTTTCAATCAGTTTTGATTTTATTTTGAAAACTAGGGTTATTGCTTTGTATCCTGTAATATTGCAAAATTTATTTCTAAACTGCAACATTTTTCACTAATTCTCTGATTTTCAGAAGAACCATGAACCTGTTCATACCTCCACAAGATGCCCTGGAAGATGAGGAAGCCGGACCATCGGAATCGGCCGATTTCAAGTTTCCTACTCTCGAGGATATTCTGTACATGACGCCGAGTAAGTTTTTCGTTTCAATTATTAAAACAACGAGTGTATTGAAAATTGTCAGAGAGAGTCTAGATGTGATTTTCGTGAAACAGTGTTGTCTTGTAAGATTATAGAATTTGCAAAAAATGAGAGCAAGTTGTTGGAAGCAAAAATGAGAAACCTGTTGGTAAAATCCACTTCCGACTTTCGTTTAGAAATTTTTTTAAACTGTAATTTCTCCAAAGTCCACGGTTTATCAAACCTTCCGTAACTTTTTTTTTGAAAACGAAAATGAAAAGATTTTTGAAAAATCCTTATCATTAATTTTAAAAAGCAAGTATTCAATTGAACTACAATTGTTTTCTGTTAGCACCTTATCCAAATTTCAAAAATCTGAAACCCAAGTTTTTTTGAGAAAATATTGCTAGTACAGTAAGCCGAAAAAGCCAGAAATTGTTGAATTTTCATAAATTTACTTCACAAATTAAATTAAAATTGGAATCGAATGAATGAGTCAAACTAGGATCAATTTCTAAAAAATTCTAAATCTGAAAATTCTGAAACCTGAATTTTTGTCTGAATAAAAATCAAAAATTGCTACAGTGCCCAAAAAATGACCTGAACAGTTATAAAAAAATAATTTGTCTTTAGAATTCATTTCTAGACCAATTGCGTAAAGCCAGTGGAATTAATTGTATCTCTCACTAACTCCAAATTCAAAAAAATCTAAAACCGAAAAAAAAATTTCTCAAAAAATTTCAAAAGTAGCTACAGTAACCCTAAAAAAAACCTGAACAACCCAAAATATGAACTTCCGCTAGCTAAGAAATTGATTTATCTCTCAATTCCAAATCAAATCTCAAATTTCTGAAACCGAAAAAAAAATGTTTCAAAAAATTCAAAATCCAAAAAAAAACCTACAGTCCCACTAAACCAGCCAATTCTAATGACCACCAGTTCCAGAAATGTCTCCAGAAGAGCAAGCCGAGTTCGGAGACAATGA
Organism: Caenorhabditis panamensis; assembly: GCA_900883565.2. Lineage (NCBI taxonomy): Eukaryota > Metazoa > Nematoda > Chromadorea > Rhabditida > Rhabditidae > Caenorhabditis > Caenorhabditis panamensis. The sequence continues at coordinate 126,427 of LR538084.1, read as the reverse complement.
AGACACTCATTTCGAAGACACAGAAGATCATCGGGATGTTCCAGGACCTTCGGAAGACCCGAGAAGCTCTCAAATGGACGATCAATTGGACGAAGATGACGATGAAAATTGGTGATAAACAGAACGAAAAAAGCTAAAAAAAAAGCTAGGGAAATGTGTATAATTTATGGTACGATTTCTTTCATGAAAATCTCAAAAAACCCGGCTAAAAATACAACATAATCACATAGAATAAGGCCACTTTGCACGTTTTTTGGGAAGGCAATTTCGGTGAATTTGGATAGAAAAAACAGAAAAAAAAACAAGAAAAAAAGGTAGGAAATACCCGGTTTTGACACAAAAATTGGCAATTTGGGAAGGAAACAATAAAAAATTTTGAAATAAAATAGAAAAAAATTGGGTGCTATACAGTTTGGGAGGCAGGTACATTCACAAAAAGCTCATCTTCTTCCTCTTCTGATTCTTCTTCGCCGACTCCGTTGTAATTCAGATTGATGGCTCCGTTTGAAGCATTGTAACTTGGCAGTGGGGCGTATCTGAAAATGAGGGAAATTGATATTGTAGATTTCGAGATTCTTTCTTCATTATTTCGGCACTAAATTGGCTAATTGTAATTTTTGAAATTTACTACTCGAAAATTGAAACAGTGAATCACAGAGAAAGAGTGGAAGAATTGATTTACTGTAATTTTTGGAATTCAGTTTTACAAAATTTGAAACAGTTGAAAAAATTCGAATACGGTAGGATACAGTAATTTTTCAAAATTTTAGCGAGCTTTTTTTTGGATATCTGGGGTGAGAGCAGACGTCTGATTGGATTTTTGAAATTTTTGAAAATCAATTCTACAAAATTTGAAACAGTTGAAAATTTCCGATGCATTTTTGCAAAGAACATATTTTTTGCTACAGAAACAAATTTATTGGATTACTGTAGGTTTGCAAATTTGCATTTTTTGTCTCAAACTGTTGAAATTTGAATTTCGATTGGGTATCAAACTACTGTGGCTTCAAAATTCCTTCTAGAAAACTTGAAACGGTTGGAAAATTTTCAGAATCGTAGTTCTCAAAAATTTGGGTTACAGTAGCTTCAAAATTAAAACCGACGAAAGAATATTTTTTGTACTTTTGAAATTCTACTATACCGAAATTGAAACTGTGACAAAATTTCACAAAGTACTGTAATTTTAAAAATGCGCATTTTACTGTTTATTTTCTTGCCGTTTCTACAAATTTCTATTCAAAGTACACTGACAATCGCAGAAGCATTACTATAGCCACAAAAAATCTCAAACTCATTTTCTACAGTAACTGTAATATTTTATTTCCTTTCATTTTTTTCCAAAAAAGAAGAAAAACTCACTCGACACTACTTCCTGTCGCCGCTGCTGCACACTTCCAACATCCCCATACTCCTAGACCGAGGAGCAAGAGTACAGTAATCCAGAACATCCATCCATAGCCAGAGGATGAGGAGGAGGGAGAGGGGGCGGAGTCCAGTTTGGAGCAGTCTTCTGCAAAAATGAGAAAAAATTAGAAATCAGAAAAAAACACCGTTTCAAAATTTATAGAAATTTTGAAATATTTCAAAGTTTCCAATTCCATATCGATTGTGGACTTTATCGAAATTATCTTTCGTTTTTGAAAATTTTTTTTGGACTATCAATTTTTAACGGAGGTCTACAGTACCTTGAAGGAACTCTAAAAATACAATAAAAAATTTAGAAATTCAAAAAAATCGTTGTAAGACCCAAAACCTCGGATATCTATCAAATCTATCAAGGAATCAGACATTCATCTCGACAATCATTTTTTTTTTGATAACAGCATGTTTCAAAAATTTTTTGAAATGGTAAAATTTGCAATTTTTCGTTGCTTCTCGCATTTTACACACAAATTTTAGCTACAATAAGGAGACTACATGAATGCCAAGATTGGATTACTGCAAATTGAAAATTCAGTTATACCAAAATTGAAACTGGAAAAATTGAAAAAAACACACACATTTTTTTTCAATTTTTTTTTGTTTTCTGTTTCATTTTTCTTCTAAATTTTTATAGCTCCAATGTTTCATATTGGTTTCTCATCATTTGTTCCTTCTCAATTTTTCAACGAAAACTCTCAAAAAACGAACACTCACCACAATTAAAAAATTATAAAATTGATGTGTTCGTAAAATTTTTAAAAATTTTTTGAAAATTTTGGAAAAACGTTTTGAAATGGTAGAATTGCAATTTTTCGTTGCTTCTCGCATTCGAATATGCAAATTTTAGCTATAATAAACAGACTACAGTGGGGGGAAAATTGGTTTACTGTATCTCGGAAATTCAGTTATACTAAAATTGAAACTGAAAAATTGAAAAAAACTTTTTTTTATTCACTTTTTTTTCTGGTTCAACTTTTTTTTTAATTTTCTAGAGCTCTAATTTCATATTGATATCACATTCGTTGTTTCTTTCCAAATTTTCAACAAAAACTCCAAAAACAAACACTCACCACAATGCCAATCCTTATTGGCTCCCGGAGCACAACACGGTCTACAGTATCCAATGGATCCTTTTCCGTATCCCTTGGCACACTTCTCGCAGTTCATTGGTCCTGCTGCAGTACATGTTTCGCACGAGGAGTCACATTGATCACATTTGCCGACCACGTTGATGTAGTATCCATCGCCGCAGAGGTCTTTTGTCCAGATGCATTTCGCTTGTACTAGGTTCGTTTCGTCTGGAAAAAATGAGGAAATGATGAAAATCATTAGGGGTGACGGATTAGTGATGAGGAGTGATAAATGGGAGCAATGTTGATTATTGATAAGTGAATTTTTGGGGAAATTTTGAAACTGAAAATTAGATTTTTTAATTCGATTTTTTTTAAAAGTTCCTGAACATCTCCCGCACATAATCATGTTTTCCATAAATTTTAATGAATGTTGTTTTGTTTTTTAGATTATTTCCAACTGCAATTGAGTCAGAAAAAAAATCATAAAAATGTAAAAGAAATTTTGAAACCTTGAAAAAAATTTTTTTTTAAATTATTTCAACAGGATTTTTCAAGTTTTAGGTTGCATAGAAGTGGATAAAAACCAGGGGATAGGGATCAGAAACACACTAGAATACCATTCGTTTCATTGTTTTTCTGTTTCACGGCTGAAATAAATCAATTCAAAAATTTTGAAAAATATTGATTGCGCGATCTATACAGGTTTAGAAAGTTCCAAAACGAGAAAAATCAACTCACAATCAGCCACAAGTCCCTGTGGACATCTTTCCACACATTTTCCATGATCGAAATGGGGCATGTTGTCGACGTCGATGAGCAGCTGACTTCCGGGACATGTTTCACACACCTGGAAAAATTAGGGTTACTGTAGAAAAAGTAGGGAGATGAATACGTGCATGAAGAATTACTGCAAAATTTTTAATTTTTCTATTTTTAAATTTTTGAAACTGTATAAAATGAAAAATTCAAAATTTTTAGGAAAAAAGTCACAGAAAATGATTTGAGTTACTGTAGTTTTGAACTTAATAATATTTTGTTTTGAATCGTTTGAGGGTGCGGAACTGTTGATTTATAAAAAAAACTTGTTTATGGAAATTTTCAGAAACAGTGAAAAAATTTGGGAAGACTCCTGGGTTTTTTACAGTTGAAATTTTGTTTTTGCGACCATTACATGATTACTACCGGAAGTTATGAAACATTTTTTTTGAGATCTTTTTGAAACAGTAAAACTTTTCAAAAATTTGCATTTTCTATTCACCAGGGGTGCTTACACGGGCAAACCATCGATGCTAAAAACACAGTATCAATTCTGAATCGTGTTTGAAACTGTAATCTATGTTTCTAGTCATTCTGATATTTCCAAACGTAAAACAATGACAACTTGCTACGAATTATTCTAACGAAACCCTATTTTCTTCTCAAACTTTCATGAAACAGTAACTTTTTTCATAAATTTTCGTTTTGATTTTTTCCGCTACATTTACTCGAGACACTACTCCAATCACTTTCAAATTCTCTATCAATCTCTTTTGAAACTGTAATATTTTTTTTCTGGTCATTCTATTATCTCAAACGTTTATGAATGAAAAGGCACTGCTAATTATTCTAAACTAACCCTATTTCTTTGAAAACTTTCTGGAAACAGTAATTTTTCTTTTTAACTTGTGCGGATTTTTCAATCTTCAGCCAGACACACTACCCCAATCATTTTCAAATTTTCTATAAATCTCTTTTGAAGCCGTAAAATCTACTAACCTCGGCTCTGCTACAAGTGTGACAATGCGACGAGCACATCTTGCACTTGTCCCCATCCAGATAGTACGTGTCGTCGCACTTCTGCACACACTTGAATCCACTTCCTCCCTTGTTTCGGAGTGTTTGGGTGAGGTGTTTGCAGGCGAAGCAGGAGGTCGCCGAGCTCGATTCGGTGCATCCTGGAAATGGAAATTGTTGGAAATTTTAGATTTATCTGCGCATCATGCTTGCAGCAATCCTATTACTGTAGTTCTATCCAAATTTCTCATCAAAAATTGTTAAAACAGTGATTTTTTTTCTTATCAATCGGATAATTTCATTAATCAACTGCATCCAATGAGTAATTGCTGTTTCTGAACCTTTTCAAAAACTAAATTTTTTGAAACTGTAAAAAAGTTTTACATTTTTTTGCAAACACTTGGAATTTTTTATCTATAATTTTTGAGACTAATTCTGGATTCAAATCGTTCAAATTTTTCAAGTAACTTTTCCAAAATTTTAACACAATCGCTGCTGACAAGGCGTTTACATTACTGTAGTTCAATCCAAATTTCTCATCAAAACTTTTTGAAACGTGTTTTTTTTCATAAAAACTCCGATACAATTCTATAATTTTTTTTTTTCAATAAAGATATTCGGTACATTAGGTCCATTGATCTGTACTTACAACTAATATTCAAGTGAACTTTTTGAAACCGGAAAAAAAATTTCTAGCTTTCCAGAAATTTTTTTAAAACAAAAAACCGGCTTTATTTCACTGGGAATTTCGCATCTAAATTTTTTTTGGAACTGATTCTAGATCCAAATCGTTCGAATTTTTTAGAAAACTTTCCCAAAATTTTCAAACAATCAGTGAGAAAAAGTTCAAATTACTGTAGTTCTACCCAAATTTCTCATCAAAAACTTTTGAAACTGAGTTTTTGTTTTCAAAAATTCAAAAATTTTTTAAAATTTTTCAGAAAAAGCCTCCGCAACCATCCATACAATTTTTTTTCTTATATTTACATTTTATGGAAATTCTTTGAAACCGTATAATTTTTTTAGAAAAATCAATTTGTTTAGGTAAAAATTCGCTCATAATGAATTCTGAATTCAAATTATCCTCTCCCATCAAAAATTCCAAAAAAAACATTTTTTGAAACCAAAATTATTTTTTTTTACTTTTTTCAAAAAAAGCACTCACCTCCATTACACTCTGCATGACAATTTCCAGCGGATGTCAGGTCTGGAAATGAGATTGGAGCAGTGTCTTCGACCTGTAAAAATCAGAAAATTACCGTAAAAAATAAAAAATTTTAAAAAATCCCTGAAAAAACGTGAAAATGCTGTTTCTGGTGGTCTCGTGGGGGTGTGAAAGGGTTCAATTTTTTGAAGAAAATTTTTAAAAATTATTTTTTCAAGTGTGTGTGTCTGCGTCTCTCACTCTCTCTCCTCCTATAAAATTTTAGGTCATTTTTCATGCATTTTCCATGTAAAAGGCACAATTTTTTAAAATTTTCCAACAAAAAACGGACAAAAATGCGAGACACACACACACACGTATACACACCACAACGAGACACCAGAAAAAGCAGGGGATATCAAAAAATTGATAAAAAACAATGAAAAAAATTTAAATTTCGAATTTTCTTTCATTCAGCACAGGTCATTTCATTGTTTTTGTTTTGATTCAATCAAAACTAAAGAATGGCAAAAATACAGACAAGTAGAGCGAGTTCGAGACAAATTTCGGGCTGAAAACCAGACGTCTTTTTCATTGGGTTCAAAGACTTTTTGTCGAGGTAATTTCGATGGTCCCATCGCCAGTACGAGTTCTCCTCGTCGGACACTTCCGCACTGTCTCGGGACCGTTCCACTATGTTTTCAGACTGAAATTTGAACGGGGTTTGGGAGGGGAAAAGGGGCGGGGTTTGTTACAATTGATCAATTGGGGGAAAGGGGCCTAGAAATGCTTGAAAATTGGGAAAATTTAGAAAAAAAAATTTTTTTTCGAGGAAAATCTGCAATTTCTCGTCAATTTTGATATAAAGGAGGCTACAGTAACCCAAAAAAAATTCTAAAAATAAAAAAATTTCAATTAAAAAAACCAGGGTTACTGTACATCCAGGGAGGCTACAGTAACCCAAATTTTTTTTTCAAAAATTTAAAAATTTGAAATTAAAAAAAACCCAGGGTAACTGTAGCTTCAGGAAGGCCACAGTAACCCAGAAAAAATTTCCAAAATTTTTATTTGAAAAATACAAAATTGAATTTTCCGGATTACTGTAGCTTTTTTTATACATCTAATTTGACGCCAAAATGCAGATTTCTCTCAAAAAATCCTAAATTTCTCGGAATTTTTCAAAATTTTGAGTTTTTCAGCGGAAAATTTCGCTGTAAGACCCAAAAATGGCTACAATAAATTACAAAAAATAGGAAAAAATCGAAATTTTAAAAAAATTCGAATAGAGAAAGAAAAACCCTGTCAATTGTTGTGATTGGGGGAGGAAAAATTGAGAAAAATGAAGAAAAATGGAGAATTCGGACATGGTTTCAAATTTAAATTTTTAACAATCTAAAAATCTATTTTCAAGAATACGTCCGCTGGATAAATCTTGCCGATGCTTTGGGAATGTTCTGTAATTTTTAATTTCAAATTTTCAAAATTCGTAACGATACCCAAAATTAGAGGTAAATCAGAAATAATTAAGAAAAAATCCCAAATTGAGAAAAAAATTAGGTAAAGATCAACTCAACACGGCAAGAAATATCCAACTGCAAATGGGAAAAAATTCAAAAATTAAGGAAAAGGTCCCAAAAATCATAGAAATTTTTTTAAAAAATTGATAGAAATCTAGGGGTCATTTTCAAGGGAATAAAAATCAGGAAAAAATCCCAAAAAATCAGAAAAAATCATTTTTCAATTTTATCGCCACGGTCGTTGTCCCGGTGCTCCACCAAACATTTTCACAAAAAACTCGTCAAAGTACGTCTTCAAATAGGCGACTGGCCCGGGATACGTGGCGAATCGCCATGTATCCACTGGCTTTTCGCCGAGTCGAAAATCGACTAGCAGCGTCTCGTTCCCGCCGTTCTCCGTCGACTAAATTGCGATTTTTAAACAATTTTTTGATTGGAAAATTGCACAAAATTTCAGTGAAAAATGCAGATGCATGGGGAAAATTTGTGAATTTGGTTTTTTTTTTGTTGGTAAATCGGAAAATTTGATTAGTCGAGCGGAGAAGTGGGGAGAGGGGAAGGAGAGGCGTGCTTTTGATTTCAACAAAAATTTGAAAAAAAAACCGTTTTTTTTCGGAAATTTACAGTTTCAAAAATAGAGCTTCTGGTTTTCGGATCCATTTAGAGGATTGGGTGATCGTTTCGGTTATAACAAGAAAATTTTTTTGAGAAAATTGATCCTGATGTTCCAAAATTTGAAAAAACTGAAACAAAAAAAATTTCAGAAAATTTTTTTCAGTTTCAAATTCAACTTTCAGATTTTTTATTCTGGTTTCTAGCACTATGTCATTGCTACAAGAAGCATTTTTTGAATGAATTTTTCAAAAAAAAAAAGCGGAAAATTCAAAATTTCCACTCAAAAACTGAAATTTTGAGTAAAATTTTAAAAAAATTTTCAATTTTCAATTTCTAAACAAATTAATCGAATGTGATGATTACTGCTATTATTCAAAAAACGGCGGCCTCGTAGCTGGCCGAGTTTTACTCTCGTCGTCTGCCGCAACAAATTCTGTCTGCGTCTCTCATTTTGCACGCTCTCTCGTCATTTCGTTGCGAGACCCACCCGTGGCCGCGAAGTGAGTTTTCTAGGCCAGCTACGAGGCCGCCGTTTTTTGAATAATAAAGAAGCCCGACTTTCGAAATTTCGAAAAAATCAGAAACAGAAAATTAAAAATTTTCCACTTTTTTCCGAGATTTTTTTCCTAGAAATCTCGAAAAATTTTACTGTTTCAAAATTTGAAAAACTAGAAAATTGGTCTTATCTTTTTCAATATGTTGCCTAGCCGTACAAAAATGTCTAAAATCAGATTGAAACTTATCAGAACTGAAGAGTTTCCTATTTTCAAATTTTTTAAAAATTTTCTGAAACCCAAAAATTTTTTTTTAATTTTTAAAAAATTCATTTTAGCATAGGAAAGACCGTGCGATTAGAAAAAAACTCATTATCCCTAAAAAGTAGAAAAAAATCCATGAAAACCATGCCAAATCACTCATTTTTCGCCATTTTTTGCCTATTCTAGTCCAAAAATGTGTCCAAAAATTTGCAATAAATTAGAAAATTACTAGGATAAAAAAATAAAAATTCTAGACCGATTGATGACAAGAAAACCCGTCTAATTGGGATGGAAAATCACAGAAAAATCAGAAAAAATCACAGAAAAAATTGAGCAAGAGCAAGAGTCTACCAGATTGTCAGAGGAGCAAAACCGTTTGAAAAAAATCAGTAAAAAAACAAAAAACTACAATCAAATCCTACAGTATCCCAAAAAGAAGCCTAGACTTTCTCCGCGTCAGCCAACGCTTTTTCAATCATTTTTCGTTCCGCTTCTTCTTCAATTGACGCGGCAATGGCTCTGCGGAGCTCTTCTTCGTCTGATCCGGCTCCAGATGACAGGGAAGTCATTGCCATGTCTTCTGGAGCAGAGGGGGCGGAGCCAGAGGAGTCACTGACACGTTGACGACGACATGCGTAGAGGGCGACGCCGAGGATCACCAGGATCACTGTGGCTTGGATGGCAATCAGGGCGGTTGGCATGCCAATCTGGACGGGAAATATGGGGAAACGGATAGGGGAAAGAGAAGAGAGCAAGTGAGAAGTGAAAAGGAAAGACTTGTGATAGTGTGCAAGGATTGATTGAAAAAACAGAGGGAAAATCACGCAAATCTTATCGTTGCTTGTTTTTTTCTAAATTTTCTGGGTTACGGTAGATCTATACGAGAAAAAATGCAATCTGTTTACTCAAAAAAGAAAAACTCCATAATTAAGACTATCCAGAGGACGTAAGTCGTTGGTCTTGAACTAGTGCGCGCCTATAAAAAATGATAAGAAGGGACTAAAAATGAAAATTTCTGTTTTTCAAGAATTTCAAATTATCTATTGTAACACGAAGAGCAATTCGTCTTTGGAACCAAACTGATTTTGAAAGACAAAATTCCCCCAGAATTTCTGCAATTACAGTTTCAAATCTAAACTTTCAAAACTCTAGGAAAAAAATTAATCATTAACAACTTCTGCTCTGGCTGACTTGAAAAATTTTCCGTTTTATCAAATTTTTATAATTTTTGGAATCTACAGATTAGGCCGTTATATTCTTCATGTTACTTTTTCCCTAGAACCCTCATAAAATTTTTCAGATTTTTTTTTGTAAAAAAAAACTCTAAATTTCAAAGTTACCGTTTCAAGTCTAAATTTAGAAAAATCTAGAGAAAAAAAATTTAACAAAAAAAAATTTTTTTTCATAAAATTTCCTAAATTTTAGCACACCTCCGATATCTAGAGAACAAAAAAAGGAACCCACATCAAAAATTTTTTCTCAAATTTTTGTTCCAAATTTTCTAGAATCGGATCAATTTTTAGATTCACAGATAGAAATTTGGACCGGTTTTTTGGAAATAATTTTTTTTTAATTTTGCAGAGATTTTTGCAGAAAAATTCCAAAAATTTCAAATTTGACACACAATTTTTTGTTTGAACCTACCGTAACCCAGAAAAATCCCTAAACCCCTAAAAAATGTGCTGAAAATTTCATAACACCAAAACCCACAAAAACCCATCCAAAAGACACACCATAACATGCACCAAAGAAAACAATCACCTGGGACACCAAAAATACACCAAAAACACTGAAAACACTGGGATACTGTAGATCTAAGCTGAGGGGGATTACTGTAGTACGCAGAGAATCAATTTACAGATTGAAAAAATGCAGTTTTAATAAAAATGAAAAATCACTGAAAAATCGAGGAAATGTACAAAAAAAGCCCGCTTTCGTAAAGATTTTGGGACCGGGAAATTGGGAGGGAAATCGGGAAATTTTGGAGAGAAAATCGAGGAATGAAAATAGAGGGAATACAACAAGAAAAAACGGAGGAAAATGCTACCCATCACCAGGAAGAAAATCTAAAAATCTAGTGGAAAATTAAATAAAATAGACCAATTTCATACAGACATCGAGGAAGTGGAGGGGAGGTTGAGATATCACCGGATTTTGATTTTTAGAGCAATTTTAGAGGGAGAAAAGAGCACCGGATAGAAGGGGGGAATAGAGAGTTTCGGGGGATAAGAATGGAAGGAGGGTCTTGTGAGAAAATGGCTAGAAAATGTCTAGAGTGCCTAGAAAAAATTGGGAAAATTTAGAGAACTTTGGGAAAATCTACAGTTTTATAAAACCGAGACTACAAATTTCTATAATTTTTTTGAATGTCCAAACGGATACTGTACAGGAATTTTGAGAAACAGGTTCCATAGAGCTACCGTAATTCAAAAAAATTTAAAATCAGTTTCAAAAACACGCAATTTTTTGAAAAAAATTCTGACAGTACTGCTAAGGTTGCATAATGTTGACTAAATTTTGAAAATCTAGAAATTCTGAAAAAAAATTCTCCAAATTTTCAAAAAGGGTCCCAATGGGAAAATTTGAAAGCTACCGTAATCCAAAAATTAAAAATCAGTTTCAAAAAATTACGGTAATTTTAAAAAGTTCTAGCAGTAGTGCTTCTGGATATGAGAACCGATTTTGAAATTTTAGAAATTCTAAAAAAAATCTTCAAAATTTCCGAAAAAACGAGTCATAACGGGAAAATTTAGACTCTACCGTAATAAAAAAAAATCCAAAAATAAAAAATGGGTATCAAAAAACTACGGTAACTTTGAAAAGGCCCTAACAGTACTGTGTGAGCTGAATGATATGGAAAAATTCAAAATTCAAAAAATTTCAGAAATTCCAAAAACGAATCTCAAGATCCAAAATTGAAAAAAAAAATCCGTTTCACCTAATTTTTAAAATCCCAAACCTTCCGAAAAACTCAATAGAAGATCTATCAGGCTCGAATTCAATGTTTACAAACAAAAATCTCAAAGTCGGAGCTAGATAAAAAACCAAAGAAAGCCCAGACATTCCAACAACCAACACATTCCCATTCTCACAAGACCAAAAACACCAAGATTATTCCCAAAAGCTCCCTGATAGTGGTGGTGATAAGGGGTGATACAGATAGAGAGAAAGTGACAAAAAGAAGTGGAGAGGGGGGAAACGATTCGGGAGGCTTCTCAGTGCTTGTACCTCCTCTTGTGCAAGTGTTTCCTGATCCGCCGCGACCATACCCATCTCTGCGAGACCGGGTCCCAGACCCATTGGCCGAATGCAACGTCTTGTTGGAAGGTTTGCGGCGGCAATTGCTGCTGTTGTTGGGGTCTTTGCGGCACCCAGGGACGGGCCGCGCTTCCCGACGGAATCGGCATTTGGCGGACCCGAGAAAAGGCCTGCGGACGTTTGACAGGCCACGTGCGCTTCTGTAATCACAACACAACGAGCATGTGGAAATGGGGGAAAGGAGGGAGAGAGGAGACAAGCGGGATAGTGCACGACATGCGGGAAACAGGGTTAGGTGCTGGAAAACATCTAGTCTGAATCTAGTCTAGATATCTAGTGGAACTAAAACACTTGGTAAGCTTGATTTTGAACTGTTCCTCGCCAATGAGAGAATATTGAAAGGTACCAATAGTGAAATTGGACCGAATTTTTTAGAAACAGTGAAAAATTGAAAATTGCTACGAGGAAAGCTGATGAATCACAGCTAAAACGTTCTATTTTCTCATCTTTTATTTTTGAAACCGCTCAATATTTTTTTTACGAGAATCAACGGTGAATCGCACTTCACAAACCGAAATCTAGTCCAAATTTTCTAGAAACAGTGCAAACTTTAGTATCTTTATCGAGAAAAATGGACGGATTACAGTCAAACTATCTAATTTCCTCATCTTGAATTGATTTTTTGCTATCAAAATAATAATGTAATTACCGGAACAAATCCCCAATTTTCTAAAATACGAATTTGAAACTCAAAAAATTAGAGAAAAAAATCCAAAAAATTTATCCTTCAGTTTAGACTCAAAAATTGAAAAATCACTGTGAAAAGCACTTTTTTAACCAAAACTTGGACTAAATATCCCAAAAACAGTGAGAAAAATTGGCGACGCATGAGAAAAGCCGAATTACATCAGGAATTTCCAATTTGCTCAATTCCAATTTTTGAAACCGTAAAATAAATTTCAATTTTTTGCAATCCATTTTAATTTTCCCTCATTTATTTAAAAAAACTGCACGACGAAAGATCCGATCAACTAAATAAATTTCCCCGTTTTTCAAGTCCATTTTTGAAACGTCAAAAATTTGCAAATAACCCGGAAAACTCCATCATTGAAATCACAATTTCTAGTCACTAATCCTATTATATCTAGACACTTCTAAATCACCCAAAATCCTCATTTTATTCTAAATTTTCCCCCTATTCACACTATTCACTCTACTAAAAAATGGTGGTGGTAAATAAATAGACGTGTAAATGGGACGATTGTCAGTTGGTTGAGTTGGTTGTTGAGCATTCAGTGGGGGTGTGGGGTAAGATAGAGAAAACTGTGGAGGAGGAGGTTGTTGATAGAGTTGCGCATCCGCAAATTCGGGTTGGGAAGAGGGGATCTGAAGAAATCGCAAAAAGGAGGGGGAATTGAAATTTCAGTCGGAAAATTAGTAAAACTATCTAGAGAAAAAAGCTGCGATTTCTAGAACCAGGAAAATTTTACGTTCACATTATAAATTAGGACTAGAAGCTGAAAATGGAAAATTTCTGAAACTGTAAAATTTCGAAAATCAACAAAAAATTTAATCGAAATTGAAATTTAGAACTAAAAGCTGGAAATCCAGAGATTCTGAAATCGAAAAAATTTCGAAAATTTCAGAAAATTCCAGAAATTTCAAAATAAAATTTCCCAGCGGTGCGCAACTCTAAAACCCCTCTAAAAATTAGAAAATAATTTTTTAAAAATGCAAAAAACGTGCTGATAAAAGTGCAAGTGACAATTGGATTACTGTAGGGTTACGGTAAGAACTTATCCAGTCTATAATAGTTGAGAAAAATTAGAAAATTAGCGGAAAAAAACAGAAAAAAGATAGAAAAATGGTAGGAGAAAAATAGGAGAATTAGAGAAAATTTATTAGAGGTCTAAAATTACTAAAATTGCTTAAAAATCACTGCAAAAATCCAAAAAAATTTGGAAAAATCCAAAAAAATGGGGGATTACTGTAAATCAATTCTCTTTGTCAGTAATCACTAATTTTCACGTTTAGAGGGGCACAGACACACATAGAAACAACGGACATTGTATGGACATGAACAGACAAAAATGAAAGGAAATGAGGACAAAAAACACTGAAAAACTGAGAAATTCGAGGCAAAACAGTGGGGAAAAAGGAGGGAGGAGGTGATAAATTGTGATAAAGCGGCAATATTTTTGATAATTTTTCGATTTTTATATTTTTTAAATTTTTTCTTCAATTTTTGGCTCACACTTGCACACACTTCAGGCAGAAAAACACACACACTCTTTTGAATTTTTTGAAAAAATTTTCAACCACCAAAAACCCGTGTAAAATGCTTTTTTCTAAAAATCAAGGGGTTAGAAAGGCACTACAAAAGGAGACCAAAAGAAACCAAAAAGGGCCCGATAAAAAAAGGGGCGGGGCTATCCGAAACCGCCGAAAAAGGTGCGTACCTGAGAAGTGAGCTGTTGGACCCGTGACAAGACGCCTTGCGATGTGGCTGGCGTGGCCGGGAAGACTGGATCGCCGGGTTGGGCCGGGTCGGCGGTTCCGTAGAGGAGGAGGGTCCAGTCGTGGAAGGTTCCTGCAAAATAAAAATGTTGTATTTCACGCAGTGTTAATCCTTACTAATATTAAACGACAAATTCTGTCTGTTTGTCTGTATGTCCGCCGTAGGATCTTAGAGATGGCTGGACCGTTTTGTTCCAGATTTTGTGGGAAGGTTTGGAATGCCCGCCTGATGATGCACGACTAATTTTCGAACAGAAAAATTCAGTTGGGCGCCCCCGGGAGCCGAAAATCTGCTTTTCAAAGGCGTTTTAGCTTCTTCATTTCTAAAAATCGGATGTGGGACACGTCAATTTTCTCAAATTCTTCTAGAAGGGAGGGGCGGCTCAAGCCGGCGCAGCCCGGCTGGTAATCATTGAAACTTGAAGAATTTCGATGAAAAATCAGAGAAACAGTTATTTTTTTCATAGGAATTTTTCTGTTTTTCGCAAACATGAATTTTTGGAAATTTTGTGAGTAGTATTAAAGACTTGTTTGACAAAAAAAATTGAATTATTTTTTTTCTGTCGGGACTTTTTTTTTCAAATTCGGCAACAAAAAACAGAATAATTCAAGTAAAACTGACTACCAATCGGTTGAAAATTTCCTGTTCAGTCTAAATTTATCGAAAAATCACAAAAAGAATCGTTATAAAATCGAGAAAAAAAAATCAGAAAACCAAATTCGTTTTTTTTTTCAAAAAATTTTCAGTTGCAACAAAATCGGAATTTGTAATTAAATTTGTTCCAATAATTTTTTGTTTTATTTGTCTTGAATTCCTAATGTTCCATTGCTTACAAAAATAAATGAAGTTTTCTGAAGCTTTTCATCAATTTTTTTTGAATATTTTCAAACGTTCTGAGCTGTTGGAGTCTTGTACAAAACAGGAATTTTCAAAACTACCACCATTATCAAATTTCTATGAAACTGGACCAATTTGGATTATGTACACGTTAGATAGACATTGCAATTGTCCTAAAAATCTTGCAAACTTCAAAAAAAAATTTCGAAACTGAAAAAAATTTCTGCAGTTTCATGATTTCTAGATTGATCAATCGCATTTTTTGAAAATAATAATCCTCAGTGAGCAGTTACAACTTTAAAATGCAACAAAAAATGAATGTAATTTCAAAAAAACTCACCAGTAGCAGCCGGATTGGTGGTGACCGACTCGACCATCAGAAGCCAGGTTCCTCTCGGATCTTCTCCCCATTGTTGGACCGAAAGGAAGGGCCATTTGTGGAATCCGTTGGCATTGAAATCTTGAGGACGGGGTGGCAGGAGGACTGATCGGGTGCCGGATGGAGAGAAGAGCGTCAGTTTGAGGTCTCCGCGTTTCAGGTAGCGAACTGCAAAAATGAGGGGATTATAAAGTTAATCTTTTTACTTTTTACAATTTCAATATTCTGTCTAGAACGGATTCCGTTTCGAAAAATTCTAATACACCGTTCGATCTAAGAACTTGAATTTTCGATTTTTACAGCTTCAAAAATGTCAGAAAAATATAACCTTTTTCTAATAACTAATCAACCGAATCGAGAATACTCACCAGTAGCATGAACCTGGACATGTTCCAAGTAGAGCACCGGCGTTCCCGATTCACATCCGTTGACGTCGAGTGTGAAGTTCAGTTGGAAGCGACCGACGATCGGGCGCGGGCTGCAAGAATAGGGAAATTAGGAGGAGAACTTTGAGAAATAAGAATCACAATTGAGTCCCAGTAACCAGTATTTTTTTGAAGAAAATTTTAGAAAAATTGGAAACAGTAAATGAATTTTTGCAAAGACTCTCGAAAATTCTAACTGTAGCTTTTTTAATAAATTTGAAAAGATTTGAAATTAAATTCTCTAGCATATTGTTAGCTAAACCAAGACATCTGATAAGTACTTTTCATGAAACCGTAAAATTTCAATATCTAGCGGAAATAGGAGGAGAATTTCGAGAAATGTGAAGGAAAACCTAGTTCCAGTAACTAGAAATTTTTTGAAGAAAATTTTAGAAAAATTAGAAACAGAAAATGAATTTTTGCAATGACTCTCAAGATTTCTAACTGGAGCTTTCATAATAGATCGGAAAAAATTTGAAATAATTGTTGTTCACATATCGTTTGCTAAACCAAGACATTTGATAAGTTTCGTTCATGAAAACGTAAAATCTCAATTTCTAAAAAATCCTTGCAGCATTTTTCACAGAATTTCTGTTTCAAGTTATCAGTGAATTCCAATCTCATTTCAGTTGTCAATTCTCCATCACCTTCAGGTTCGAAAAAAACGCAACTCACTTCGGATTAGCCAATCTATACTCGTAGGTGCAAATGTGCTGCTCGGGGACTGTCTTCCATGTCTTTGCCATATTCACAAGGGCTCCTCCGTCCATGAGCCCGTAGCCGAATCTGAAAGGAACATTGGTTGAGGAATTTCGTTAGCCAGAGCAGCAAAAGACTGATTATCAAAATTCAATTCAAAACTAATTTTCAAAACCTTTGAAACAGTAAATTCTCCCAAATAAATAGAAAAACTCACTTATTGCTGACCATCCGACCGACTCCGTTCCTCGACCATCCGGGATTGTTCTCTAGTGGTTTCCAGTTGGCAGTTCGGAGAACAATGTGTTGCATGTCTCTCCATGTGAGTTCCGGGCTGAAAATAAGAAGATGGTGAAGGGAATTCGAATATTCACGGTAGTAAAAGTTTAGAAATTTAGGAAAAACATAAATGTTGTGAAACCGAATTTTTTCGAAAATAAGATAGGGTCTTACAGATTTTGCTGCAGATTCCATGAATTTTCAAGATTTAAAATTATGATAACCAGGGTCTAGGTAAGATAAAGCTTTTTTATCACAGCCGTAGTAACATTGAATTGAAAGTTTCGAAATTCAAAAAAAAGGTTTTTGGATCCGTAAATTTTTGCTATGGGAACCAGAAGGCAATACACAGAAATCTTTATGAAATTTTATCAATTTTAGCTCAAAATCCGAGATTGGTAGCAAATAAAACTTCAATTCTTCTCCAATCACAAATTTTTGAAACAGGATTTTAAGAAAGCAAGACGAGGTGACAGTAAAAAAACAAAAATCCAGTAAAATCTAAAACTTTTGGGAAACAGAATTTTTTGGTGAAAATCAAATTGATTTTACAAATTTTGAAGGTGATTCCAGTTTTCTAGGTGGAATCATGAGATTTTTTATTGAAAATTATGAAATATAGGTTCACTTTTCCCAAAACTATTGGTTTTTAAAGCAATTGAACCTAGGCTACTGGATTTGAAAGTGACAAATTCAAAAAGTAAAGTTCTTGAATCCGTAATTTTTTGCAATCGGAATTAGTTAGCAAAATACAGTTATTCTTTCCAAATTTGATTAATTAAAATTCAAAGCTCAAAGCTCCATCAAAACAGATCCCAACTCCTATCTATTCAATAGTTTTTCGGAACAGGAAAAATTTTTCATCAATTTTTTTTTCAAATTTTTCTGGTAAAAACTGAAAAAACTCACTTCGCCTCCAAAGCCAGCGCGATTATTCCAGCGGCAAGTGGAGCGGAAGCCGAGGTTCCAGTGTGTTTGTCGGTGCATCCTCCGGGAACATCGACAGTGACGATGGCTGGTTGACGGAAGTCCGCTGAGCTGTATGTAGTGGCAATCGACGATGGACACTCTTCCAGGTACCAGGGGCTGGAAAATAGGGACTGTTTCAGATAAATTCTATTTGATTTTCTTTTTGATTTTTGATAAATAATAAGGTTAAAAAGATTAGAAAAAACCGAAAAATTACTGTTTCAGAGAAATTCCATATATGTTTTTCTCTTGTTTTTCTGATATTGCGCTTAGCGAAAGGAAACGAACCGATGATTGTCAAAAGTGGCCGACGAGATGGAGAGAGTGTAGACAGAGGTGGTGTAGCCGTCGGCAGAGCAAGAGTCTTGTCTAGAAAACAAAACTTTACAGTTTCAAAGAAAACCAATCAGTGCGAATAACTTCAACTGTTTATTAGTCATTTCATGACATCTTCTAATTTAAATTACTCACCTGGATCCTCCATTTCCACTAGCCCACACAAATATGTTTCCCTTTCCACCACGTCCGTTCTTGATTCCTCTGTAGAAGGCTTCACGGGCGAGGGGTCCGGGTCCGTCAAAGGTCTTTCCGTCGTCTTCGGGTCCCCACGAGGCAGAGTAGATGTCAATGTGGTCCTGGAAATGGAAACGGAGTTTAGAGAACAATGGGGGACAACGACACACTGTTTTACTAAAAGTACAGTTGAATTTTCAAAATTTTAAAAACAGAGAATTTTTAAAAAATCGAGAAATTCTCCCTCCCAAATCACAAAAGCTGATGAATTTTGGTTTTTTTGAATTCATTAATTCGGTTTCATCGGCCCTCAATATCACTCTTTCGATTGAATGCAAATCCCTAAAGAAACTACAGTAGGGTCAAAAATGAAGCAAACGCGCTCCGCTAGACTCGCCCGAAGAAAAATGGAGGGAAATGGAAGGTTTTCAAAACTTCTCCTCTCGAACTACACAGTTCAAGTTTTTTCTCCTCTCGGACTACAAAACTTGGGCTTTGTAGTCCGAGAGGAGAAGTTTTGAAAACCTTCCATTTCCCTCCATTTTTCATCGGGCGAGTCTAGCGGAGCGCGTTTGCTTCATTTTTGACCCTACTGTACTCCAATTAATTTTGAAGCAGTGAACATTTATTTTCGCAAATTGAAATTAGCTCATTTTTTGGAAAATTTGAAATTTTAACGACCGTTTTCGAAAAATTGTTCAATTTTCGTATTACAAAATCTTTTACTGGCCAAAAATTCCTTCTATTTTTTCTAAAAAAACATTTTTGCGTCTTTTTTTTTTGAAAAAGGAAAACGCATAAGTTACAAGTATTTCGCACGACCAAATGTTTTACTATTAGGACAATCGAGTATCAAAAATTTTAGAAACAGAGAATTTTAAAAAAATTAGAAAAGTCAAGAAATTCTCACTTTCAGATTACAAAAAAACTGATGAATTCTGGATTTTTTTCAAGATTCCGCGACTTGCGAACTAATTGAAAATCACTGAAAAAGTAATTACTCTAAAAAATTCTGAAACAGTGAAACTTTTTCGCAAATTCAAATTTCTTTCAAATTTGCACCTAATTTTAAAAAAATCTCATTCTAAACCCTTTTAGGCTGATTTTTTTTCCATTTTTTGCCCTCATAACAAAACGATCCATACATACCTGATTCAACGAAAGCGACGCCGCTTCTACCGAGTCCGAGACGGCTCCGTCGAGCATCCGAACTCCTCCTATTTTCGACTTGAATGCCACTCCCACTCCACATTGATTGTTGCCGGCGAGGGCGGCCACTTCTCCAGCACATCGGGTACCGTGTCTGGAACATGGAACAAGGGATTACGACGTGATAAGCAAGTTTGGAGCATTGAAATCACACCAGTTTCTCGTGTATTTTACTTCTTTGAAACTGAAAATCCCATTCAAAACACTCACTTGTTATCCCCATTGTTCTGCGGTGTCGGATCATCGTCGTGATCGTTGATATCCGTGGAAGCGAGTGGGTCGTAGTTGGCTGCGAGGTCCGGGTGGTCTCGTTGTATTCCGTCGTCCAGGATCGAGATGGACACGTTGCGACCGGCGTATCCTTGTTGCCACGCTTGACGAACGTTCATGTCGTACCCACCGACGGCTCCACCGTGCTGAAAGAAGAAGGATTTGATTTTAAAAAAGTCAGTTTCAAATATTGTATTGAATTTAGAACTAGACTTAATGAATTGGTCACTCCTGGCCATGATAATTATTTTGACTGAAGAATGCTAGAAAAATTTTAAAACCTTAAAACCACTGCCCCTTCTCGGTTTTCCGTGTTTTTTTCTTGTTTCTTGACCAAAAAATTTAGTTTTTCAGTTCAAAATTTCCGATTCACCCTCCGCTTCGGACGGAGAGAAGGCCAAAATTAGAAAATTTGTGAATCACTGTTTCAAAAATCTACTAAGCTTAATTTTCGAACAATGACAACAATTGCTCAGCAACTACGTCAGCCAAATAAATAAAAACTCACCAAATACCACTGATCCTTGTAGAGTGGATCCGGAAACGGCAGTGATGGTATTTCCCGCGGGGATTGTGGTTGTTGGCGTTGCGCTCGTCGATTGTTGTTGTTGTTTCTGGTGAGCACGGAACGACGGATTGGGGTCGCGTGTTGGACGTCCTGAAAAATCAGAGGGATTAGAAAATCAGGAAATTTTCAAAATTTTCGGTTTCAACTAATTTATGGATGATTCTGGGAATTTTTCAAGATAATCTTTTTGGCTCTCTAGCTTCGGAATTGATTATGCAGTTAAAAATTCCAAAAAACGTGTCTAGGTCCCTACTATCAACCAATTCATTTTTTCTAAGAAACTTTTCAGTTTCAATCAATTCCCGAATAATTTTTTTTTAGTTTGACTAGCCAATAAATGTCGTGCTAGTTGTTCATCTTCTAATATCAATTTCAACAGCTTTTTCAGTTTTTCGATTGTTTTTTTACGAGGAATTTTGATTTGGAAATTTCTTAAAAATCAGGAAAATTTGTCAAATTTTTGAGATTTTTTTTCGAAATTTTGAAATTTAAAATTTACTGTTTCAAAAACTCCAAATCTTATGGTATATCAATTTGAAACCATTCACAATCGTTCCCAACCCACAAATTTCAATTTTTTTAAAAACTCACATCATCCAACAACAAATAATCCCTCTTGACTCTCCGTTTCGGTCTCTGCTCCTCGACCCATTCGACTGCCGGATGCGTGTCCAATCGTTCCACAATGGCTCTCTTGTGTCTGCGGGTCCGTGTCGTGTCCGAGTGATAAAGGAAGTAGTGACTGTCGAGGAACGGCTCTCCCTTCACGTGCATGTCGTGGTCGGCGGCGATTTGTCGCGCGAGTTCATCGTCGCGTTTCGCGAGTCGTATCACCGTGTGTGACGGTTCCGCGCATTGTCCCGTGCTTTCGTCGCAAATCTGGAAAATATTTAGTTACAGTTTTGAAAATTTTGAAAATCGGTGTGAATCAAAATTTCTCAATGTGCCGTCTTTATCTACCAAATCATAAAAATCAATCTTTCTAAATTCTAGAATTTTTTTTCAAAACCAATTTTTACAGCTTCCGTGTTTCCAAAAATATAAAATCAGACTTTTTCTTCACTTGGTTGGAGAAAAAACGAAGAAAATATTTGGTTACCGTTTCAAAAATTGCAAAAATTAGGGTGAATCAGAATTTTTCAGTGTGTCGTCTTGATCTAGCGAAAAACCACAGAAATCAATCTTTCTAATTTCTAGAAGTTTTTCAAAAACAAAAATTCAAAAATATTCAAAAATCCTCCAAAATCATGAATTTATGACAAAATTGCAATTTTCTCAATTTTACAGTTTCCGGATTTCCAAAAACATGTAATTTCAATTTTTCTTCACTGGGATATCGATAATCTGATAAAAACTCACGGAATCGTGTTCAATGGCAAGTGCAAGTGTGACCAGAATCGCCAGACAGTGCCATCCTATCCGGCCTATCGATATCCGCATCACGCGTCTCCAAACTGTACTCGAATATTGCGAAGCGATCTGGAAATTAGGAGAAGTTAGTTTTTTTTAGTGAAGCGAGAGTTTTGAAGACATTACGGAACCTTAAAATTGAGAATAGTTTACAAATCCTTGAAACAGTAATGTTTTTTTGCAAAAATTTCAGAATTTTTGTGAAAACTGCAGTATAGAAACCATCAATTCTAGTAAATTTTTATTACAATTTGTAAAAAAACAGAAACAGTAAAATTTTGTTCCGATAAAATTTTTAAAAAAATGCAGTTTTTCAAAATTTCGCTGTAAAAATCAGAAAAAAAACTCCGAAAATTCCTGATTTTTTTCATATGTATTTTTTTCGAAAGTTCGTTGGAAAAATAAGTTTCTCTGCAATTTTTGAATGATGAATTTATTTTCCTCGCACTAATTTTTCAAAAACTCAACTCGAATTTCTGAAAAATTTGAAACAGTTTTTTTGCAAGTTATCTCGATTTTGCTGTAAAAATTCTAAAGAAATCCTCGACTTTTTGAAATTTTTTTTGCAAATTCATGAAGCTAACTCAATACTTTTCAAAAATCCTGCTTGAATTTCTAAAATTTTTTTAAAAACAGCGATTTTTTTCAAATTTTCTAATTTTTCCGAAATTTTTTTTTTAATTTTAGCTGCAAAAATCCTCTAAAAAATCCATAATTCGTTATATTTTTTGCCCACGTCTTTCAAAATTTTAAAATTTCAAAAAAAAACCCACATGTACTAATCAAACAAAAATCCGTGTAGGTGTCTCCGTGCTGATAGAGGTGATATGGGGGTGAGTAGTTTGGACGATTCGCTGCTCCTTTCGTCTATTTTCACTCAAACATCCAGCGAACGTCTGTAAAAAATTAAAAAATGCATTGAAAAATTGCGAAAAATTCGAAGCGGTTTGAAGAGAGCGAAAAAATTCAAAAACCAAGCGGAAAAATTTGAAAATGAGTCAGAAAATACCGGAAAAATTCAATTTTAAATCTAGAAATTCAAAAAACCCAGGAAAATTGCAAAAAACCCCATAAAAAAGAGAAAACTCATAAAATCCCCATGTGAAAAGCCACTGATGCAAGTGCGCTCCACGGCCAACTCTCCTCTAAATGACCTCGTCGGGGACCCCGTTTAACCCCCATTTTACACCCCGAATCACTGATTTTGAACCGGTTTTTCGTGTCAAATAGGTGTAACAAGGCTTAGATTTTCCAAAAATCGAGAAAAATGAGAAATTCGAGGTCGTGGGGCGCGAGAAAAAGGACAAGTGTAAGGGGGAAATTGGAGATGTGTGTGAGGGGAAACGGGGGGATCGACACATTGATTGACAGATTTTCGTTGCAATTCGAGACGGATTTTTGGAGTGTAATAGTACTATTTACTAATTGTTACTGGGGAGATAAGTTGGAAATTTTTGTAAAAATCGGCGTGCGGTGATCCCATTGATTTTGACTGATTTTCAGCAGATTTTGGAAAAAGTTTGAAACGGAAATGTTTTTTTCAAAATTTTTTAGAGCCTGGATTTTCAAGGAAATGCTTTCAAAATGTTACCTATACGAAGATGACAATGGATTTGGAAAATTTCTAGCAGATTTTGAAAAAATTTGAAACGGAAAATTTTTTTTTTGAAATTTTCAGAGGATTTTTTCAATCTTATCAATTTTGAAAATTTTTCTAGCCGATTTCGAGGGAATTCGAAGCGAAAAACAATTTTTAAAAAATTACTATAAAATCCACAGAACGATTTCTGTGTAATTTTTTCAAAAAATTCAAAAAAAAATTGAAACTGAAATTTTCTGAATTTTTCCGATTTCATAAAAATCAAAAATTTCTGATTTTCACTGTAAAAAAGGTAGAAAAAAATTAAACGGAGCCATAAAAATTCAGGTCAAAACTTTGTAAATTCTTCACCAATTTCGATCCAAAATTCTCTGTGGAATACCTCAAAAAAATTTTCCAAATTTTTCAAAAATTCTGAAACAGAAATTTTAAATTTTTTTCTGATTTTTTTGAAAATCAAAAATTCCTCATTTTCAAAAAAATCTAGAAAAAAATCAGGTTAAAATTTTGAAAATTATAATTTTTCTCATAGTGAGATCCAAAAATTGTGTTGATTTTCAAAAATCCAGGATGACTGACGAGAGGATTGCCCAAATTACTCCAATTTTCTCAAAAAATTTTTCAGAAACTGTAAATTTTCTATTATCCCTCAAGGGCCAATGTGAAAATTTCATAGTCTCTAGTTCAGCAATAACACCCAAATTTTCGAAAAAATTCTAAAAATTCTCAAAACACCCCGAAAACCCTCAAAAAATCCCCAAATCCATTCCTCACCTAGAAGAAGAAAACCGAGAGCTCCGAAAGCTTCAAAAACTCCGAGGCTTCTAGAGAAATACAAAATGACCAGCGTTATCTTCAAATCCTCCAATTTGAAAATCTACGTTCACGTAAAGGTCCCCTTCACGTGAAACTTGTAAATCTGATCAAATACCATAATTCCGATTGAAAATCGGTAATCGAAACCCCAATTGGATCAAATCGAATCGAATCGAAGCAAAAAGGAAAACGAAGAAGGAGAAAGTGGCGACGACGAATAAGCGGGAAGGAGAAGAAGCGCGACAAGGACGAGAAAACCGTCGGGTTCGTCGGCGGGGGGAACAATGGAAAGTGAAATCGACACACACAACTTCTTGAGATGAATAAGAATACGCATTCTCTCTGTGTGTGTGACTTCTTCTGCTTCTTCTCGTTCGAGACAACGTTGTTCCGCAAGGGTTTTTTAGTGTATACGACCATTGTTAGCGGACGAGAAGACTATGAGGAAGGGGCAGATGCGGAAGGAGAAAGAAGATGTGTTAACACAAACTTTCATTTGAAAAGTCAAGAAGACAAAGAACATGGTTGTGTAGGTAACCAGTGAACACCATTTGATAGTGTATTGTCTGGATTAGAAGCGGATGGTTTTGAAAAATAAACTGGAGGAAAATCTATTGAAAATCTAGACAAAGTGAGCATCTAAAGAAGTTTTTGGAAACTGAAAAAAAATTTCAAAAATCACATTTTTCGCAAAAGCTTGAAATAAATTGGAAATTCTAACAGGAACTGTGGCTATTTTTTTAACTTACTGTCAACCGCTAATTAGCAGCAAATTCCTAGTACAAAGATGTAAATTTACAGAAACCGAAAAATGTGGGATTTCCAGAAATTTTTCGGGGTGAGACCGTCAATTATACTTTCCATCTCCTACGAGTAACCCAATACTTAAAAATTTTTTTCAAATCTTTTGAAATTTTTTCGAAACCGAAAACAAAACTTCCAAATGGAGTTTCACAGAGAGTGGATCCAAAAATGCTTTTTTTTTATTTTTAAAAATGCAGACCAAATTTTCGCGGTAGTAATGTAATGATCTTTCTAAAAATTGTTCTAGAAAATTTGAAACCGGGAAATTTTGGAATCCTCTTCATTTTGCAGAACAAAAAAGCTGAAGCCCACAAATTTTTAAAAAAAGTAAGATCGACTACAGGCCGTGGACTAACTCAAAATTCATCCAAAACCTATTTTGAAAAATTTGAAAGAACAAAAAAATTGAAAAAAAAATCCAAGATTTCAAAAAACAATTGAACATTCACTTTTGTGATTATTGCAGTTAGCCATTCTAATTTTTAAATTTTTTTTGAAACCAAAATACATTTTTTAAATTAAAAAAAAATCAAAATCCGAAGCACAGCTACAAATTACTGTAATTCCCTTGTCTTGTGAAATTGTTCACGTATGTTTGAAACTGTGAAAAAGGGTAATTTTCGAGTGAGTAAACCTTTAAAAATTGGAAAAGACGTGGATAAATATATTATTTCAACACTTCGTAGTGGTACTAACTCTGAAACCGTTCAGAACCCATTCAAAAAAATTTGAAACAGAAGGAAAGTTTGAAAATCCACTAGAAATCGCTAAATTACTGTCTGGTTATTAGAAAACGCGTGGGACTGACTAGAAAAATTTCAAAAATTCTATCAGATTAGTATCCCAGTTACCTCGACACTTGAATTATCGCAGTAAACCGTTTAAATTTTTTCAATTTTTTTGCTGAAAATAAATTTCTTTGCTGAAAATTTGAAAAAAAAATCAAAACGCAAAGCCCAAGTACTCATTAGTGTAATTTTTTTTTCTAAAATTGTTGAAGAAAATTAGAAACCGTGAAAAAGGGTATTTTCCAAGTGAATGGACCTCTGAAAGTCGAAAAAAAGACGTTCAAAAAATTTAAAAATAGGAAAGAACCACCGCTAGTCAAATCGAATCACTCAAATAACCAGAACCCATTTAAAAAAATTTGAAACAGAAGGAAAGTTTCAAAATCCACTAGAAATCGCTAAATTACTATAAAACCGTCCAAAACCTCTAAACTCACTGAAAATTGCTCAAAAACCACATAAAACCCTCTAGAAACCGCAAAAAAAGCAAAGCAAGAATGACTTCCTCAAAAGTACCAAGTCATTCAATTAGAGACCGCCCATCTAACCAAGACCATACAGGAACTTTTAGAGAGACCATGAAATCCCCGTAGGGTCCAGAGAAACAGAGTAATCGAGTGATTTTCGATTTGCGCCTAGTTCCCCGTCTACCCTTATTCCTACCGTTCATACTTTCCCATTTCCTTCTCGGTGGTAGGTAAAGAGAGAGTGAGAGACTATGCTGTGAAGAGAGACGTAGACAATCAGAAACAGAGTACTCTACGCCACTTCCACTTATTCGGAGAGAGGCAAACGGACACAGTTCGAGGTCAACTTGATCAGTCAAATGGTTAGAGACGCAGAGACAATCGAGATAGAGACAGAAAAGGATTACTCATCGAGATAGGATCCGCCCATTTTTTGGCGTGTATTTGATGATTTTCAACCAAATAAATACAGCGGATGAACCGGTTCTTTTTGAAAAGTTTGGCGAGACGGTCGGGAATTGGATTTTGGTTTTTTTGTGATGAATTTGCCAAATCGTCAACTTTTACGTTTTTGTTTTTACGTCTAGGATTACTGTAGATTGACTATGAGTCTCGAAGCAAAAAAAAAACGCGGGAACAATGGGAAAAATACAGTTCCAAAAATTTAACAAGAGAAATTCATATCTCAAACTGTATTGATAGAGGGCTCTCAAAGGAAAAAATCACACAAAAGGAAAAAAAACGTTTTGAAAAATTAGGAAATTTTCAGTTTCTCAATTTTTCAATTAATTTTTCTGAATTTCAATAGCAATAGGATCAGCCCTGCCAGAGCAAAAATTGAAAAAAAATACGTCTAAAATTTCAGTTTTACAAAAAAATAATTTAGCACGAAAAAAATTAGAAAATTACAGTTTCTGAATTTTCCAAACTTTTTTTCTATATTTTAACAGTATATTTTCGCTATCACACAGAACGAAAAATAATAAATTGAATCCCAAAAAATTTAAAATTACAGTTTCCAACTTCTCAGATCAGAAAGTTTTACTTTTTTAAAATGATATCAGCGAGATTAGTTTACGAAAAAACGAAAAAAAAACCCTAAAAATTACAGTTTCAAGAAATAAAGAATCTAGCCAATTCAAGCTCAAACTATTCGATCCTCATCTACTGTTGGAAAATTTCAAAGTCATCGAGGAATGCCCGCCCATTTTTTCTGTCATGAAAAAGCAGAAAATTCGAGTTTCTCAGTTTTCTAAATAACTAATCTTGACTGCAACAGTAATTTCATAAGTCTCATCACAGAGAAACATTTTTAAAAATTGAATAAAAAAATCCAAAAAATCAGAAATCTCTGTTTCCAATTTTTCTAATGAGAAACTTGCAAATTTCGATACTAATACAGCTTCGTGACTCTGTTTTCATGAAAAATTTAATGAAAATACTAACATTTGGTCTCGCCACAAAAAAATTTTAAAAATTACAGTTTCAGGGAAAAAAGAAAATTGTAAATTCATGATGAGAGGGGGCAAGGTGGATACTACAAAGAAATTTTTAAAAATACAGTTTCCAGTGTTTCTGATCAAAAATTTCAAATATTTCCACTAATACTCTTCCGACATTTTCTCCATTCAAAATTCAAAAAAAACCTAAAATTTCAGTAAAAAATCACTGTTTCTCTAGAAATCCAAATTCCCAAAATTCAAAACAGAACCATTAGCCGAAACGCGAAAGGTCCCCAAAATTTTATAACCTCCCCTAAAAATAGATCATCTAATCACTAATCACCCCAAATCAAATCAAATCCCCTTCATTCTACCTAACAGAACCAGAAAAAAGGAAAAAAGAGAAAAAGGAAACCATCAAAAGTCAGTGTAGATCACCAAAAAGACAGAGTGGAAGTGATGTTTGACCTTGTTCTTTTTATTCCCCCCACATCATTTTACTCCCTGATTACTGATAAAAAGGCACTGATAACAAAACCAGAAGGAACTACGAAAAACGACGAAAACCCGCGATTTCGCTTGAAAAAAATTCAGAAAAAAAGCAAGAAAAATCGCAAGAAAAAGTGTCAACTGATAGAAACATAAAATATGCATGACACATGTGTATGTTTCTTTTTCTCCTTCTCTCTTCAATTCCTCTTATCACTAACATTATCACTGTAAAAAGGGGAAAGCCAACAAAACATAAATACTGTCAGAGAGGGAGAGAAAGGAGAAAAGTAGCGATACAGAAGGGGATGAAAAGAGAAAACCTGTTAGATTTAATCAAAACGAAAAGAGATTTGTGTATGTGT
Source organism: Caenorhabditis panamensis (assembly GCA_900883565.2). Classification (NCBI taxonomy): domain Eukaryota; kingdom Metazoa; phylum Nematoda; class Chromadorea; order Rhabditida; family Rhabditidae; genus Caenorhabditis; species Caenorhabditis panamensis. The sequence continues at coordinate 98,020 of LR538084.1, read as the reverse complement.
GTGTTTGGGGGGAAGGGAAAACGGAACCGAAAATGGACCGGGAAGCAGAGAAAAGGGGACAATTGTTGCGAAATGGTATCTCGATGATAACAATTTTTGAAAAAATAATTCTGAAAATAGCAAAATTTCTAGAAACAGAAAAAAAAATTTGCCCAATTTCACAGAAAAATTCTTATGATATCCGAAAATGTTAGAGGATTGCAAAAAGGTGATAAAAAAGAGTTTGAATTTTTGAAAAACAGAAAAAAAAGCAGAATTATGGGTCACGAAGCGAAAATAAATCATGAGATCAACATTGTATTATCTTCTGAATTTTATTCAAATTTTTGAAAAATTATTGAAACTGAAATTTTCCAGATTCAAATGTGATTGTGTTGCGAAATGGGTAAATTGAGGCCTCGACGGGAAAAATTTCATGTTTTTCGGAATTCCGAACACTACATAATCACGATGGTAATAATTTTTCAAGAAAGTTCCAAAAACAACACAAATTTTTGAAACTGGAAAGTTTCACAGAAAGTTCGTAAAGTCAGTCGTCGGAATAATTTCTGTATTTTATTGTAATTTTTGGAAAATTCTTGAAACTGAAATTTTACAGATTCAAATGTGAATTTCAGCAAACAGCTTGATATAAAAATCAGTGGACGACTTCGATTGTTTCCAATTTTTAATAAATTCAGGTCCGAACCAAACATCGTTGGAACTGACTTTGAAAAATTGAAAAATTTTCGAAAATTGTTGAAACAATAGTTTTCTGTTTCAAAATTGCAAATTGATAATTTCAACCGGATCCGAAGCAGTTTGGAAAGGAATCGAACTGATGAAAAATTTCAAAAATTGAATAATTCGGAAAAATAGAAAAATCAAAGTAATTTTTACGAAAAAAAAACCAAACTGACTTCATCGTAAGATTTTGAGAATATTCGCTGTGGTGCCTAAATTTCCAGACATAAATTTAGCGTCAACAGACAATCGTCAGAATGTTTTCTACATTTTATTCTAATTTTTAAAAAGTTTTTGAAACTGAAATTTTTCCATTTTCAAATGGGCATTTTAGCAAACTTCTTGTTATTAATATCCGTGGACAATTGGATTTTAAAAAATTAATCAAGCTTTGAGAAATTTGTGAAACATGAATGTTTCGCTGTATCAAAAAATCAGCAATTAGCAATGAAAATTGAATCAAATAAAATTATCTCGATCACCAGGAACTCGAAAGATAACAGCTAGTGATAAAATTCAGATGAATTGAAAAAATCACTTGAAATTGAAACGGAAAATTCAATGAAAAATCAAACAATTGCCTCTGGTATTGTTTCGACTAAAAATTCCACCTAATTCCTCAAATTTTGAAACAGCAAACCCCCAATTCCAAAATTCCCAAGGTACAGATCAAAGTCAAAAGGCAAAAGAGAACCGAGCGTGATCCTCTTCTAAATCTCGGATAAATGCGTCCATCCAACAGAGAAAGATAGGTTAGAAAAAGTGGGACACATGTCTCTGCGGCCCTTGATTTATATACTTTTCCGATCACAAATCCCTCCATTTTTTCCGTTTTTCTCTTATCAGTCAGAGAACTTCAATGTGTTATCAGTTGAGTGAGTGGGTTGATGGGATTTATATTAAAAATCAAGAATCGGCAAAGACAGGAAAACAATGAATGAGTCATCTGAAATTTGCTGAAACCTCCAGAAACATCGAAAATAGGCAAATTTGGCTGGAAACATGGAAAAAATAAGAGAAAAGGGAGAAACAGAGCGAGAATTGGCCAAATTACTCGGTTTCATCCTAGGAAAATAGAAATAAACAAATAGAGAGGGCGGAAGAGGAGAAGAGAGGAAGACACTAATCACATGTGCAATCCGAGGAAAATGAGCAAAAAATGAGTGGAAAAATTGCTCTTTTTCTGATTATTTTTCCTTCCATGACGTCACCTTAACTTCTCCGTCTTTTACCCTTTCTAATTGGATAATTGGATGAATTGGACACAGAAAAGTGAGCAGAGCAGAGCAACAAAAAGTGTATGTGTACTGGAGGAGAGAAGGAGAAGCCAAGGGGATCCTCACACACACATTTCATCCATTCTTTTGCTCAATTTCTCTATCTTTTGATGAATGGACGAACATTTGGTGACAGAGGAGGGACCAGTGGATCGGGAGATCAAGGGAGAGAGAGATAGCATGTGAAGAGTGTGAGATTTGAGGCGATTTTTGGTTTGATAAAGACTCAAATATCAAAAGTTAGCATTGAAGGAATTGAACATACCGAAAATTGCTGTCATAACTTTCAAATTAGCACTTTCTGAAACAGTAATAGAGTGGAAAATGAGTGGAAAATTGGTGAAAACAGCGATTTTCAAGTTAGAATTCAAAATGCACGCTAGATTACAGAAATTGCTCTACTACTATCGAAAGGCGTGGAATCAACATTTTGATATCAAGATTGATGTTAATTTGACAATTTCTGAAACAGAATCTGCTTTGGTCACTGATTTTCGAGTTCATCGGATATCACAATTGTACTGAAAAAATATACCACTTTATCTTTTTGTAAGTTCTCTGAAACCGAAAATCAGCAAAATCCTATTTTTAAAAAATAAATTTTTTACAATTTTGATTTCTAGACCCTTTTGTTCAGTTTTCTGTAATGTTTCGAGCTTATTTTTGATTTGATAAACGCACGAAAATCAAAAATTTCGCAGTTAGCATACTGTTTCAGAGACATTTTTTAGAATTTTCATAAAAAATAGGAAGCATTCGGTTGATTCTGGCGTGGTATTTTCTGTTTTTGTCTGAAATTTGTTTGATTCAATTAAAAAAAAACTGGAAAACAATGTGAAAACTGTCTGCACGATTAGAAACAAAAATGAAAGAAAGAAAAAATCGAATGAAATTACTACCGAAAAACTGGAAAACTAGCTTTTCTAATTGCTCTAAAAACCGAAAATCACCATAACCCTAATTTTTTTGTAAATTGGGATTTTTTAGACCAAAAAGTTCACAGTTCCATGCCAATTGGGGGTTCAACGAAACATTCGAAACATTCCAAACACTGTTCCGAACCATTTTTTTTCTCTATTCATTTTTTTCTCTAGTCTGGCTGCTCAGAAACCCACAAGCCCCCGATTTTCAAGGTATCAATTTCAAATCCCTCCAACCCCCAAACCCCTGAAAAACCATCAAAACCTATCCAAACCAACTCGAAAAAGGCCGAAAAAACGCTGAGCAAGGTGAAAAATAGAGGCTCACAGGTCGGGAAGAGGAGGGAAAAAAGGCTACGACGAAACGGCGAGACTGAGCAAATATTTGGAGCACATTTACGGTTTGCTCCCGAGAAATGGGCGGGGCCTATGGAATTTGGAGGAGGAATTCATTCGGGACACGCGAAAACACATGCATCCGTTGGTTTGATCAGGATGTGGAGCGGGGAGGAGGGGAAAGGAGGCTTCCGGTTTTTACTGGGTGGGTGGGAAATAAAAATAGGAAATCAGGAGGGTACAGTGTGGTTTCTGTATCCATATGTCTATCAGCAGTGAATAAGAAAAATTTTGAAATTTTTCAATTTTTGAAACAAAAAAAAATTTTTTTGAAAATCTACCGTACCTCACAAAGTTTTTAGAAATTTTTTTTTTAATTTGAAGAATCGTGTGGTAGCCAAGAGGGAACGCGAGAATAACTAACACTTACTGAATAAAAATTGGAAATTTTCAATTTTTGAAACAGAAAAAAAATATTTTCAAAATTTAGAATTTTTTTTCTCGAAATTTGAAGAATCGTGTGGTAGCCAAGACGGTACAAGAAAGTGACTAAAAATTCCTAAAAAAATTGAAAATCAAAAATTTTTGAAACAGAAAAAAAAATTCTCAAAATTTTGGAAAAAATCTACAGTACCTCTCGAAATTTGGACATTTTTTTCAAAAAACAGTCAATAATATCACAAAATAATCGAAAAGCTATCAAAAACGGTGGGTGTTTGACAATGAAATCGATTATGTATGCAAAAAAAAAAGTTTTCTATTCAATTTTTCCTATCTGTATAGGCCAGGAAATATGAAATCAATGTGTTTTGCACATTCATAAATAAACATTCGCCTCTTTTTTTCTGCTTCCTGATCGTATTTTTATGATTTTGACAATGTTTGATGGAGGTGGAGGGAACGGAGGGAACGGGAAAATTTTCAAGAAAAAAGGAAATCAAAAATTGGAAAACGAGTGCCTATTTTTGAGAAACGCAAGATTCAAAAATTTTAGAAACAGGAAAAAAAATCAATTTTTCTGGGAAACCCTGAAATTTTGCCAATTTGCCTAGAAATTTGGAAAAATCCCAGAAATTAATTAGAATTTTTTTGAACTTGATTGAAAAGAATCCCTGGGTTTTTAGAACATTTTGAAAATGATTCCCGAGCCTAAAAATTCGAAAAACAGCTAGAAAACAATGGAAATCAGCAAATTTCGTTACAAAACCAGTACGAAAAAATCGAAAAAAAAATAGAAAATCAAGAATCCGTCTAGATCTTGGTAGAATTGGTTCAAAAATTAGAAAATTTGTCTGAAATTTTTTTTAAAGGGTCAATAAATCAAAGCGGAAACCACGAGAATCAGGAAGAGAAAAGAGAATAAAGCTGTGAATCTGGAATTTTTTTTCAATTTTCAAAAAAATTTTCCCGTTTCAAAAACCGTCTAAACAACAGACGCGGGTGTAGTTTCCAGTTCTACGGGATTTTTGCGCATTTTTAAAACCATGTCAGAAAAAAATTTCAAGCGATCAGAGGAAAACTCTAGATTTCAAAAAAAAAACCGATTTTTTCAAAACTGCTCACCAAAACGATCAAAAATCTCTAACCAACCACAATCATCACCATCTAAACATCGAGGACAAACCAGACTTCTCAATTCGGTGGTGCACCTGCAAAAGGATCAAAAAGATGTCAAAGTGTGCACTGCTGTGTTTGGTCGACTCCAAACTGCCCTTCCCCTTTCAAACACTAAACACCCCGGACAGAATTTCGGCGGCAAATCGAAATCTGTCAAAATCTTCAAAATCCGCCCGATAAAACTGTCGCGTTTTTCTCTTTTTTCTGTCTGCTTCGAGCACTTTTCTATGCTATTTTGGAGTGTTTTCCCAGTGATCCGAAAGGTTTTTGCCAATTTTCGCAGTGGTTCTAGCGGTTTTTGGATATCAGGGATTCGGAAAAGAGACGCAGAGGGGAGGGAACGGAAAACAAAATGATTTCATAGGTGTCAAAAAGGAGAAAAAACATATGGAAAGAGCAACTGAAAGACTCCGAGCATTACTTTTCAAAAATACATTAATCCAAATGAAAAATAGTTGAAACCGAAATCAAAATTTCAAAGTTCCCAAACCTACAGAATAAGCAATTTTTTGAGTACATCTCAAAGCGAATTTGGATCAGAGAAAGCTCCCAGAATTTATCAAAAACTCCAGAAACAGTAAATATCGAAAAACAGAGAATTTGAATAGAACTTTGCCTCCTTTACACCAAAAAACCTATCCAAACATCGAAAATTTAGTTCCCAAGTCCAGAAATCTCAGCGTTTCCGGTGTTTTTTGTACATTTCAAAGGAAAAAGTGCAAAAACAACAACAAATGGATAGGAAGCTACACTATTCTTGTACGTAGCAACTTTTAAAAATACAGTAATCCAAATTAGAAATTTTTGAAACCGGAATAAAATTTCAAAAGTTCCAACTAACGAAAACGCCCGAAACTTCTTCAAAAACGTTCAGATAATTTACAATGGTTATTCCATAACGTTATTAGTTGAATTTTAGCTCCCAAAATAATCAAAAACTCCAGAAACAGTCGAAATTTTAAAAATAGAGAAAATCAAGCAAAATTTATCTTTATTTACCCCCAAAAACCCATCCAAACATCGAAAACCAAGTTCTCGAGTAGAGAAATCCTACCAATTTCATGGTTTTTGTCAATTTTAACGAATTTCAATTTCAACAACGCATCAACTTTCAAGAACACAGTAATTCAAATTAGAGATTTTTGAAAACGGAATGAAATTTTTAAAGTTTCAATTGATGAAAACTCCCAGATTTCCAAGAAAAACATTCAGGAACTCACTATTTCGGATCACTCCACGCTCGAATAAGCTTCTGGTTCGAAGACCGAATTGGATATGTTGAGTCTCTCAAAATTTATCGAAACCCCCAGAAACAGTGGAAATTTTGAAAATAAAGAATTTCGAGTAAAATTTAGCTCCAATTATCCCGAAAAACCCATTCAAAAATCGGAAATCTTGTTTCCAAATCTTTAACAAATGAGCATTCCAGTTACGTACCAGCTTCCAAGAATACAAAAATTTAAATTAAAATTTTTTGAAGCGGAATCAAATTTTTTTTGATGAAGAACTAGTGTGAAACGTTCAGAAAATTGCAAATCATTATTTTTCATATATGTATGCACGTCCAAAACGGAGACAACTGAATACTCGGAAGCTCACAAAATTTATCCAAACCCCCAGAAACAGTGAAAAATATTTTTAAAAAACGAGCATTTCGAACCAAATTTAGCTCCATTTACCCCCAGAAAACCCTTCCAAACATCAAAAATCTTATTTTGAGTCTCAACACGAAGAAAATCGTACTGGATGAATTGAATCTCTCAAAAATTATCGAAAACCCCAGAAACTGTAAAAATCGGAAAACATAAAATTTTGCGCTAGAAATTTGCACCATTCACTCCAGAAACCCTTCCAAACATCGCTGTCACATCTCTCTCATCTAAGAAAACAAAACACTGACCAACCAGCCATCTCCAAGACAAATCAAATAGTCAAAGAGGTGAGAACAAGACAAAAGAACAACAAAAACATGTTTGTTCAAGCGGAAAAAAGTGCGAAAATCGGAGAGATTAGGCGTCGAAAAGGATCGGGTTACTGTAGATTGGGAGACACGAAAAAAACGGAAAAACAAAGGAACAGTCTAGACTGTAGGGAACCATATTCACTCCTAAACATACAGAACCGAATGTCTAGAAAAGGAAGTAAATGAGTGTGTGTGTGTAATAGAAAAGTCTTGTACAAGATGAAGAACATCATCTCGGTCACACTTCTCACGCAGTTCATCGCCTTTGTTGTCTTTTCTTGCCAATTTTACTTTGGTTTTGTGTAATTTTCGCATCTCCATTTAGGTAAGACAAGAAGGAACTAGAAGATCATAGAAAACTGACAGAGAACATCTGGAATCGAAACGAAATCCCGAAACATCGAAATAAGCTAATAAGCCATGTCCAACTAAAGAAACTTGTTCTTTTTGACACTCTCGACGATCAGCAAACAGAATTAGCTTCGAAATTGGTAGAAAAAGAGGAACATTTCTGGATTTTCGGAGAGAATTAGATACACTCGATCATCATTTGCCTCCGAGAGAGAAAGTGAGAAGAGGATTTCGGAGGAAATGGACTTGTACGGATGGGAACTATGCTAAAACCCTCTAAATCAACAGAAAAACGCGAAAAACCCAAAGAAAATCAACAAAATATTGCAAAATTCAGAATTCTGTCTGAAAATCGAAAATTGAAGGGCATTTTTGAATTTTCTAGCGAAATGTTCACTTCAAAATAATAAAAATGCGCAGAAAAACCCTGAATCAACAAGAAAACAAATAAAAACTTAGCAAAACCACGAAAAGAGCAAGAAAATCTGAAATTTTTGAATTTCAGCCTAAATCGGTCGAAAAATTGCGAATTTACTCGGGTTTTTTGGGTTTTTTTGAAGGAAATAACAACAAAAACACTCAGAAATCGAAAACCTAGTCGAAAAACGCGAAAAAACGGCAAAAAATCGTCAAAAACCCCCGAAAAAGAAATTTGTTTTCGGAATAAAAAAATTGGCGCCGGGTCTCTAAACAACAACACACCGTAATTGTGGAGTGTCGTACTGGATTCCACAAATCTGAAATTTGCCTGGTTTACTGTATTCTGGGTCATTTTTCGATAAAATTGATAGAAAAATGGATAGAAAATGCCAGAAAAGATATATTCCGGGTCTGTTTCGCCATTTTCAAGCTAAAAATCACAGATTTTGAAGGTTTTTTGAAAAATTTTCTGCTTCACAGTAAAAGCAAGGCAATCGAAGTTTTGATAAACACAATCACTGTTATCATCTTTGCTATCATTTGGACACTTCCCATCCTTTACGTGAGCCGTCAAGTGGGTTAATCGGAGGAATGCGGGGCGAGACAAGGAAGGAGAAGAAGCAACTCCCACTCAAGTTCACGCGCACTTGGAATGGGGAGGATTGGGTCAAATTGAGAAAAAAAGAGCAAATGGATAATTCAAAAAAACCCCCCATAATATTTGGTAGAGTTATTGAAAAAAATTTAGTGCCAGAAATTTTTTGAAAATTTTTTGAAACCGAAAAAAAATTATTTTCTGTTTCTGGAAAACATTTTGAATAGTGCAGTTTTGATTTTATGTTGTTCCCGGAGCGTTGAGAAACAATAAAAACAACTTCTAGAAATCGTAGAAAAATCAAAACATTATCATACATAATTCACAGTTTCAACAAAAAATTATCTAGTTCCAGTTAAAAATTTAGCAGTATTATCTGACTTCACCTCAGTTAGAAAATTCCAAATCGCAAACCCAAAAGGAAAAGTTCAAAATGCTCTCGAGCTCGTGGGAAACCATCGGGTTGCAATATAATTGTCAAGTGGACGAATCGGGCGATGAACTGAACATACAGTGGTCATTGTTGACACGTTGTTCGCAGTTCAATGGGCGGATTTCATAGTGACCGAGGGATTTCTCTAAACCTTCTTTGCAACCTGTACGCTCTCACATATCATCAGGAAGATCCAGAAACACCCAGAAAGATCCGGGACACACGAGAATTCTGGAAGATCCAAAGACTGGAGGGAATCCAGGAGGGTGCAGGAGGTTTCAGGAAGCAGGAAGGATGAGCTGAGAAAAAGGATCGAAAAAGGATATAGGTTTATTTGAAGGTTAAAACAAAGTAAATTAATCAAAAGTTATTAACCAGACAAGAAAAGTAGTACAGGGAATGGAGGAACAGGGTGAAATTAGAAGAATGACTGAAAAGTTTAGTATGGAATGGAAGCTCTCATCCTCATACATTTCTTCATCAAGGCAGTCTGTTTTGGCTTCTTCATTGCAACAGCCTTTTTTGGAGCCACGTTCTCCTTGTTTTCATCGTTCTTTCCTTTCTTGGCATCTGGGGCGGAGGAAGAGACAGACTCCTCAGCCTTCCTTTTCCTGGACTCCTCGGTCTTCTTGGCGTATCTGACACGCGCCTGTTCGTTCCTCTTTGCCTTTTTCTCCTCTTCTTGCTTCAAGGCTTCTTTCTTATCTGCCAATTTCTGGAGGATTACAATAATCGCCTTTTTGAAGTGCTCCATCTCAGCAAATGGACTGAGGATCTGCTCGACATGAAGATCCTTAGCGACTTCAAGGGGAATCCCCATTGCGGCGATGGTGGTGAGGGTTTGGAGGGTCTGAAAACATGGGAAAATGAGAAAAAAATCAAGAAAAGAAAAGAAAGAAACAAACCTCCTCATTTCTCTTGACCTTCTCTAGCAGAGTGGAGAGGAACTTGGCATTGAACGCAGCCATTTTTGAAGAGAGAGTAAGATATCTGAAAAACAGGATGAATGAGAATTGAAAAAGTCGATAATAGGAAGGAAAGGACCGTCCAGTGAGGAGACAACGTGTGAGAATGACCCCTTTTGACAAGAACAGGAAGGGACAGTGGGTATTGAGCGCAGTTGTATCGACCGTCTAAAAATCTATGAATCGATGTTATAATGGTCCTCGGCAGGTCTCGCCACGAAATCGGGTTTTTTGCTGTTTTCTAGTTTTTGGACCAACTTTTTGAATTTTTTCTGATGAAAATGGATAGAAAACAGAATTTGAAACCTAGAAATAGATCATTCGACCAGAATTATTGAGTTTTTCATTGCGATTTAGTCATTTTTGTAATTTTTCAGACAAAAACACGAAAACTAAAAATTTTAGCTGAAAAACAGAACAGTTTTGGTTGAACTGACTACGAACCAGTTTCAAATTATCTATTCTATCCGAGTTCATTGAAAAATCGAGAAAACAGCAAAAAACTGATTTCGTTGCGAGACCCGCCGAGGGCCGCTTTTAGTAACCGTACTAATATCTGAATTGGAAATTTGTATGATTACGATTATCAAGGTAACAAAAGGATACGTTAGATCTGAAAAATCAGAGGAATGAGAACAGAAAAAGTCGATAATAGGAAGAAAAGGAGAGCAAGAAAGAGGCGACGACCAGTGAGAAGATCGTGTGTAAGAATGACCCCTTTCGGCAAGGACAGGAAGGGACAGTGGTTATTGAGCGCGTTGTATCGACCATCATACAATCTTTGAATGATCTGTTATGAGTTATTAGCTCGTTGTATACGTTGTCAATGACATCGATTCATAGATTTTTTGACAGTCAATACAATCCGCGCTCAATAACCACTGTCCCTTTCTGTCCTTGCCAAAAGGGGTCATTCTTTCACGTTGTCTCCTCTTTGGACGGTCGCTCTCTTGCTCTCCTTTCCTTCCTATTATCGACTTTTTCAAATCTCATTCATCCTGTTTTTCAGATATCTTACCTCTCTCTGCTCTTCTAAAATGGCCGCGTTCAATGCCAAGTTCCTGTCCTCCCTGCTCGAGAAGGTGAAGAGAAATGAGGAGGTTTGTTTCTTTCTTTTCTTTTCTTGATTTTTTTCTCATTTTCCCATGTTTTCAGACCCTCCAAACCCTCACCACTATCGCCGCAATGGGGATTCCTCTTCAAGTCGCTAAGGATCTTCATGTTGAACAGATCCTCACTCCATTTGCTGAAACGGAGCACTTCAAAAAGACGATCTTTGTGATCCTCCAGAAGCTATCTGACAAGAAGGAAGCCTTGAAAAAAGAAGAGGAGAAAAAGGCAAAGAGGAACGAACAGGCGCGTGTCCGATACGCCAAGAAGACTGAGGAGTCCAGGAAAAGGAAAGCTGAGGAGTCTGTTTCTGTCTCCGCCCCAGATGCCAAGAAAGGAAAGAACAATGAAAACAAAGAAAATGTGGCTCCAAAGAAGGCTGTTGCAGTGAAGAAACCAAAACAGACTGCCTTGATGAAGAAATGTATGCGGATGAGAGCTTCAATCCCATACTGAACGTCCACCGCTAATTTCTCCCTGTTTCTCCGTTCCCTGTACTATTTTTCTTGTCAATTCAATAATATTCGGTTAATTTATCCTGTTTTAACATCAAAATAAACCTAAAATTTTTCATTTCTCGTTTTATATCAACAATTTGCTACTGCGGTCACAAAAAGGGTCTCGCCACGAAATTGGTTTTTTGCTGTTTTCTCGTTTTTGGACATGTTTTTTTTACATTTTTTCTGATGAAAACGGATAGAAAAAAGAATTTGAAACCTAGAAATAGTTTATTCGACCAGAATTGTTGAGTTTTTCAATTTTTTTTCCAAAAAAACATGAAATCAGAAATTTTTAATGAAAAACAGAATGAATCTGGTCAAATTTACTATTTTTAGGCGTCAATTTTTTTTTCTTTTTTCTATCCGTTTTTCCCAAAAAAAACCACAGGAAAATAGGTTCCACCAACTGCCAAAATTTTTGGCGTTTGTAGTAAAAATATTTCGACAAGTGAAGTGAATCAATTTTTTTCCAATCGTCTAATTTCAGAAAAATTGTCTGATTTCAGAAAAAACAGTTATAGTTTTCACCCTATTAGTCGTCTGTGCAATACCTTCCCAACTTGAAAATTACCATTTCTGTTTCACTAAAACAGTGATTTTTCGAGCGTTGAAAAAATTATCACTACCTGCTTTTACGAGAGTTTTTTGATTTCCGTTTCACTGAAACTGTAACTTTTCAGTGTTTCAACAAAACAATAATGAATTGTTAGGTAATTTTTGTTTTTCTGAAAAAAATCGAAAGGAACGCACAGAAAAAATACAAAATTTTTTTTTTAACGATTTTTACTGTTACAAAAGTAACCCTAAACAGCTAGGATTGTTGAAAAATCAATTTTTTTTCAAACTTGATTTTCAAATTTTCAATCCCCCACACAAATTGATCTCTTTTATCTACTTTTCAACACAATTTTTATGTGACAGTTCATAAGTCCGTTATCATCTCATCTTTCCAAAGTTGAAAATTTCTGTTTCACTGAAACCGTAAATTAAAAAAATTTCAAAAAAACCAATTACCCAAAGCTTTCCATAGCGAAAAAAAAATTTTTTTCATCAATGATTTTTTTTCTTTTTTTTATTGAAAATCAATGCCCTTTCTTTTTGAACCCCTTCACACCTTCATTTTTTCTCTAGTTCTAACTAATCTTTTGGCTTCTTTCCCCGCTTATCAACGGGTGCCGGGGCACTGCACACACCTCTAATTACGTCCCCCTTTCCCTTTTTCTTGTCTGCTTCTCTCTTTTCCACACACTTCCTTCAATTTCTCCATGGAAACCAGAGCAGCCGGAGCACGCTCCGACTTTCCAAGACACTTTTCACGCTGTTTTGGATTTGGATACATTTTGGCAAGAAGGAGAAGGGTTTCTCGCTTTTTTTCTTTGTCGACTACAATTTCTATTTTCTTTTGAAACTGAATGATTTTCAAGAAATTTTTTAGGTTCAAAAAAAGAAGTTCAAATGTCTGAAGAAACGGAAATTACGGAGAGGGATGGGATTTCGGAGTTGCAGAAAAATCTTGAAGATGTCAAAATTGAAGATGGAAAAGAGGAATTGTGAGTTTGAATGGGGTTTCTGTTTTTTTTTTTTCTGTTTCACAATTTTTAAAAAAATTTTCAGAAATTTAGAAAATTCCAATTCTTGTATTGGGTTGTTCGAAAAATCTCTCATTTCACAAAAAAAAATAAATAACTTTAAAATTTTTTTTTCTGTTTCTGTTTTGGAATATCTGATTTTTGTAAAAATTATTGCCAATTTCTTTGCCGGTACAGAAAATTTCAAAAACTTACGAAAAAATATATAGAAAACTAACTTCAATTTTTTTTCTGTTTCTTTTTCATTCAACAAACGTTAAAATTTTTAAAATTTATTCATCGTTTCGAATGCCAAAATTCACAATTTTTCACAAGGTTCTGTTCTGATTTTTAGACGAGCCTCATTATCCAAGAGGTTTGCAAAATTTCAAAAAATTCGGTTCCAAGTTTTTTAAAATTGAATTTTTGATTTCTGTTAAAGTCAATGTTTGCTATTTTGAGATTGCACATTCCCATGTAGAAAACTTTCCAAAATCGTTCAAAAAAATTTTCGGTTCCAAAATTCCTAATTCATTTTTCCAAATCGAATAAAATTCACTTCCCCCTCCAGTTTTTTGAGATAAAACAATCCAATTTTCCAGCACAATCCCAGAACTCCCAGAAGGAAAAATCCTCGAACTGCGTCTCCTTTCAAATTGGGGAGATCTCAACTACATCGGACTCAATTCTGTGGAGTTGTTCACATCGAATGGAGAAAGGGCGCAGGTGGAAAAGGTAAAACGAATTGGATTAGGGGGATTTGTTGATTAGATTCGTGGGAAAGTGAATTTGTGAGTGTAAGCTACAGTAATCCAATCTATTTTTGGAAAATTAGAATTTGGAAATTTTTTAATTTTTTTTTCTGTTTCAAAAAATTTTTTAAAATTAAAATTCGTTAATTATTGATATTGAGATCACCGAATCAGTACCTAATTATTATAGATATGAACAAAAAATTTTTTCACCGTTTCAAATTTTCTAAAATAAAAAATTGTAACCATCTGCTCTAATGCAAGGGTTTTACACTTTAGAAAAAAAAACAACATAAAATAAATTGGATTTGGAGGATTTGTTGATTAGATTCGTGGAAAAGTAGACACAACTACAGTAATCCAGTTTCAAAATTTTTCTGTTTCAAAAAATTTCAAAAATTAAAATTTGACTATTAGTGATATTGAGAGGAGAGGATCAGCGTCTAATTATTCGAAACGTAAACGAATTTTTTTTCACCGTTTCAATTCTTCAAAAATTCAAAATCATAAGCACCAGCTCTAGTGTAGCGTTTTTACTGGTTCGAAAAAAAATTTTTTTTTTTTTTAAAATTTTCTATCAATTTTTTAGATAACCACCAACGCCCCCGAATACAATGGCCATTTAGAATCCCTCCTCGCCGAACAAATCCGCTGTAAAGACACTGAAAAAATGTGGTGCGCAAAGATAAAAGATCCAGAAAATTTGGAGCCAATCACTCTAACTTTCCAAATGAAGGACACTGTGAAATTTGCATTGATTAGGTTTTGGGTGAGTTTTTCTTCATGTTCCTCTCTAAATTATGAATCATTTAGAACTACAACGCATCCCGTGTTCACGCCCAGATTGGTGTCCGTCAATTGGAGATGTATTTGGATGGAAAACCAATTTTTAGAGGCGATTTGGAGTGCTCGTTTGCAGCGGATTCAGAGTTTAATCCGGTTATGGGGGAGGTACGGTATTTTTTAAAAATAAATTTCGGTTTCTAGATTTTTTTGATTGGTTTTCCAGATTTTTACGAGCACTGCAACGTTTCCCTCATTGGTTTTCTAATTTTTTAAAATGTTTTCCTTGGGTTTGAAAAAATTTAGCAATTTTTAAAAAAATTTTTGGCTATTGATTTTCTGATAATCGCGGTTTCTGGAGATCAATTATTGATTTTCTAGTTTTTTACGAACATTGTGTGTCCGAATAAATTTCCAAAAAAAAAATTTTTTTTTTGCTTGAGGGGTAATTCTCAATTCTCTAAAAATCGCAGTTTCTGGGTGCCAATAATAGATTTTTTTTTAATTTTACAATTAATTTGAAGTGTAGAATTATGGCGTTCCTGTAATTTTGTAGGGTGGGAATTTGAATAATGATTTTGAAAAAAAAATTTCGGTTTCTTGGATCTTTTGATTGATTTTCCAGTTATTCATGCTCACTTTTACTTGGATAGCCGTGGTTTTTTGATGTTCTAATTTTTTTTCTTTGGGGTAGAAAAAAATTAGTGGTTTTCTAAAAATTGCGGTTTCTGGATTCCAAATTATAGATTTTCTAATTTTTTACAATCAATTTGAAGAGTATGTGATTTTTTTGAAATTTTTTCAGTTGGGTGGATTTTGGGTTGTTTTTTTTTCCTAAAAATTTGCTGTTTCTGGTTTCTAAATTTTTGATTTTTCAAACAAAATTCAATTAATTGTTCTACAATGTATTTTGTATGATTCAAATATTCATCAGCGCAATTACTGATTTCCCAAAAATTGTTTTTTGACCCTGAAAATAGAGAAAATCGACTTTCAAAAAGTCACGGTTTCAAGACGATAACTTCAAATTTTTCAAATTTTTGTAGGCACTATGTTGGCTATACAATTAGTTCTAAAAATTCTAAAAATTAAAAATACAGGAAAAAAATTATAGAAAAAAATAGAAAATTTTCTGTTTCAAACATTTTCTTTTTTTGGTTGTCATTTTTTTCTATTATTCCCATTGGAGTTTCCAGACCGTTCTCTTCACCACCTCCGACGAAATCCTTGAACTAATCGCTCAACAAGACATCTGTCTCATTTACGCCCCAGAAGACCCTCCAAATACCACATTGGAACTCTTCAAATCCGATCAACTCACTCCGTATCGTCCGGCTACTTGTGAAGCAAAAACTGCTCCTCCAACGCCTATAGATGGTCCAGTTAGTTCTCCGGAATTTTTGAAAAATGTGGGATCCAAAGTGGTAATGCAACCACCACCAACTGCTTATCGGCATGATGTTAAAGGTAAAATTGGAATTTTTTAGTTCAAAAAAATGTTTTTTTTTAATGTTTCAGTCCTTCAAATCGAGCTAATTTCCAATTGGGGAATGCACGGGCTTATTGGGCTTACTGGATTAGAAATCGTGGATGATCATAATCAAATAATTGACGAGTCACAATTCACATTGACCACTTCTGATGGGAATCCAGAGCAGGCGTTGAGGTATGCATATTTTTTACTGTGTCAAAATTTGATTTTTGTGAAAATTGAGAGAAATTAGGATAATTTGATGTTCCATAGCATGAAGTGTTTTTTTTTTAAATTTAATTTCCAACTACAGTACAGTTTGTAAATCTCGAATTTTATAGGATTACTGTACTGTAGCTACAGTTCTAATCTATTATTTATTTCAAAAATTCAAAAATTGCAACCATTTCCGTGAAGGACTAGAGAATTCCGATTTTTGCAAAGTATCTGTAATTTTCTGTTACAGTAATCTACAGTAATCCAATTCGTTTTATTTTTTTCAATAGGCGCTTGGTCTTATTTGTATACACAACAGTCATATTTTTAGATTACTGTAGCTACAGTACTTTACCATTGGAAACATAATAATTGTCATTTTCCTATGAGAAAACTGAATTGAAATTTTAGCAATTTAGCTGTGATTTTCTGTTACAGAAATCTACAGTGACTTTAGATAAAACATGTTTGTTCAATAATCCGTCCCGCCCTAGCCACAAAAATTTGAATTTTCTGTTTCAAAGTTCTAATTTATGAAAACAAAACTATGCTGGACGATGAGTGCGAGCCAAATGGAATTTCTGCTAAATTGAAAACTGTACCTTTCTGAAATTTCCACAAAGGAAATAGGATTACTGTAACTACCGTATCTAAATTCTAATTATGGCATTCCGATTTTGACAATTTGTTGTGATTTTCTGTTACAGTAATCTACAGTAACTCTTACTAACAAAATGTTGCTCAATAACCCTCCGCTTTTCAGAAAACATTTGTTTTTTATTATCTGTTTTAAAACTGGAACTAGTAAAACACGAGTTGTAGTGCGCTGCTGCGTCTGACATACACTCCATAAATTTTTTGCTAAAAATTCCAATTTCGATTTCATTTTTTTCACTGTTTCAAAGTATAGCCATCAACCCTACAATGATCAGTTTAGGAGATATTGTCCAAGTAGAAATTTTATCATATAAAAATTTGGATTACTGTAGCTATTTACTATACCTATTTTTGAAATCAGTAACTCTGGCTGTTTTTTAAATAATTGGTTGAATAGCATCCTCTTTCAACTGACGAATTTTTCCTTTTTGAAATCTAGTTGTGATTCTCTGTTACAGTAATCTACAGCAACTCTGGACTTTAAAAAAAAATTTGTTCAGTAGATCCAGATCCAAAGTTTACATCATAAATAAAAACTCAAAACGATTTTTCCGTTGCAAACTGCTAAATTTCAATTTTTGAAACCTAGTTGCGGTTTTCTGTTACAGTAATCTAGAATAACATTTTGGATATGTTTTTTTTCCAATCATCTGAGTCTGATTCTCGCTTTTTTTTGTCAGTTTTTTTGAAATTACTGTAGCTACAATACTCCTATTTTTTGACTGAATTCAAGAAAAAATACATTTTCAAGTGCTCCGTCCAAATGTTTGAAATCTAGTTGTGACTCTCTGTTACAGTAATCTACAGTAACTCGTTAGTCCATCTTCTTTTCAGTACAGGTGCTTTTGAAGTCGTATCTCTGTGAAAAAATTTAGGATCACTGTAGCTACCGTACCACCTTTGAATTTCTAGATTTTCGTAGGCCGTGCAAACTGAAAAATTACTTGAGAAAATCAGAGAAAGATTGTTCTACACTTCTTTTTGAAAACCATCTGTGATTTTCTGTTACAGTAATCTACAGTAACCCACTTCTCAAAATTTATCTCATTAGTTCTTCAATTTTACCACCTTACTCATTGTGATTTTCTGTAGAGTTACGAATCCCTTATTTCCAGACTCTTCAACGGCAAGAACCTAACCAGAAATCCTCAAGACATGTGGCTCGTCGATTTCGACTCCAAAACCCCAGTCACTCTCTCCTTGAGTTTCCACAAACCAATAACACTCAAAGCGATTTCTCTCTGGAACTACAATGGATCCTTTGAATTATCGTATGCTGGTGCAAAAGCAATGCATATTTATGTGAATGGAAAACCATTTTTGACGCAAGTTTTGTTGAGGAAGGCCACTGGATTTGTGTACTTCGATTATGTACAGGATATTGTCATGGATCCGGTTTCGCTGAAAACCACGAGTTTTGTACCAAAGCCAGAGAGTATTGGGGGATGTGAGTTTTGGAATTTTTTCAAAAATATTTTTTCCCAGTTTCAATTTTTTAAAAAATTGTTATACTTATTTTTCTCCTAATCGGAGTTGAGAATTTGATCCATTTTATTTTTTTGAACAAAAGTTTGAAGAATTGATTTTTTTTTGGTCAAACGCAAGCACCATTTGAGAACAATAAGGATTACTGTTTCAAAAATTCATCAATTAGATATTCATTTTTTTGTGCGAAAAATAGGTTTCTGTTTCAAAATTTGTCACAAAGTAACTGATTTTTGCATTGTTAATTCTGCAGAAGATGACGATGGGTTTCGTTAAAAAAAATAAAACACCATAGTCCCTATAAAAAAATTTCCCCGTTACAAGAAAATGATTATTTTCAATTTTTAGTTCAAAAACACTGGTAGCACTGGGAAAATCTAAATTTCTTAAAGTTGAAAAAAAGCGTTTTCTGTTTCAAAAATTAGTCAAGAACCTGATTGCAAATAATTTTTCTTTGATAGAGCTTTAATATTCGCAATAATTTTTTTTGTAAAATTCTTACACACAAAAATAGTAGAAACATTAGCCCTTGGAAAATTTTTTCTTTTGCAAAAAATTGATTTTCTCAAATTTAGTTTGGAAGTACTGATGATACGCCGTTCTGTTTTTCAGCAAGATTATTCAATTTTTGAAATTAAAAAAAACCAATGAATTCAAAATCCAAATTTCCCTTAAGAAATTGGGGATAATGTCTCTGTTCCAAAATTTTCGCAATTTCAATTCTTGGTTTTGAGAATCAATTTTCCAGCAAAATAAAAATTCTAAAGTTTTTTTTTGAAAATTTCTGTTACAAAATTTTTTATATTCTCCTAGCTTTTTGAAAATATTTGTTACGTGATTGGGAATCCATTACCAACCCTATCAAATAGCAGTTCTCATCCTCCATTTTCTAAAAAATTTTGAAATCGAAAAAAAAATTTTTTCTTCAGTTTCAAAAAAATCTCATTTTTTCCTAAAATTCCAAAAAATCAATAGATTCTGAAATCGACGGTTAATAAAAAATCGCAATTTTTTGCAGTCGTCTTCCAAGTGCGTCTCCTCTCCACATGGGGAGATGAATTCTACATTGGCCTGAATGGAATCGAGCTGTATAATCGGAAAGGAGAACTCATCAAAATTCGAGAGCATAGTAGGACTAATTAAAAAAATTTTAAAAATCAAGAAAAAATGGTGGTTTTCAGACCTTGCAGCATTCCCTGAAAGTGTAAACATTCTTCCAAATATCAAAAATGATTTGCGCATTTCTAATAATTTGATAACACCGCCTAATGATACTGATCTGTGAGTAACGAGTAAAAAAAATCTAATTACAGTTTCAAAATTTTTATGATTACTGTAACTACAGTAATTTACAATCTAGTTGTTTCTCGAATTTCTAAAAATTACTACGGTATTTTGAAGCTGTAATAAAAAATTTTTACAGTTTCAAAATTTTTTTTATTACTGTAAGTACAGTAATTTACAATCTAGTTGCTTTTCAAATTTCTAAAAAAAATTACTACAGTATCTACAGTAACCCTAAATTTTTTTTTCAGCGCCAAACACATGTGGCTGACTGCTCTCCTTCCTAATCGTTGTGCCAGGGTGTTTTTTGTCTTTGATTATCCAACTTATGTGTCTAAAATGGTCATTTACAATTATAGAAAAACACCGGAAAGGGGTGTCAGACATATTTCGGTGAGTAAAAAAAATCTGGAATTTTTTTTAATTTCAGAAAATTTTTTCCTATGATTTTGGCATTTTTTCCAGGTCTCCGTCGATGATCTTATCATTTTTTCCGGTGAAATACAACCAAGTACTCCTGAAAAAACCGCCAAATTGGAGATTAATTTTTGTGATTTTCCGGAGGCATAATTTAAAAAAAAACGATGGAAGGATTTTTGAATTTTTTGTATTTTTTTTCCGGTCTGTGAATGTGATTGTGATTGTTCTGATACTTTTTTTCTGAAATTCAAATAAATGATTCATTGTAAAAATATAACAGCTCTGGACTATCGAAAAATTTAACTTATGGTTTTCTGTTTCAAAAAATTTTGAAACGGAAAGGAATGGAGAACAGCTAATTATCTTCGAACAGTTTTCCTGTTTCCCCATTAATTTTTTTAATTTGACGACAAAACAATAACTAAAATTCATGGAACCTCTGTTTTTTTCAAAATTTGGAGAAACTGAAAAAAATTTCAAAAAAAACATATTTTTTGCAAAAACTTGAGAATGTGGCACCAATGTCTAACTGTCTAAATTAGCACTAATAAAAAATTTTGCAAATTTTTGAAACAGAAAAAAAAAATTTCCCAAAGTCATTTTCTCAAGAGTGCAAAAAAGTTTCGGTTTAGCTAATTTTAAAAATAATTTTCGTGAAGGCGAATTGAATTCCTGACTATTTCTTTGTTCTCTTACATTAGTTTTCAATTTACATGCAACCGAAATTTTTTTGAGAGAAAAACGCGAATCTTTTTCATTTTCCCATTTTTTCAAAAAAGTTCCATTTATTTAGAGGATTACGACGGGTAAATACTACATATTGTTCGATTTTTCACTTGAGAGTACTTTTGAAATAGTTTGAAACAGAGAAAAAATTGAATACCGAAAAATTACTAACAAAGATCCGAAAAAATTCAGTTTCAGTTTGACTTGAAAACTTTCTTTCAAATTTGACAAACAATCATAATCAAACTTTAGGCACTTCGAAAATGTGAAAAAATATTGAATCATAGAAAAATATTTTACATGCTCTTCAATCACACGATAAATTTTTCTTGAAATTACAAATTTTCCTAGAAACAGAAAAAAAATTGAAAAAATTTGAAAATCAAATTTTTCACAAAATTATTTTTTTTCTAATTGTGAAGATAATTCAAAAATTTGCAGTTTCCAACAGACCAAGATCATTGCTCAATTTCCACCGAAAAATATTTACAAAATTCTGTGAAACTGAAAAAAAATACTGATTCAAAAATTTCTCAAAAAATTTTGGCAAATTTTTTTCAATTCGTTTGTAATTTTCACTTGAAAAAAAAGCCCAATTCTCTGTTGTCCAGCTTTACGCAAAGACACAAAAAACGCCAGCACTCATTCCCTTGCTCTTTTCCCGTCCCTCTCCTACAGCTCATTCCTTATCACCCATCACCCCACATTCCTCCCTGATAAGCCCCCTTTCCCTCCAATCAATCAATGAACTCACTAAACCCACAAATAACGGTAAGAAACTGCACGTTTTCCCGCCTTCAACATGAATTTCTCCGGCTCTCCCGATCAGATGTTGGCTCCGGATGTGATTCAAGCTATTCTTGCTGGCCAAGCTGCTAATTTAGGGTTTTGGGCTGGGAATGGACAATTTTTGACGCAGAATTTGATGCAGAATAGTGGTTTTTCATTGGTTCCACAGTTTGTGAGTTTTTAAAAAATTTTGGAAAAAAAAATTTTTTTTTTTCATTTTTTAGGTACCTCCTCAATTCAACCCAAGCCCCTATTATCAACCTCTTGCTCCTCCAATTTTTGCTCCAAATCTAGAAGAAAAACCAAAGGAATCAGTGAAAACAGAGCCAATTGACCAAATTCCCTCAACATCCGAAAAAGAGCCAGGACAAAATCAAAATTTGGAGCCCCAGGAACCCGAAAAATCGATAAATTTTGTCATGGGACAATTACCCACTAAAACTTACTACCCAACACATTTTATGAGAGGAACACAGCTTCATGTGGCGAATGGAAATGTGAAGAAAGTGGAGGATTTGTCGTCGGATGATTTTTTGAAGTGGGTTGGGGGAAAACGATTGGGAAAAATCGGGGATGAATGGAGAAAATAAGTGAATGATACGGTTATATAGCTGAAAAAGTGGGCTTTATTTTGTTAGTTGACATGTTTCTGATATCTTTTACTGAAATTTTTAAAAAATTCATTCAAGACCCGAACAAGTCATGAATTGCCTTGTTACCACCAAACAGCGCTATGAAAAGTTTTTGAAATTGAAAATTTTTGAAATTTAGATCAATTTGTAACTTGCAAAATGTATTTTTTCATCAATTAACTGGTTTTATTTCTTAAAATCATAATTCTGTAAAAAAACTTTATTTCTAATTTTTGTTTTCTGCAGCTGAAGCTCTCCAATTGATAGTGTCTAATTTCTCGAGTTATAGAAATTTTTTGAAACATGATAAAATTATGAAAATAAAACCAATTTGTAGCCCGTGAAACGTAGATTATTTCATTAGTTAACTACTTTTAGATATCTTTCACTGGAATCTAGATAAAATTGAAAACATGGCGAAACATTCCAGCAATGGTCAAGTGACTTCCAGACAGTGTTATGAAAAATTTTTAAAACTGAAAATTTTTGAATTTTATACCAATTTGTAGCCCGTAAAATGTATTTTTTAATCAATTATCTGGTTTTAATTTTTAAAATCATAATCCTGAAAAAAAATGTGATTTGTAATTTTTGTTTTTTCTAATTTTTGAGTGTCTCAAATTGATAGTGGCTGATTTCTCGAGCTATGGAAAATTTGTTGAAACTGAAAAATTTTGAATTCCAGATCAATTTGTAGCCTGTAAAGTGTACTTTTTTATCAATCAACTGGTTTTATTTTTAAAATCATAATCCTGAAAAAAAAATTGATTTGTAATTTTGGTTTTCTGTATCTGCAGCTTTCAAATTGATAGTGACTGATTTCTTGAGTTATAGAAAATTTTTGAAACATGAAAAAATTTTGCATTTTTTTCAGAGTTTTTAGCTCATAAAATGCAAAATTATTGATTAGTAGACCTCATTCCGATATCTTTCTCTGAAATTTAGATAAAATTGAAACCTTTTCAATTCCTGATACAATAGTCTAGTGACTAACAAACAGTGCAGTGAAAAATTTTTCGAAACTGAAAATTTTTCGAATTTTATACTAATTAGTAGCCTGTGAAATGTATTTTTTGTTGATCAACTGTTTTTTTCCTATTTTTTCGAATCTAAATCCGGAAAAAACTGGATTTCTAATTTTTGTTTTTTTTTAATTCCTGAAGCTTTCAAATTGATAGTGACTGATTTCTCGGTTATTAGAAAATTTTTGAAACGTGGAAAAATTATGAATTTTAGAATAATTTGTAGCCTTGAAAATCTAGATTGTTTCATTAGTTGACCGTTTTTCAATATCTCTTACCGTGATTTTCTAAAAATTGAAAAAAAAATCACAATTTTTTTTCATTTTTTCTATTTTTTCTCTCGGTTCGAAATCAATTGAATTCGTTAAAAAAAGGTTAGCTAAACAAATTGAATTACAAATTAAAAATAAATGCATTAAAAATGTAATTTTAAAAATCAGAAACAGAAAAAATTCCAGATGCGCAGCCGAATCCACTGATGTTATGGTCAATGCGTCAGTGGTCAGATCTATAAAATTAACGTCTCCAGGAAGTGTTCAAATTGTTTTTGAGACTGGAATAGAGAAGGAAAGGGTTAGTTTTGCATATAAAAACTTCGATTCACTAATTGCAAAATTCCACAAAAAAAAATTTCAAAAAAATTTTGAAACCGCTAATTTTTTTTTCAATAATCCAATTTTTCAGATCCCCCTAAAATGCCAAATCGAGCATCCGTTCTTCGTCCTTGGCAAAGGATGGTGCAGTTGTAACCCTCGAAAATCCGGGGAAAACTATGGATTGGATTGTGGGGAATTGGAAGTGAATGATGTTTGTGTGGTCTTGACACGAAAAGAAGAACAGGAAGAGGCAGTGGCAGTGGATATTGTGACTGCGGAGAGGGATTTGGAGGGGTATGGACAGTTGGCGAGGAGGAGGGAACACATTAAGCAGGTTTATTATGAGGTTGGTATCATTTTGAGGTCACTAAAAAATGCAATTGGATTTGAGCGGTTACTGAAACGAATACTGTCTTCAACTGTTCTTGAAAAAAATTTGGTGTTTCATTGAAACCGGAAATTTATGAAGATTTAGAATTCGACTAGTATTCCCTCACGGTTTGACAAAATCATTTTGTTTTCTGTTTTGAGTGAAACATTAGTTTTTCAGTTGTTTTTAGGGTCTCAATTATTAGAAAATCTATAAAAAATGCAATGAAAGTGATAGGGAGATTGGTCAATGAATTCAACTGTTTCTGTAATATTTTTGTGTTTCATTGAAACCGGAAATTTCTGAAAATTCAGAATCTAACTAATACTCGATCTTTCTACACCGAAAACTTTATAACAAAGAATCAAAGTTCACCTTCATTTTTTTATAGATTTTCTAATTCTCATTTTGAATACATACGTCGCTTCCATATTACTGTGATTCATAGCAATTTTGTCTTCTGATTTCAGTGAAACAGTCCTTTATCATGATGTTAATCGTTTTTAGGACCACCAGAGCACACTAAAATATTAGAAAATCTATGAAATTGGCTTTGAGTGGCACTGGAAAGGCAATAAAATAAGAAGGATTGGTCAACCGATCAATGAGTGCAACTGTTACTTAAAATTTTTTCGGTTTAATTGAAACCGGAAATTTCTGAAAATTCAGAATCTAATCAATACCCGATCGTTTCACATCGAAAATTTTATAACTAAAAATCAGACTAGAGCTTCATATTTTCATGGATTTTCTAATTCCCATTTTGAGTACATTGCCTCCGGCCGAATGTATGTATTATTTTTCATGTTTCATTGAAACCGGAAATTTATAGAGATTCAGAAGTTGACAATGCTCGCAACTTGAACGTTACATCTTATAACGGTTTTTCCAAAGCATTCCGTTATGTGTGTTTGGTGAAACAGTCGTTTTTTTAGTTGTTTTAGGGTCTAAAATATTAGAAAATCAATGAAATAGGCAAAATGAGCACTAGAAAAGAGATGGAATCGCTGGAAATGCAAAAACTGTATTCAACTGTTTCTTGAATTTTTTTTCGGTTTCATTGAAACCAGAAATTTATTTCGATACAAAGTCCCATCAGTTGTTGGATTTCATACAATAGAAATTTTCTAACAAAAAATAAAAGTAGAGCTTCATTTTTTTATTGATTTTCTAATTTTCACTTCCAGTACGTTGCCTCTGGCCGAATGTCTGCTCCACCTGAGAGAATCTGCACAAATCCACCAATCAGATACAGGAGAACTTCTGAATGACTAACAGTAACACTTACATATTGTTATCAGTTATGTTTTGTTTTTTACTGTTTTAAAATTTTCCTGAATAAAAATAAATGTGTTTTGAAACGATGAGCTCAGTTTTCGATTTCAGTTTTCCATCTAGGTTTTCTATTACCGTTTTACAAAACCCTTCGATTTTCTGGATTCTGTGAAACAGAAAAAAATTTGCGCTTATGAACTACAGTACCCTGATAAATGTTTGTTTTGCGGAATACCAAGAAAACATCTATCTAATTACCAGTTCACTTTATGACTAACAATATTTTGTTTTCATGAAACATTGTTTCAAATTTTCCATGAATAAAAGTGTTTTTGATTGATAGCCAGTGTTCAGTGGTCTGTGAGACATTTTTTTTAATTTGGAAAACAAAGGAAAAAAAAGTAATTCCTAATTTTTAATCTGATGAGCTACAGTACCCAAAAATTTTCTGACTGTAGCTTGAAAGCATATTGATTTTTTTGAATGTTTCAAATTATCCTTTTCCATTGATAAAGAAGTGTTCTGTCAATATGTTCAGTCTACTTTTTAGAACCTCTATTTTCAGAAAAACTGTAAAAAATAGCCAGACCGTCTGGATGTCATTGCAGCTACAGTAACCTATTTTTGAATGAGCATCTCTGAAAAATTTCTAATATTTTCACTTTAAAAAAAAGTCAAATTTCAAATTTTCAGCCAGCAAAGTTATGACTGACATGTGATCTCCTCGTTCCTAAAAAATATTTTCTAGAAACAGGAAAAAATTTTATTTCACTTGGTAGCCAGTAACAATGTACCATAAAAATGTTTTTTACACTATTTTGAAGGCTTCTAAAATTTTTTTCATGTTTCAAATTATCATCTACCGCTACTGATTTATCTGTCACCAATCAGTCTGCTTTACCATGATTTGCTGAATTCAAAGAAACTGTAAAAAAAATCTAGACCGTCTGGATGTCATTAGAGCTACAGTAACCCAGGACTGAAGGATTCGGATTTTTTTAATTTTCAAATTGAATTTTTCCGTCTAAAATATGATTGTATAATTGAAAAAGTTATTCCCCGGATCCCAAATTTATTTTGCTTGAAACAGAAACCAATTTCATCACCAATTCATCCACCAAAGCCATGAATTCCCACACCCTCTCAATTTCCCAGACAAAAACAGTGAGACCCCGAGTGTTTCCCATTCCCCCTCTCCCCAGACCCCCTCCAAAGACTCTCCTGATTCGTAACTTTTTTCTTGATGTTATGAATTACTATTTTCCGCGAGCACTATATTACCAGTTCTATATTTTTGTATGACTCACAATAAGTTGTTTTGATGAAACACTGTTTTAAATTTTCAATGAATAAAAATATTTCTGAACCACTTTTCAGTGGTCTTCCATGAATTCAACTAATTCAATGAAGAAAAGAAAAAATCCCTTTGATAGTGAAGCCTATTTTTCAAACCTATGTGAGCCACAGTACCCCTGTTTATTTTGCATACTGTATTTTGAAGGATTTTTAAATTTTTTTTAAATGTTTCAAGTTATTCTGATCTACCAAAAATGAATCAAGTACCAATATGTCAATTATGAACCCTTCTAAATTCAGAGAAACTGTAAAAAAAAACCAGACCATCTGGATGTCATTGAACCTACAGTAACCTATTTTTGAATAGCTTGAAATTTTAAAAATTTTCAATTGGAATTTTTCAGTCCAAAAAATGATTTTATAATTGAAAAAATCATTCTCCAGTTCTTATAATTTTTTCTAGAAACAGAAACCAATTTCATTACCAAACCATCCATAAAAGCCACGAATTCCCACACCCTCTCAATTTCCCACACAAAAACAGTGAGACCCCGAGTGTTTCCCATTCCTCCCCTTCCCCAGACCCCCTAGTCACAGTCTCTATTGCTCGTCACCTCGACTGCCCCGTCCGCATTTCCCCGTGGCAGTGTCTACACAGAATGTCGTATTGAAGAGAGAGAGAGAAGAAAAGAAAACGCCCAGACAAAACGTCCACTTGTGACTGTCTTCCCTTCTCTCTCTCTCTCTACGCATTGTCTTTTGTCTTGCTGGAAAGAGCTGAAATTCTGAATTTTAGGGGTAAATCTATTGGAAAAAAAATGTCTGGACCAACATTGCTGAAATGCTTCAATTGCCGACAGAAATTACCTGAAGATGCTATCAAGTGAGTTTTTTTTTTGAAAAAAAAGGAATTTTTTGGAGATGAAAATTGATTTTTTCAGTACAACGCAGTGCTTGAAGTGTAGAAAAAATGAGGAGAAATATGGAAAGGTGAGTAAAAATTCATTTTTGTAGAGAGAAAAATGGGAAAAAAAATTGATAAAAAAAATTGGACAAAAATTGAGAAAAAAATTGGAAGAAAAAATGAAAAATTTTTTTTATTTTTTTTTCACAGATTCTTGTTAATTTTTAAAATTTTCTAACAGCTCAAAACTCTATTTCTTTAATCAAATTCTCTCAAAAAAAATCAAAGTTTTTCCCTAATTAAAAAAACGGAAAAAAATTGGACAAAAATGAAAAAAATTTATTTTTTTTCACTGATTTTTTTTTTCGTTTCTAATGTTAAAATTTTTCAACATTTGAAAATTCTTTTTTTTAAACAAATTACTTCTGAAAAAATCAAAATTTACCATAATTTTTGAAAAAAATAAAAAATTTGAAAAAAATTGAAAAAAAAATTGGACAAAAATGAAAAAAAATTTTTTTTTCACTGATTTTTTTAGTTTCTAAAATTTTTCAACAGTTGAAAATTCTTTTTTTTGAACAAACTACTTCTGAAGAAATCAAGAAGAAAGAAGAAATTCATCATAATTTTTGAAAAAACTTTGAAAAATTTGAAAAAAATGAAAAAAAAATTTCTTTTTTTCACTGATTTTTTTAGAATTTTTAGAATTAAAAAAAAATTAAAAATCAATTTTTCTTACTTTTTTAATCAAATTCGCTTCCAAAAAATCACAGTTTCTCCTTGATTTTTTGAAAAATTTTATAAAATTTTTTTCAATTTTTTTTTCAAAAATAAAAATCAAAATCACCCTTATTTTTCCCATTTTCAGCCCGGAACATGTACCTACTGCAAAATAACCGCCGCATTTCACGAGGAAAAATGTGTGTGGTGTACACATGCCGAGAGAAAGTCCGGCGCACCGTTTCCATGTGCAAATTGCAAATTGAACTGTGCTTTTCCAAGAAAGGAGAAGGATAGGGTGAGTTACTCTTTTTTCCCTCGTTTTTATGATCTTGATGAATCTATGTAACTTAGGAATGTCATGGAATGTAAGGTTTCACATTCTGAATCTGTCAAGTTTTTTTTTTAAATTTTCTGTTTCAAGATTAGTTAAAATCAAACTTTGTCAGTTTGCTATTACTGACTCCACTTGGATAATTTTTCAAAAGATATTGGAATGTCATGGAATGTAAGGTTTCACATTCATTACATTCTGAACATGAAAAGGCACTGATAAGGAAGTTAGTGATCAAAATGATCAAAGTGTATGGAAATTTAGTGATTACGTCAGTGATAAAAGAAGAACTTTGTCCGAGCAAAAACAGAATTTGGAGGGTTTTTCATGGCTTCTGAAGCCTTGTAAAAATTTTAAAAATTTACTGTTTCAAAATTACAAAAACTTCCAAATTGGCCCGTTGTTATCACTGAAACAGATTTGATCGCTACCCAAATTTCTCGTTACTTATCAAACATGATCCTCCCATAAATTTAATTAAATTCCCTCTGAAACAGTAAAAATTTGGATTCTCCTTCTGTTTCAAGAAAATTTGAATTTTATTGCAATGAATTTGTTGTCATTGTGTTACTCTTTTGGTCCATCAACTTTTTTGCGAAAATTCCTGTAAAATGTCAACTTTTTTTGTAATCTGAATATTGTCTTCATAATCAAACATCACTTCATCTCAAATTTTATTATATTCCCTCTGAAACAGTATAGTTTTTCAATTCTCCAGTGATTATACTGTTATCACTGATTCTAATTCGTATAGTTGGATGTCTGGTGACGTGCTGGGTACATTATCTGTTTTCTTTTTTTTTCTTTTGGTAGGCAAAAAAATAATTGTGAAGAATTGGAGAAAAAACATGTTTTTCTAGCTAAATTTGAGAAAAAATTTGAAAAAAAAAACACGGTTTCTAAAAATTCAGAACAAGAGATGCTTAATTTTCGAGTTAGTATTCGAGTTAGTAAACTATGTATCCAACAACAAAAAAATTGGAAATTGAAAAAAAAAAACGGTTTCAAAAAATTGTATAATGGGAAGATTTTTTTCAAGTCAATATTCGAACAATAGCAACAAAAAAACGAAAAATCGCAAGTTGAAAACATGTTTTTCTATTCAAACTTAAGAGAATTAAAAAAAAAGCACGGTTTCTAAAAATTTATAGCAAGAAAAAATTATTTTTTGAGTCAATTTTCGAAGACAATTACCAACAAAAAAACGGAATATGCAAATTGAAAAAAAACGGTTTCAAAAAGTTTAGATCAAGAGAAAACGATTTTTCGAGTCAATTTTCAGACAGAATTATCAAAAAAAAAACAAAAAATTGCAAAATGAAAAAAATGGTTTCAAAAAATTGGATCAAGGGAAATTTTTTTCAATTCAATTTTGAAGCAAAATTGTCAACGAAAAAGAAGCAAATTGAAAAAAAACAGTTTCAAAAAAATAAATCAAGATAAAATTATTTTTTGAGCCAATAGCGGAAAAATTGTTCATTGGAAAAAAAAAGTCGAAAAAATTTTTTGTGTCAATCTTTGGAGAAAATCATTATCAAAATCAAACAAAAAATACGGAAGTGAAAAAAAAACGGTTTCAAAAAAATTAGACCAAGGTGCGCTAATCTGAACAATTCATTATGACATTCATTCCCTGTTGATATCATCAAAAATCCAAATCAAATTTTTAGGTCGAAGGCGCCCAACTCCTGTGTCGTCTCTGTATCCTCCAAGCTCGTCAAACCAACCAAACAATGGTTGCGGGGATCCCAGTGCCTCCAGAGAAACCTGAAAGAGAGTCCCACTCGGGATCTTCAGCTGAACAACGAGACAGAGACCGTGAACGTCGTCACCGTCATCACCACCATTCTTCGTCACGTCGCAGACATGAACAACATCGTCATGCTCATAAAAGACGTCATGAGGAGAGTTCGAGTGGAGGGGGACCATCGGGAAACAATGAAAATGGAGGTGTAGAGGGCAATGGATTGCCGCCATTTGGAGAAAGAGACAATGCTGATAATATTGTGAAGCAACAGAAAATGGAGGATGAGATTCGTCGTTTGAAGAGTGTCATTGCAGAGAAGGACACGACTATCTTTGATAAGGATAAGCAGGTTAGTTGGTAAAAATTTTAAAATTTAGAAACCGTATCGACTAGTGTTTTCAAACGATTTTTTTCGAGAATTAGAAATTTTTGAAACAGAAAATGGTTTTTTTTGAAAAATCACATAAAAATTTTTTTTGAGCAATAGAGAATTTTTTCAAAATTGAAAAAACTTATTTTTCGTTTCCTGAAAAATTTGATAAAAAAGTGGAAATTGGGCCATTTGTTTCGAAGTTGATCTTGAAAACTTCAATTTTTATTTTTAATTTTTCTTTGTTCCACTTACTTTTTTGAAATTTATTTTTTAGCATTTGTAAGTTGTGTTTTATTAGCTACACATTGTCTATTTGTGATTTCCAGATAATTTATGATTTTTATGAAACAGTAATCAGCATTTTTCTTCAATTTTTTGAATTTTTTTCAATTCAAAGTTTTTTTTTTACAATTAGATTATCTGGGCCATGGGGGACTAATTTCACATGCCCATTCCAAAAATTAGAATATTTTGAAACAGTATTTTTTTGAAAAATCTAGAATTTTCTTTGAATTTTTGGGAGTTATAGGAAAACTAAAGATCAAAACTAGCATTTCTAACAAAGTTCTGAATATTTTTTTGCAATTAGGAAATTTTTTCAACATAAAAAAAGTTATTTTTCTTTTTCTGAAAATTTTTTTTAAAAAGGAGATTTTGAACCATCAGTGTGACCATGACGTCGATCTTGAAAATTTGAACTTTTATTTTCTATTTTTTTACTGTTTCAATTACTCTCTATGATCTGTTTCCTTTTTTATTAGCAGTACTTCCGTAATGTATAATTCAAAAAAACTTGTAATTTTTGTAATTTGATGAATCCCAGATGGAAGTGCATTATGATGATTTCCAGATATTTCATAATTTTTTGAAACAGTAATACTCGTTTTTCAAATTTTCAAGTTTTCTGTTTCAAAACAACAAATTCTGGTTTCATTCTAATTTTTTTTCAATGCTTCTCCGGATTTTGTTCAAAAAATGATTCATCAAATTTCTCTAGCGAAAAATCTTCCATTTTTCATCCAAATTCCAATTCAAACTGCCTATTTCTAACCGGATTAGAGAGTCTATTGTCGTTGAAAAATTTCCTATTCTGTTTACTCAATTTCCAAAGGGATTATCTAGTCAAAAGTGCGTGTCAACAACATGTGACGTCTTCTGACATGAGTGCTCCAAAATTTTTATGTGAACTCGTAGAATATTCATGGTTGATTGGATAAAGAACGGGGGACGAGAGAAAAAATCAAATTTCTAGTTAGAAAATGATTTTTAGAAAATTTGTTTTGCGGAAAAAATTTGGAGCTGTTACAAAAAATAGCGGAAAATTGAAATCAGAAAATTTTAAAAATCAACGTAAAAAATCAATCTAGTAATTTGAAATTAATTTGAAAAATTCATAAAAAAAAATTGTGAAACAGTAAAAAAAATTCCCAAATTTTTTTTTTCAATTTTCAAATGTTTTCCAGATTTCCAACCTAAAAGCCGATGTTTACAACATGGAAAAGAAGCATCGTGAACGTGTTCAACAGCTCATTAAAGAGAAAGAAGAGAGCATTCGATCCATTGAACTGATGCGCAAGGGCGCCAAAAAGAACTAGAACCCCCAAAAAAATAATTCAAAAAATTCCAAAAAATTGTAAAAAAATCCAGTCATTTCCCCCCTCCTTTTCAGGCCATTTTCCACTTGTAATTCTCTAATTTTATCCTATTTTTGTATTTTTTTTGTCCATTTTTTGTCAACGGTTGACCCGGATTAGTCCCCCCTCTTTGGTCCCTTTACATGTACGTCTTTTCAAAAAATCCTAAATTTTTTGAAATTTTTTTCAGCATTTTTCTCCTTCTGGTTAGACGTATTTAGTCATTTTCTGCTTTTTCTTAACCTACTAATTGTCAATTTTGTGTGTTTTTCATGGTTTTTGATTTTTTGAAGATTAGTAATTTTTTGGAAATTTCAAGGAAAAAACATTTATTTTGAGTGTGATTTTTTTAAGTTTTTTTATTCTTTCTGAACAAATAAATATTTGGAAATACAAAAATTGACTAGATTTTTTGAGGAAAAACATATTGCTTCTGAAAAACTCGAACATTTCCAATGACACTTTGGATTCTAAAAAATAAAAAATTCATTATCAAAAAAAATTTTGAAAATTATGTATGAGTAGACCTTGATCGTACTGTGAAAAACTTTTCGTCGTCGATTTTTCGAAGAGAAAATGTGTGTTTCCGGAGAGAGCTGCTTACACAGAGCATCACGATTGGGGAGCTGAAAAAAATTTTAGTAAAAAAATTTTTTTCCAAATTTTTTTTTTTTCAAAAATTTTTTGTTGTTTTTTTGTTTCAAAAATGAGTCAAATTATTTTGTATCTTACCCAATGTTCAAAAAATCATAAGTCAAAATACTAAACGCATAAACTGGACTCGAGGCATCAGTGTATTTGAAGAAAAAACTGTAGTAAATCTGAAAAAAAAAATTTTTAAATTTTAAAATTTTGGGTTTCAGGTTTTTTCTCTATTTTTCTCACCTGAAAAAGCGCGGTACTTGTGAACCCCACAGAAATAATTCCAGTAGCATAAGTTATAGACCTTTCCAGATCTTTGATTCTTTCTGGGAGCCTTATCAGTGTTATCATTGTAACCAGGGTGCAGATGAATGTGAAAAATAGGGCAATGAGAAGGAAAACCAGTTGGAAACGGGATTGGGAGGCCTGAAAAATTATTTGAAAAATTTTGAAAAATTCGCAAAAAAAATTGAAAATTTTTTTTTGAAAATTTTGAAAAAAAATTTTCCCTCACCCATGAAACTTTTTTAATGTAATTCATCCAAAATCCGCCATAAGTTGACTGCATATAAACCCTCGAAATTGCAAGATTCCAGTCAACAGATAAAGGAATTAGAAGAACGAGTGGGATGATAAATGGGAGAGCAGTGCGCCACGTGGAACCGTGGGAAATGGGAAGAAGGACACAGGTCATTCGGTTGAGGACGAGTAGAGACTGGAGCAAGGATTTGCAGACTTTGGAATGGTGGATGAGTATCATTATGAATTTGAAGAAGAGGAGGGGCGAGGAGAAGGAGGATTTCAGAAGAGAGCATGTCGGAGTGAAGTAGATTAGGAAACGGGCCAGGAATCCTTCGGTGAGGAGGAGGATTGTGTTCTGGAAATGCGATAAGAGTACTGATAAATAGAAAAACAAATTTTGCTTTGGAAATTTTTGAAACGGAAAATTTTGATGAAAAATTTTCATGTTTCAACTGTTTTTCTTTCGATTGCTAAATTTTGATCAACTGATTAACACATTATAGATCCGAACTTGTTTGTTTTTTAAGAGTCATTCTCCATTAGGATTGAAATCTACCTTAAGGGGTGTGTCACACTCCCCCCGCGAGCTCGTGCGCGCTCATCTGAGCTTCAATTAAGTTGAAAATTTGAGGGTAGACTAATTTGAACTCAAGGAATCTAATTTTCTTATTGAAATTTTTTGAAAAATTTTAGTTTTTGAGATACGGTAGAAATTTTCAAAAAATCATAACTCTTTTCAAACTTGATATTTTTTTGTTTTCTTTTTTTTGTTTGAAAGACAAACAAAAGATGCACAATTTGTATGTTGAACAAAAAATTCTAACTTTCTTGTAAAGTTTTCAAATTTTGAAAAAAAGTTTTTGACATCAAATTTCGGGCACTTCGTCAACTATTACCTAGTTCGAAACCATGTTCAAAATGTGCACAGTACCTTTTTTATGTATAGTGCAAACGCTCCAATAACAAAAACAACGTCACGGTTGGTGACGGACAAAATAGTACCAGCACTAAAAACTTTTTTTCTACTTTTTCGATGATCGTTTTCTATTTGACATAAGTTTGAACTCCCATTTTTGCAACAAATTTGCATTAATCAAAACTAGGTGTTTCAGTTTTGACAGTTTTTGTTTGTTTGAAAATACTTTTTCAGTGGTAAAAATTAGGTTTCCACATGTACCCATTTTTCAGTATTTCCTTTTTTGCACACTTTTCGGACTGGAGAAAGCTATAGTTTTTGATAACTTTTTGCATAGTTTTTTGCATCATTTGATAGATCTAAGCAAGTTCAACATTTTTTGTGTAGTTCACTTTTGCTCAATCAAGCTCCTAAGAGCATTTTGAGACTCACAAAGTTCATGTACAATCTCGGATATTTTATTTCAAGAACAATTTTAACAAGTTCCAGAATTTTTCTTTGAGATACAAAACGTGTCCTGAGTAGATTCTGAGTTGCACTATCATATTCTATCAAAATTCTGAAAGTTCGAGAGAAAAAGTTTTTTGACATTTTTCCCGATCAACTACTGGGAAAAAAATTTTTTTCGGAAAAAAATTTTTTTTCTGGAATTTTAACGAAATAAGTCAGAATTAATAGCAAATAGTTAGTTCAATCTATTCCACGTTTTGGATCTTGAAAAAATGATCTGAAACTTATTCAAAGCTGTCCAGAAGTGTCAGACTTCAGAAACCCCAGGCAGTTTGAGGGGTAAGAAAACCGCTTAGACCGACTTCAAAAAAGCTGAAATTTTAGGAATCAGCATAACTAAACTTTTTCTACCATTTCTGATAAATTTTTTGAAAAACTTGAAAAAAAAAATTTTTGGAAAAAAAATTTCGAAAAAAAAAATTGAAAATTTTTTTTTTTTGGAATTGTTTAGAACTTGTGTTGGATCGATAGAGTAAGATTAGTTTCATATGTTTCACGTTTTGGATTCTTGAAAAAGCTTGGGAACCAGACAAAATCTGTTCTGGAAACAATTTCACTGAGTTTTTGGGTGAACATGGAAATTTTCATTTTTTTCAAAAATTATGTTAGCCCAAAAGAAAAAAATTGTTGAAATGGTGTCTTGAAACTTCAGTCATAGCAAAAAACAAAAAAAACCTGATTCTGAAACCTTATTTTTGAAGAAAAACCGATTGAAATCTTGAAAAGCAAAAAGTCCCTTTTGGATGCTCGCATATAACTGCCTGCCACCAACCGTGACGTCGTTTTTGTTATTGGAGCGTTTGCACTATACATAAAGAAGGTACTGTGCACATTTTGAACATGGTTTCGAACTAGGTAATAGTTGACGAAGTGCCCGAAATTTGATGTCAAAAATTTTTTTTCAAAATTTGAAAACTTTACAAGAAAGTTAGAATTTTTTGTTCAACATACAAAATGTGCATCTTTTGTTTGTCTTTCAAACAAAAAAAAGAAAACAAAAAAATATCAAGTTTGAGAAGAGTTATGATTTTTTGAAAATTTCTACCGTATCTCAAAAACTAAAATTTTTCGAAAAATTTCAATAAGAAAATTAGATTCCTTGAGTTCAAATTAGTCTACCCTCAAATTTTCAACTTAATTGAAGCTCAGATGAGCGCGCACGAGCTCGCGGGGGGAGTGTGACACCCCCATTTCAATGGTCTTGGACAACGACTCTTAAAAATTCAAACATGATTCATTTTACAGTTTTTTCTGATTTTTTTTGGGTTTTTTTTGGTCTTGAAAAAAATGATTGGTCCAAAATTATTGGATACAAGGGAAACTAGAAAAGATAAGACTCTGTTCGAAGAATTAACAAATTTTCAAGCACTTTTGTTTTCAAAACTTTTGAAACAGAAAAATACATTTTTTTTTTTGAATTTGTTCATGTTAAAACTGTTTTTCTTATCATTTTTAGCTCTCAAAAATTGATTACCAGGCGAAAATTGCTGGATCTAAATTTGTTCAAAAAATTTGAACAATCAAAACGTTTTTTTGATTTTTTTGGGTTTTTCTTGATTTTTATTTTTCTTCGAAAAACATGGTCTATTTTTGACACTTTTTCAATTTTTTCTTTTCTAATGTAACGGTAGCGAACGATGAATATTTTATCTCTGGTGTAAGCATGTTTATGAAAATTTGAAACAGTGAAAAAACCAAAAATTTCAACAACAAAAAAACATGTTTCAAAATTTTTTCTTTTAAAATTTTTTAGCAAAATGTTCATTCAAATCGCGATGTGATTGGATAATTTTTTATCAATTTACAGAAATTTGAATCCCTGTTTCTCGAAACAATTTTCTTGAAAATTTAAAATCTCCTACAGTTCAAATACCTCTGGCTTCTTTTGATCAATTGATCTTTTTTTTAATCCCTGCTAACAATTATAAAAAAGTGTGTACATGTAAATAAGTGCATGTTTTGCAATTTAGCGCAAACCGAAAGTACGAAATTTTAGATGCTGAACTTTCGAAGGGTATTTTGACATCATCATTGGTCATGAGAATTTGGGATCAAAAACTGAAAATAGAGCTCATAATTTTCACTGATAACTAATTTTCTAATTACAATGAAGATTAACAAATTACTGGAAAATAAGCCCATCCTTATTTTTGTTTTTTCTCAAAACCTTAGAAAACTTAGAAATTAGAAAACGCTGTTTTACAATCATATCAAATTTTTTTGCTACCCAAAAAAAATCATTATGTTCTTGAAACAGGAATAATTTTTTTTTCAAATTTTTTATGCAAACAAATTTTTTTTTCTGTTTCTCACAAGTTCAAAACACTTTTGACAACAGGATGTACTAATTCTCTGGGCACGTCTGTTGCAACTCACCACAAAACAATCCAATGAAAACAAGACAAAAAACGAGTTGCTCAAGTAATTCTCCCTGTATCGGAACCAAATTGTCACCAAAATCGATGAGTTCAACACAAATCCAACAATCAGATAAATGAATTGAATGGAGAATTTCAAAATTTCAGTGGAGGGGTCATAATCAGTGTCACAGTCCACTGGAATTGGGTCGATGTCCGAATTTGTGGCATTTACAGAGAAGGACATCTGGAAAATGAATTGGTAGTAAAAAATACCAGAGATCTAGAAAATCGCCCTGACAGCTGAGGAATTACCCCCAAACAAATTTCCTTATTTTTCACCTGAAATTGCACTGAAAAAAAAAATTTTCAGCTGTCAGAACTAGATGTAGGGGCTTAGGGCAAGTCAGAAAATTTTCAAAGTTTTTCCAAAAATTTTCAAAATAAAATTGAATAATTCAGAAAACTCGAAACCCTTTTTTCAACACAATGAAAGATCAGCACCGCACCGAATCCTAAAATAAAGGTGAATTTTCCACGGAAAACAGAAATTCCAAGGTAGTCATTATTGGGCTTTGAAGTGGTGGTTAGGTGACATGCAAACAAGGTTTGGACATGCCAAAACAATTCTGATTTCTGGCCGGAATTTTGGTGTGGATCTGAGAATCACAGTGTAATCTTGAAAAGAGAAAAAGGGATAGGGATACTGTACTACTACTGTGGTCACGCGAAGTCGCTCTCGGCGGCTCTAGAAATCGGTTTTTCGCTTTTTTCTCGATTTTGAACGGATTTCTTCAAATTTTTTCAATGAATTCGGATAGAATAGAAAATTTGAAACTGGTTGGTAGTCAGTTCAACCAAAACTTTCCAGTTTTTCAGCTAAAATTTTCAGATTTCGTGTTTTTGGCTGAAACATTACAGAAATGAGTAAATCGCAATGAAAAACTCAATAATTCTAGACGAATGAACTATTTCTTAGTTTCAAATTCTTTTTTCTATCCGTTTTCATCAGAAAAAATTCGAAAAGGTTGGTCCGAAAACGAGAAAACAGCAAAAAACCGATTTCGTGACGAGACCCGCATGAAAGTTGATAAATATAGAATCGCAAATGGAATTGAGAAAAATCCTCATCAAGATTTATTCATCAAAACAGAAAATTGTCGAACAACAAAAAAAACAGTATTCAAAAAGCGAGGCTAGTATCCCTCGGAGCCCACAACACTCCTTCCATACTCCTCGGTCTCACAAGTTTCATAGTGACCCTTAGGCTTACAATAATCACAAGAATATCGGAATGACCCAACTGAATACGATAAAAATTTTCAGTTTTCGCATGGTACATTCCAGTAAAATTGAAGGATCTTGTGGTGTAGGTGGAGGCAATTGGACGGAATCGGAGTAATGTTGGGAGGAATTCGTTGAGGTCAGCGGTGAAAAAGATGTGACTGATGAAGAAAGTAGCTTCGTGGTTGAGTCGAATGGTTGTCAGGTGCTGCAAAATGTTTTTAGATTTTTTTTCAAAAGTTTCGTTTAATTGGGCCAAATCGGTATTTAAAATAGAGCTAGAAATCTGAAATTTGGCACACACATGGACCAACCCTAGAAACAAATTGTGGCAAAATTTCAACTCATAATTTTTAGTTTCAGCCGAGATAAAATTCTGAACATCAAGCCCATTTTGAGGGTCCAAATCGCTAGAAAAAATTTTTCAGAGCAGCTAGATTTTTTTGATTAGTGGAATCGAATGCAGATACAGCCAATACAATTTAGTTAGGAATTTTAGAATGAGTTTTCGAATTTTAGGAAGAAGTCAAAACTTCGCCATTTTTGCTTGATTTTAGCACTGTTTTCACTATTATTTTTTTTGAACTTTTGAATTATTTTAAAAATCCAAATAAAAAAGTTTGCAGTTCAAAAATGAAATCTCTATTTTTTTCAAACTCCCAAAACAATGTTTAATTAAAAAAAAGTCCTCCTAATTTTTTATCTTACCGTCAAAAATCTTCCTAAAAATCCTTTCCAATTGTGTCCTTCCAAGTGATACTGCCAAGATTTCACAAAAAACATTTCTTCTAAACTTTCCAGATTTCTAATTTTAAAACTATTGATTTTCAATGGATTCTGAAAGTTTCTGATCCACTTCATACAATCTACAGCCAACTGTTCATCGTAACAAGTTCCCGGGCGGTCTAACCAATAACTAATGAGAAATTGGACCACTTCATTGAATTCTCCGTCTACTGAATACGTGCTGATTGTGGTTTCTTCAATGGACATCTGTTTCTCCAAATCAATCCGAATTTTCCGGTTCGCAAGTTGATGGAATGTGATTTTGAAGTAATAGTTGATGAGCAAAGTAACGTTGTTTCTGATGGACAGATGAAGAAACTTGTAACCGACTCGTTGGTCTGCTCCACGTAGTGAAGGACAACGGCTGACTAGTTGGAATCTGTAAAATTGGAAAAAAAAACATAAGATATGTATAAATCTTTGACGTACCGGGTTTTGAAGTCCATATTTTGCAAAATCGAAGTTGCCGATGGGTAGGATAAATGTTTAGAAAGATTGAGTGACATTGGAAGGATTATCTGTACAATTGAATGAATGAGTTGGTCTGAACTGGCTGTTTGTGGTGGACGTCTATTGGCCTGCAGACAATGAGAGACACATTGAGACGAATAGACGTCCACCACAAACAGTCAGTTCAGGCCAATAATCTCAATAATCATTACCCTATTGGCCTGTAGCGTGAGCACTTTTTTCTTACTCATTCATTCAATTGTACAGAGAATTCTTCCAATGCCACTCAATCTTTCTAAACCTTTATCCTACCCATCGGCAACTTCGATTTTGCAAAATATGGACTTCAAAACCCGGTACGTCAAAGATTTATACATCTCTTATGTTTTTTTTCCAATTTCACAGATTCCGACTAGTCAGCCGTTGTCCTTCACTACGTGGAGCAGACCAACGAATCGGTTACAAGTTTCTCGATGTATTCATGCTGTTTTTGTTTTTGTTCGACAATTTTATGTTTTGATTGCTGCCAATAAAACTTGATGAGTCCTTCATCCAAAGGCATCCCCCCAATCAGCTCGATCTTTCGAAATGATCATCTGCCCGTTTCACCAAATCTAAAAAGCCAACCCAACTTTTTTTGTAACAATATCAGTCAAGTTCCTACCTGTTTCCTAATGTAATCTTACACACCTACAAACACGCCTTCCCTCCCATTACACTCTCCCTTTCTCCCCTCCCTTATCACCTTGATCAGTCTAGATCAGTCTTCTCCAAATGTCTTCCTCTTCCCCCCATTCTTCCAAATGGGATACTGTGGCTTTCGGCCTTTCAGCTGCATGTCTTTCTGCTTGTATCGTTCTAATGGTTTCAATTGCCACGTGGCAAGTACAAATCTCAAAGATCGCTGAAGAGGCTTTGGTGGAAACGGAGGTGTTCCGCGAGACATCGGAGGCGATTTGGGATGATTTGGTCTTCGTGGCGACTGAAGAGACTGATAGACACAAGAGACATGCTTGTGAGTTTTAGGGGTTTGCTACGGGGCCACCGGAATGACCCCGTTTTCCAAAAAATATTACCGGAGGGTGAAGGGTGTTTTGCCCAGGTACCCGTTCCAGGAGTTTTGAGAAAGTGGTTTTCAATTATAGCAACTGTTCGAAGAGTCAATTCAAATTACTATGCTTGTGCAGCCGACATCTCTCGGGAGATTTCACGGAATTCAGTTTTTTAGTGTTTTCTCGGTTTTGGACCGATTTTTTCAATTTTTTTTGATAAAAACTGAAAGAAAAAGAGATTTGAAATCTAGAAATAGCTCATTCCACTAGAATTTGCTAGTTTTTCATGGCGAAAGAGGTCACGAGAATTGGCAGTCAGAGAGGCTCGTAATGAAATCGGTTTTCTGGTGTTTTGTTAGGTTCTTGACCGATTTTTCATAAACTTTTTTGAGAAAAACTGATAAAAAAGGGAATTTAGAACCTATTTACACTTGGTTTCTCGAAATTTTCTCTGTTTTTCAAGAAAATTTTTTCTGTTTCTGTGTTACCACAAAAAAATCAAGAAATAGGTAGTTCAATGATACAGCGATATTTTTGGTAGAATCAAGCAATTGAAGGTTAAAAATTTATTTTTTCTTCAATTTTAGAACAAATAAACTCATAAAAATTGATCCAGAATCGAGAAAGAACGAAAAAAAACCGATTTCATGGCGAGTCCCAAATTTCAAACTCCAAGCCTTTTCTAGCTTTTTCTAGCTCCCATTTGGAGTTGGATAGCAATCAGATTAATGAAAATTGCATAGAGGCAAGCATAAACATTAAAAAATCTATTTTTACAGACCTAACCCGTGCCCCAATCCTTCCTGTGACTGGAGGACCACAAATCGGAGTTCAAGGTGGAAGAACTGTTAGCAGAGGCTGCAATTGTAGAGGACCTCAAGGACAACCTGGATTTGATGGAGAGGATGGATGTAAGCTCTAAAATCATTCGTACTGAACCTAAATCGACTTGTTTCTAGACGACGGAGAGCCTGGAACCCCTGGTCACCCCGGAGACGACGATGTTTCTGTTCACCGTCACGACCCCGGCCGTTGTGCTCAATGCCCTGCAGGCCCCATGGGTCCCCCTGGACCACGTGGAGACATCGGACCTCCAGGAATCACTGGAGCACCAGGAATTGATGGATTACCCGGTAGACCTGGAACTCCTGGATTCCCTGGAGAACCAGGATACCCGGGACCAGTTGGAGAACCCGGAACTGATGGACATCCAGGAAACATTGGAAAAGATGGAAGAAGGGTTAGAAGGATTCCTGGACCACCTGGACCACCGGGACCCGAAGGAGATGCGGGAATTGCTGGAGGACAAGGAGGACCGGGAGTGGCAGGAGCACCTGGAGAGAGTGGAATGCCTGGAGCCGTGGGACCTGCGGGAACAAAGGGGGTGGATGGGGTTGTGGGGAGTCCGGGATTGGCAGGACCACAAGGAGTCGATGGGGAGTATTGTCCGTGTCCGAAACAGGTTAAGAAGAGTCTTTGAAGATTATTGTTGGTTGTTTTGCGAAGTTTGTGATGAAAATAAATGTTTTTTCAAAGT
Organism: Caenorhabditis panamensis; assembly: GCA_900883565.2. Lineage (NCBI taxonomy): Eukaryota > Metazoa > Nematoda > Chromadorea > Rhabditida > Rhabditidae > Caenorhabditis > Caenorhabditis panamensis. The sequence continues at coordinate 55,700 of LR538084.1, read as the reverse complement.
CCGTTTCAACTTTTGTTTCAATTCTGAACTCTATTTGATGAACCAATATCTAGTCAAGGTACAAAGTTTTGGATCAAGAGGGAAAACGCAGTTAGAAGAGCGATTAGCGCGCTTTTATATTGATAGACACATGCTGATCAATGTTTCAGTTTTTCATTTTGGCAAAAAGGGTTCTTGGCAGTTTCCAGAAGATTTAAATAAGTGCTAAAAATAGAGCTAAACTTCTTATGAAATTATAAACGATTCCGGAAAAAGATTTTTTTCATAAAAAATTTTTTTCAAGACTTTTTTCAATTCGATGCTTTCTTATTTGGTATTCTGAAACTTTGTGATCCACAACAACTCAAAGACCCTGATCACTCAATTTTTCTTCGTTTTCCGAAGTTATCGTGAAAAAAAAAAGTTTTTTTGCAAAGTCTGTTTCAACTTTTGTTTAAATTCTGAACTTTCCTATGGTCTAATTGATAGGACCCGTTTGCGAACATCAAGTCAAGGTAAAACGTTTTGGATTGAGAGTGATAAAGCAGTTAAAAGAGCGATTAGCAATTTTTATTTGTTTTTCGAAGTAATCGTTGACAAAAAATTTTTTGCAAAGTCTATTTCAACTTTTCATCAAAGTTTTGGATCGAGAGGGAAAACAGTTAGGTTATTCTCAACATAAAAAGGTATGAAAAACATAAAACCCATGTTTTGATTTTGTACTGAAACCCATGGGATTCGATAATTGTTTTCTTTGGTGTTCTGGAACTTTGATTGTTGTTTATGGAAGGTTTTTTTTGAAAATAAATTTTTTGCAAGTCTGTTTCAAATTTTTATTAAAAATTTTTATTATTTTTAACTTTTGCTAAACAGATTGATCTAGACTGGATGTGATTTGAAAAACCACTAATCGAGGACTTGTTTTCGAGCATCGAGAAGAGAGACAATGTTTCGGATCGAAATGCAGAACGCAATTAGAAGAGCGATTGAATCCAAGTTTGAAGTGAGCGTCGAGCTTAATCATGTGCGCCTTTTGTGAGCTTCTAACATAAGTTACAATCTACGAGTTTTTCGAGGATGGAATCTCGGAACAGTATTTAAATTTTTCTATGAAAAATGCAATATTTTGGATCAAAATAACTATTTCTAGGCTCGAAATTTTCTGTTCCATCTATTTTCAACTTAAAAAACCCAAAAAAATTGGTCCAGGAACAAGAAAACAGCAAAAACCCGATTTCGTGGCGAGACCCGCTGAGTTCCACTTCGCCTGATTCGTATTTTCGTGATTTTTTTAAACACAAAATCTGAAAATTTTCTATGAAAAACTGGATTAATCTAATCAAATTTTCTATTTCTTGGCTCCTAAATATTTTTTCTATTCGTTTTTATCAAAAAAGTATGAGAAAATCGGTTCAAAACGGTGCAGACCTGGAAAAAAAAGAAATTGTGATAAAAATTAGGGTCTCTGTTTCAAATTTCTCTCAAACTTGTGAAAACACTGAAAATTATTATTGAATTACACAAAGCAGTTTTACAGCAAAAATTCTTTGTTTTCAATTATGCATCTTTTTTTAGAGCAAAAAATTTGGAAGCAAAAGCAAAAAACAGGTAGATTTTTGTGAAAATGGATGGAAAAGAAGATTTGGAGCCTAGCAAAAGTAGTTTTGAACAAAATTATTGAGGTTTTCATTGCAAATTACCTATTTTCATGATTTTCCAATCAAAAACACAAATGCTAAAAATTTTCCATTTCTTGATTCCTAAATCTTTTTTCTATCCGTTTTTATCAAAAAAGTATGCGAAAAAACGGTCCAGACCTTGGAAATAAAGGAAATTGTGATAAAAATTAGGGTTTCTGTTTCAAATTTCTCTCAAACTTGTGAAAGACGGGACAATTATTATTGAACTACACAAAGCAGTTTTACAGCAAAAATTCCTTGTTTTCAATTATGGAAAAAAATATTCCAAAAAATTCCAGATTCCGCTAAAACACTGCAAACTTTTTTTGGCATTTGTATACAAAAAGGAGGGTCCAGATTTCATTGCAAATTTCCTATGTATTTTTTTGTTTTTTTTTAACACAAAACCTAAAAATTTTCCATTTCTTGGTTCCTAACTCTTTTTTTCTATCCGTTTTCTTCAAAAACGTTCAAGAAAATCGGTTCAAAACGGTGCAGACCTTGAAATAAAGGAAATTGTGAAAAAATTAGGGTCTCTGTTTCAAATTTCTCTCAAAGTGAAAAAAACGGAACATTTGTTAGTGTAATCTCTATATCAACCAATACAGCTGAAATTTTCGAATCGAAATCTTTATGGCAAAAAAAAATGTCAAAAACATTCCAGATTCCACTAATTTTTTCAAAAAACCCAGATTGGGATCCTTTTGATTCGAAGCTTTTCAAAATTCAAAACACATTTTTTTATTCCAACTAAAAAATAATTACAACTTCATAACAGCTCATTTCTGGGAAACGTAAGACACTGAAAAAGGGAAAAAACACACGAAAAAGGGGGGTCTCGACACGAGATTTGGTCGATTTTTCAGAACAAAAAATTGGGAGGGGAAAGCGGAAAAATCGATAGATTATGACTGATTGGGAGGCGGAGAAGAAGGGAATTTGGGGGAAATTTTAAGAAAATTTTGAAATTAAAATTATTCGTCCAATTTGCCGTCTTCATCCAAAAACGAGCCCATCGCTCCGAGGTATCCTTCGTGTTTCAGGTACAGAGCCTCGATTTCTCCCTGAAAAATTGGAATTTTGAATTTTTGATCAATTCAAAATTTTTTTTGAATTGACATTTGAATTTTCCAGAAATTCTAGATTTTTTTCTAAAAATTTAGAGAGGCTTTTTGCATTTTATTGGAATCAAAAAATTTGATAAAAAAAATTTTTCTTTTTGAGAAAAATTATTTTTTGCAAGGCAATTTTGAATTTTTGAATTTTTCCAAATTCCCAGATTTTTTCTATGGAATCTGATGATTTTTCTGCATTTTTCAGAAAAAGTGTTGTTTGAATTAAAAAAAAAAACGCACCCTGCTCCAATAATTGATTGCAAACGACAGAGTCCTCATTGTAATCGGGTCTTGACGAATGAAATAGCCTCCAAAATATATCCTCTTCAAGTTGTAACGGGTGCCGTACAAGTAAGCCATCTGTCCAATATTGTTGCTGACCATCAGAAGTAGGGACTTGGCTATATCCTCGGGCTTGTGCGTCATTTTCTTCGGGGTCTCTCCGAATCGATTGCACTGAAAAATGAATTCCATTGAATTTTTGTAAATTTTATAAAGATTTTGTTGAAATTTTTTTCTAAAGTTTCAAATTTTTTTGAAACATGGAAATTTCTGAAAATCTGATTTCCAAAGGATTCTTCGAAATTTTCAACTCGTTTTGAAAAAAAAATTATATTATTAGATTTTGTTTGAATTTCTGGAACCTAAAGCTGCTCGAATCCTAGCAAAACATTTTCTAGATTTTCAAATTTTTTTTGAAATTCAAAAATTGAATCCAATGTCAGAAAATTTTCAAGAATTTTTTTCTAAAAAATGCGAATTCAACTAAACATTTTCCAACACAAAAGGATGAACAATCATCATTTTGCAAACGGCAAATTTTTGTTTTTTTTTTTTTTAATTTGTTTTGAAATACTTTCCAATCCAACTACAACAATTACCTTCAAAGGATTCTTCAATAATTTCCAATTTTTTTTGAAACAGAGAAAAGTCCCTTTTCATTTTTTGGTTTCAATTTTTAAAAATTTCCCTGTTTATAGAACAGGGAACACTTCTCCTTATCAATTTTCAACACCCTTCCATCAAATTTTCCCTCAAAAACCCGGAAATTCCCACAGATTAGACCCTCTCTTATCACTAACCTTCGCCATCGAACCGGCAATCAGATCAGCCTTGAGTCCCAGTTCATCGTACGATCCACCATAGATATCACAGACCAATTTGTCCACATTTCGATGATCTCCGTGATTCGCCATGTCCAGAAGTTCGTCGAAATCTGGAAATTTATTTTGTTTTAGCACGACAATGATCCATTGAGTTTTTAGTTGGGTTACAAAAACCAAAGTTTTTATGAAACAGAAAAAAAAGAGACAGTTTCAAAAATTTTTCAAATTTTTACAGTACAATAAACATCTAGTTTCGCTTAATTTTTCAGTGGATCACTACTAGTATTTTTCTAAAAAATTCGGCTAAAATTTTCTAATTTTAAAATTTTTTTTCCGTTTCAAAACACTTGAAATTTTAAGAAAATGCTACATAAAACAGTAAGTAAGATGCGTTTGAACAAGCTAAAGCCAAAAACTCACTCTGCGCAGGTGTCAGCAAACTTCCGAGTCCCATGAAGGTTCCTCCACCCATTGAACTTCCTCCGACTCTTTCGTAACTGGTCTGCGAGTCCACTTTCAGAATACTGATTCCTGTTCCAATGTTGACAAGGAGGAACGGGTAGATGAGGTCAGGGGCGATCGGGCGATATTGGAATCTGGAAATTTTAGCTGTTTTTTGACGAAAAACGGTTTCAGAAAATTTAAAAATATAACTGGGCAAAAAATTCAATGATGGGTCGGTTTTAACACAATCAAAAGTAAATAATTTTTATTTATTATTTTCATTTTTTCACTGTTTCAAAAACTTCACAACATCAAGTTTCTTCTAATTTTGCACTAGACATTTAGTCGTTTGAACTAAAAAAACTCCCAAAACCACTCACTTATTCCTTCCAATCGCATCATGATGATAAGTGAAGCTCTCATCGACATTGGTACTCAACAAGAAGTTGACTCCAAAGATCAGAGACCGCATCTCGTCGGTTCTTTGCAATCGGACTCCCAATTCCTTCATGATGATCTCCGAATACTTGTACGATCCACCTCCAGTGCAATGGATCACGTCTCCTGGTTTGCGGTCTGTCCACACCTGGAAAATTGGAATTGGGGTAAAAATTAGGGTTTTTTTTGTTTCTGTTTCAAATTTTCACAAAAGTTTTTTGGAAAAATGAAAAATTTGATCTTTCAGACGCCGCCTCAGCTAAAAGTTTTGAAATTCAATTATTACAAACTCCAATTTTTGCCAAAAATAATTTTTTTGATTGAGAAAAAAATTGAGAATTTTTGAATTTTTAGGATAAATTTCTGTTTCAAATTTTATTGAAAATTTTGAAAAACTAGAAAATTTGATCATCCAGACACTGGATCAGCTGAAATTTCTGATTTCCAATCATGGCAAAAAATATTGAAGTTTTTTTTTTCAAATTCCAATTTTTTGCCAAAAATAATTTGTTTTATTGCAAATTGAGAATTTTTTTAATTTTTTAGGATAAATTTCTGCTTCAAATTTTTTTTCTAAATTTCTGAAAAACTAGAAAATTTGATCATCCTTCATCTGTGGCAGAAAATATTGAAGTTTTTTTTTTCAAATTCCAATTTTTTTGCCAAAAAAATTTTTTTGATTGAGAAACAAATTGAGAATTTTTGGATTTTTTAGGATAAATTTCTGTTTCAAATTTCATTGAAATTTTTGAAAAATTGCAACATTCGATGTTCTTGATATGGTTTCTAATTTTATAACTGGTGAAATATTTGAAACAATATTTTCAAAAAAAATATTTGAAAATTTTTTTTTGAAAAATAAAAACCGATGAATTCTAAAATTTTCACTGTTACAAAAGTACCACTTTTTCAAAATTTTCAAGAATTTTCAATAGATTTGATGACAATTACAAACCGACTAACCTCTCTGAGAAAGTTGATGAATCTGTCGAGATCAGTGAACTTCTTGAAGTTCACCTGCACCCGTTTTCCATCTTCATACACACATTTCCGTGTCTGTCCATTTTGGGCCTCTTCTGGAAGTTCCTCGTCGATCACAGATGAGTAGACCACTTTGATCAGGGTTCCGCCTGGAATTTTTTTAAAATTAAAAAAAATTCTTATTGCAAACAAAACAGAAAATTAAAAATGGTTTTCTTCTTATTAAAAATCAAGAATTTTTCAGCTTCTGGAAATTTATGAAACGCTAGTTTTTTCTTCTTCTTGGGAAAAAAGCAATGATTTTTTTTTCAAATACATAGTTTGAAAGGTTTTTTTTAAATATAATTTTCCTGTTTCAATTTCAGCGAGATCGTTTTTTAAATAAGATAATCTGTTTTTGTATACGCTTTTGTAGTGAATTTTTCGAATTTGAAGCCGAAAAAATTGCAAAAAAATTAAACTTCTCAACAATTTTTTTTAAAGTTTTTTTTTCAATTTCCGCGTACTTACACATCACCATTATTGAAAAATCTCCCAATTCTCTAATTGCAAATTTCAAAAGCAGTGAAAACCAACTAACCGATATCAACAGCAACCCTGCTCGTCTTCCGGAACTTCTCAAAAGTGTCGCATGCCGGCAAGATGACGTACGGCGTTTTTGGTGTCTTCTGTCGAGGGATCACTGTGGTTGCTGTGGGACTGAGAGTGGCGGTGGGAGTCGTGGAGGTGGCATCTGGAGCAGCTACACGTGGAGAGACGCTTCCTGTCGCCGAGTCGACCCGTCTGAAAAATTTCAATTAGGAAATTGGTGTTTTGGGACATTTTCTGTTTCAAAAAGTTTCAAATTTTGAATTTTTAGTTTGAAAATGATCGTGGAAGGAGGAAAGACGAAACATCAAAATTGAGGGTTTTGGAACATTTTCTGTTTCAAAAAGTTTCAAATTTAGAATTTCCAATTTGAAAATGATCCTGGAAGTGAAGAAATCAAAATTCTAACCTTGTTTTCGAATAAAACTGTTTCAAAACATGAAACACTGGAAACTCCGGATAACCATTGCACGTATGGGCGATAGGAAATTCACAAAGAATAAACAAACGAATATCGAATTTTTAGACTACCTAATTGACGTTTTTGACTGCCTAATAATAAGACCCATAGCCAGTTTTTTTGTATTCTGAATCAGATTGGCAAAACGAAAAGTTTTCGCAAGGAAAAATTGTTTCAAATTGAAATTTTCAGATTTCTGGTAAGTTGAAACAGTAATTTTGAAAATTTTCAAAAATTTTGAAGATCCAATCCATTCTTGTGCTGCTCCACAATCCCGAAAATTCGGTTTTTCATGTTTTTTTACATTTTCAAAATTTTCAAGAAAATGTTTCTATTTTTTCATAGGTTTCAAACAGTGGTTTTGTAATTTTTGAACAAATTAATTTTTAAAAAATAAATTTATATAAAAAAAAACTGTTTCAACTCAAAATTTTCAGATTTCTAAAAATTTGAAACACTAATCTTTTCGAAATAGCGGTTTGAATTTCTAAAAAAAACAAAAGAAAACCCACTTCAATTTCGACGACAACAACAGCTCATCCATGACTGGATCCTCTTCCGGTGTTGCTGGTCTCTAAAAAAATCAGTTTATAAATAAAAAAATCATTTTTCCAATTAAAAAAAAACCCTGTCAACCCCCTCAAACCTTGACTTTCAGCACCACCACTTTCCGGAATTTTGGCGGTGTTCGCCGCAAATTCGGCGGACTTCCGCGTGGTGAAATACGACGGGAAGCTGACACGTGGCCCATTTTTTGGCGGTGAGAGACCCGAAAAAAGATAACAATGGTATAGATGATAACTATACGAATTGAGAAAAATAATTAAAAAATAGAGTGAAAAATAAAGAAACCGAGAATTTATCAGAGGATCATGAAAAAACCAGGGAGAAATCAGAGATTTTAAGGAAAAAGATCATGCCAGCAAAAATAGAGACCATTTCAGAAAAATTGAAAAGGAAAAATGCGAAAAATCACAAAATTCTCGGCTAGTTATCAGTTATCAGTAAAGTGGGCGTGGCCTAAATCACACCAGTTTTTGCCCAATTTTTTATCAGTTTATCATCGTTTTTTGGAAAGAACTTTGGGTTGGAAAGAGAAAGACGTAAACAAATTTTGCAGGTGGAAAATGAGACGGATAGGTGTACTTTTGGGAAAACTTGATAAGTGCAGATGTTCTCGAATCTTATCACTAGATGTCTATTGTCTAACATCAGTGATCAGTGAGAAATTGAAAAAATCCATTTTCAAAAAAAAAAAATTTTTATTTTTTTTTTTCAAAAACTTTTTTGATTAGCTACAGTACCCCTACAGTAACCCAAAAATCCTCAATGACGTTTTAAAAAATTGTTGGGTACACACCATCATATTCTAGTGTCTTTCTGACGTTCTTATCAGTGAAAATGGGGGAGAAATTGTCAAAGATCACTGATGAAAAATGACAGAAAACGGGAAATGGGTCTTGCAGCGAAATTAGAGCATTTCAAAATTTTTAATTTACTGTAGGTGTATTGGTTATCATAGAAAGTTATCACTAATTGTTGCAAATCCCTTTTTTTTCGAAAATTTGAAACTGAATTTTTTTTTGATTTTTTTTTCAATTTGTCGAAAATTTTTGGATTACTGTTAGGATTACTGTAGATGTGAAATTATTGTCTAAGAAATGAGAGTGACTATTTTTTTACTAATCTAAATTTTTTTTTGAAATTTTGGAAACCGTAATTTTTTTTCAAAACTACAGTTCGCTATAAAAACCAATTTGGACTTCGAAAATTTTAAAAAGTCTATCAGACAATGCATGGATTACTGTAGAAGTACTGTAAGTTTAAAATTATAACAAATTTTTAAACCGAAATTTTTTTTTTCAAAACTACAGTAACCCAAATTTGGCTGTGAGACCTATTTCCGCCCCAATTTTCTTTAAAGAACACGCCATTTCCCTCCATTTCCACCTTCTTATCACTCTAATCACTACACCGTTGCCCCAACCCCCCAAAAATTGTCGAAAAAAGTGGAAAAAAAATCAGAAACTCTCCCAATTCCTCCAAATTCCCTCCTTATATCATTCTCTTCATGGCAAACATGTTTTTATCAGTTCACTGATAAGCGGAAAAGATGCGGAAAAATGCAAAGCACAGCTAGATGGTCCGATCATACGATGTTTGGAGGAGAGGAGCGTCGGTTCTGACGCTTTGAGAGCACAAATTCACGTGGAGCACGTGAACTGATAAGGAGTGATAAGGCGAGAGAAAATTTGGAATAGAGAGATGCAGAAAATCGGGAGAGTTGGGGGTTTTCTGATTTTTTGGAGGCTAGTTTTCATGTGATTTGCATTTTTTTTTTGGAACTGATTTTGATTATTGATGGGGAATTCTTGATTAGAGAACACCGAGAACTCATTTGAAATTTTTAGAAAATTTTTATAAATTTTTGAAAAAAACTTTGATAAAAAATGTTTTTTTTTTCAATTTTTTTTTTCCTCTAATTTTTTAATTTTTTTTACTGATAACTGATAACTCTCCGATTACAAAAAAAGAAGAAAAACCGGGATCTAGAATAGAATTTTTGATAAATTAGAATGTAACAGATCAGATTTTTGAGAGAGAGACATTTTTGTAATTTTTGGGAGTCAAAAAAGAAATATAACATGATTAACAAAAAAAAACTTGCAGATTGTTTTTTTGATTATCTTCTGAAGTTGTATCTTCTGAAGGATCGTCCCTTCGGTGTGGGATGTCGATTTCCGACGAACAGACCACGGACGTTGACACCGACGAGACCGGGTGGAGATGGAGAACGGTATGGAGGTGGAGGGAGTGGGGGAAGGCGGTAGCTGGAAATTAAGAGAATTAGAAATCAGTGAACATAAGAAAATGATTGAATAATCATCGCAAGAATTTTTTTTCTGAAAAAATTTGAAACAGAAAAAAATGAAAAAAAATCGGAATTTTTTAAAACTATTTTTTGGTACTTTTTTTCTGAATTCTAGCAGTTCCGGCATTTTGCTTAGAATATCATCGTTTAATCAAAAAACAAACATTCTCGAATGATTTTGGAAATTTTGTAACAGTAATTCCTTAGACAGGGGAGCACTAAAATTATTCGAAATACTGAAAAACTTATGATTCTAGAGAAACAGTGCTTTTCTTTAGGGTGAGTGGAAATTTGGTTGGAAGCTGGCTGGGCAAAACAATGCGGTTCGTGAATTAAATGAGCATTGATTTGAATTGTTAAAAAAAAATTCGAAACAGAAAAAATAAACTGCGATTTTTTTTTCACTTTTTTGTATTTATTTTCAGAAAATTTCGGCGTCTCACAGTTTCGTCATTTTGATTATAATGTCATCGTCTAATAAAAAAATATTTATAAACGAAAGATTTTGAAAAGATGTACTAAAATGATTCCAAATTTTGAAAAACTTATGATTCTAGAGAAACAGTAATTTTCTTTTGGGTGAGGAGAAATTTGGCTGGAAGCTGGGAAACATGGAAAACTTGCAGATTGAATAATCATTGTAAAAAATTTTGGTTGAAAGAAATTTGGAACAGAAAAAAATTGAAAAAAAACTGCGATTTTTCTCACTTTTTTGTTTTGATTTTCTAAAAATTTTGCAGTCCCTGTGGTCGGCTATTGATTTTCTAAAAACCTCTAGCCTTACACTTCAAAAATGATAAATGATACCTAGATATCAAAAAAGCACAATGACCAACACAATACGGTTTTCAAATGTAGAAAAATATTCTGAAAGTTTGAAAAAGTAATTTGGTCGGACTTGATTCGATTTTCAAACTCTTGAAGAAACAATAAATTTGCCACTTTTTGTTTGAAGTTGTTGTTTTAAAATAAACCTTACTATTGCAAGACGAGACTGTTGATTAGGACTATAATTTTTTTACAAAATAACTTGGAAACTGTAAGTTACAGTAATGCAAAATTTCGAAAGCGAGACATTTAGGGATACGGTAGTTTACTTTCGGTTCTAATCAAATGAACATAAAAACAATATTGACTGATTGAAAACAGACTTTGAAAAAAATTGAGAAAATCTTTCTTCTTCTAATCGAAATAGTACTGTTTCAAGAAATCTAAAATTTTCACAAATAGCTGAAACTGTAATACTCGTAGCACCGAATACCATTTTCAAAAACAGTAAAAAAAATCAATAATTCGTTGGCAATTCGCTACCGGGAGACGTGTAAAACACCGTTCTCGCCTCCCGTTTTCCATGAATTTCAATCTGATCAAAACGGAATGGAAATGCGATCGGAGTCGACGATAAACCCGGCAGGGCGGTGATTTTTGCGTTTTGCATTTTGCAAAATGCAGAAAACGGGCAGAAATCGGAGATGGACGGTTTGAAAGGGCCTATTCAAGTGTGGGAATTTTTTTTAGAAAATCAATTAAATTGCGAGAACATGAAAAAAAAACAAATGCCCTTCGACAGGAAAACGAATGGTACTGCTTTGAAACAGAGAAAACAGGAAGAAAAGTGGATCTCGGAATGAGAAAAACCTTGTTTTTTTCTAGTTTTTATCAGAATTTCCGTGGGTGGATGAATCAAAGGAAAGATTGAAAATGATAATTGAATTTCCGGATTTTTCAAATAGATAGAGGCTACAGAAAAACAGAAGGAGGTGGAAAATGTGTAGGCTACAAGGGGAAAAATTTGAAACCTAGGGGAATGGAATTTTTTGAGGAATCTATGCACGTTAGAGCTATTGTTTTGTTTGAAAAAAATTTGAAATTTCAATTTTCCTGGAAACAGAAAAATTTTCATTTGGATTCTAGTGTCTGTGTTATTCCAATGGAAAAATTTGAAATCTAATGGTAAGGGATTCAAAATTTTTGGGGAATGTAAATGTGAATATATTAATTTGCTCTCGAAAACTAGCAGTTTCGATTTCCAAAGAAACAGGAAAGTGTTTTTTCAAATTCTAATCGTATTCCATGCCAAGAAACTAGAAAAAATTCAAGATAGGGTTACCGGAAGTGGAGAATTTTTTTTTGCAAAAATTAGGAAAAATCAGAAAAATTCTTAATTCAAAATTTAAAAATAAAAAAAAATCCAAAATCCTATTTTTCATTTCTTCTACTCTATAAAAAATCAATATTTACTCCACCTCGTGGTTTTTTGACCACGCTCTCTAACAAAAAAAACAGTTGGTACAAAGTACACTAAACTACGATGTAAGTGTACCAGAAAACAGGCAAGGAGAACAACGAAACATATCAAAAAACACAGTTTGCCGGGTACATTGTTGACTAGAAAGGGGAGAGATATCATTGTCTAGGGTGTGTTTTTATCATCATCAATGTGAATGGATGATAGGGGTCAATTTTTTGAAGGATTTCTTTTGAAAAATTGTGGAATTTTAAAAATATAATTTTTAAATTAATCCGAGGATGAATACCGTAATAATTTTTTTGTAACGATTAAAATTTTTTCAGTTTCAATTGAAACTGTAATTTTCTGATAAATCCCATTTTTCACTGATGGAACATTCTTTTCAAACAAAATTTCCAAACTAACCGTTCAAAAACTCTTCTAATACTGGGCGGGGCCATAGCGGCGAGGGGTCCAGTTTGAGAGTTCCTTTCCAATGGACTGACGCCAGGTGGTGGTCGGAGGAACGGCGAGACGAAGGGAGAGGAGTGGAACGGCTTTGGTGGTGGGAGTGGAGTGGGCAGGAACGGGGTTCGCCATGAAGTGTCTTGCTCTCCAATTGGGAAACGAAAGGCGCCTGGAAATAGGTGAATTGAGGTTATGGTATCAGGAAAGCTCGATGATTTCGTGAATTATTTTTGTGATCATGCACACAAATTTCGGTGATTTTTGAAACAGAAAAAGTGCAACTTGTAAGAAAACCTAATGTTTAGTGAATTTTCTGGGGCAGATGAAGGAACATGTTATTTTGACTTTCAGTGAATTTGAAATAATTTGAAACGGAAACTAATAGAAAACGGGTTTTTTTGCGATTTTCAGGAACGGAACAATTATTTTACTTTGCAATTCTTTTACTTTTTTTAAAATTAAAATTACTTCGAAACGCACTTGTCCGACAATCTTTTGGGACTGTAAAAAATTTTCTAAAGTTTTTGAAACATAAAAATTTTTGAAAAATCAATGATAGAACGTTGCAAGACCACAATTAGCTTTTTCGTTTCCAGAAACGGATCTTACTAAAAATGCAAAAAATTTTGCAAGTTTTGAAACAGAAATTTGTATTATTTTTAGAATGCAAATCTTGTACTATTTTCCAAAAAATATCTGCATAACTGAAAAACTCATTTTTAAAAAGTCTGGTTTTGTGAAACGTCTTGAACAGCTACTATGCTATTCTAACCTGTCTGATTTTTGGAAACTCTTTGAAACATGTAGTACCATAAAGTGAAGTGCAGAGACATTGAATTACCGGACGGACCACCCAAATCCCCAAAAAATCTAGATTTTTTGAAACATGCAAATGTGATTTTAGCGATTTTTCGTGATTTTTGGAAAGATTTCGCTCACTTACGTCTTTTAGTTAAAATTCACATGGAAACCATAATCACAACCATGCTATAAAACTGTACAGAATTTTCTAAAGTTTTTGAAAAATGAAAATTCCAAAAAATCACTGCTACTAAATTGCGAGAAACGAATCTTTACAAAAATGCAAGAAATTTCTCATTTTTTGAGACAGAAACTTGTGTTATTTTTAGAATGTGAATCCTGTACTATTTTTCCACAATATCTAACAGTAATCGCTGCAAGACTCAATCTAAAAATGTCTGGTTTTGTGAAACCTCTACAACAGTACGCTGGATTATTCGATTTGGATTTATCCAATTTTTCAAAAAACTTTGAAACATGCAGTAAAATAAAGTGAAGTGCAGCGTCATTGATGCATTAACTACAGTATCTCCCTAATCCCCAAAATATCTAAAACTTTTGAAACATGCAAGTGTAAAAAAGTGCAAGTGCGTACCACGGGGTGAGTCATGCTCCCTGTGCTGTTCGTGCTTGTGCTCCATGCTCCTGTCATGCTCTTTTTCCTTCTTATCTGACCATTCGGTTTGTGGAGTGACGGGTGGAGGGAGCAGGTGTTCGGCCATCAGTTCACGCAGATTGGAATTAGATGAAGAAGGCGGAGGTGGTGGTGGAGGAGTGGAGAGCTGAAAAAAAACTACAGTTTCAACGGATTTTTATTGAATTTTTTGGAAATTTTTCGGTAATACAAGAGGCCGTTCCTCAACAGTCAAAATATCAACTTTTTTTCAAAGAAAGGATGTTTCAAACTTGCCAAAAATGTATTGGTTACAGTTAGAACACTGATCTTCGGACGACAGAGAAAAAACATTAGTAGCTAGTCTTACAAAAACCTTATAAATAGTTGCAGTTTCTAAAAATTTAGATTGGATTTTTGATAATTTTTCGATTATTGCCCTTAGCATTCCAAACGAAAAATCGTTATTCTCCGCTAAAAATCCAACAAAAACTGATCGAAATTGTTAGAATAGTTTCCGTTTCACTTAAATTTTTCAAAAAAAAAACAGAAAACCTGATTTCTAATTTTGTTGAAATTTTTTTCCATGGGCTTCCGATTTGAAATTGATACAAAATTCTAGCTATTTTCTTAAATTTTACAATTGGAACAGTGGAAATTTTAATTTTAGAAAAGTCTTTCTGTTTCTAAAATTTCAGAAATATTTGTTTTTCTTGAACACTGATTGTATCACCGATTAGCAAACTTTGAAAAAACCAAAATCACGTTTCACAAACAAAATTTTACTGACTATGTAGGTCAATGGCTCAATTCATTGTTAGGTGAATCTCAAAGGACAGGTGGCTTTTGGGGCTTCTTTGAAAGTAAATCTACACAAATTATAGGGGGAGATTCCAATTTACTCATCAAATGCACCTGTCTTCGAGACATCGAGGAGCAAGGGGAGGATGGATTTTGCTAAATTTAGTTAGCAATTTGAAAAAAAAATGGGGAAAAGACTTTAGGGACGGGGATTTTTGAGATTTTAGGATTTATTTTCTAAATTTATCTTGGATAAAACTACATTAAACGCGTTCTGATTAGTGAAAAAAGACCAGAATCTTATTTTTTAAAAATTTTGAAACCGGGACAGGATTTTTTTCTAGAAAATTCATTATTCTCTTTATTATTTTATCTGATCAATAAAATCTCCAAATTTCACCGAAAAGACCCACCACAAGACTGCTCGGAGTGCTCGGTGGTGGAATGTTCATCGGTGGAAGCTGGATCGGAACAGTCGGAACAGTCTGTGTGACTGTCGGTGGTGGTTGAGTGGTGTCTGGTGGAGCGTTCAGTGGCAGTTGCGACTTGGCGATGGCTGTTTCGAGGCGTTCTTCGATGGATTCGACTGGAAAATGAACAGAATTAGTTCGATAGAAATTATCTCGGTTTTAAATATTTTATTTGAATTTTTTAAAGTTTTTTCTAACGCTGCTAGGATTTTATTTGTTTGAAAATGATCATTTGTTTTTTGACAGTGGAAATAGGAAAAATTAGTTCAAAAATTAAAAAAAAAAATCTGTTTTAACATTTTCAAAAACCAGGTGGAAAATTTGGAATAGCATTGAGCATAGTCCAAGTTCTTCAAAAAATGAATGCATTTTTTTCAGTTTCAAAAAAATTGTTAAAAAATTTGTAAAGCTTGAAAAATCGCTTTCATCATTGATTCCATGCGAATTTCAACAGGATTTCTAATGTTAAAATTTGTAAATTTTTTTTCTGATTTTCTGTTTCAAAATTGTTTTAAAAAATGAAAAAACTTTCATATTTGATCTGTTGGCGACTTTCGGAGTGATTGTCTATTTTTAATTTTAAAAAACTCACAGCACGGTCCGAAATCCTTTCGCAACACTGTCTTCACATCATCGAAAAGCTTCTTGGCCATTCCTCCTTCTTGTTCACGAAGACCGTCCAACAATCTGGAAGACGAGAAAAATTAGAAAATTTTTGAAAAAAATTTTCACTGTTTTACAGATTTTTTTATATTGTTTTGCTTGTAAATTTGTGCAATCTGTAGACTTTTTCGACTGCGAAATTTGCCGAAATTTTCTGTTTCATAATTTTTGCATTAAAAAATGAATAATCTTTTGATCAGTTCGGAACCGATGGAATCTGTAGAAAATTTTTTTAAAAACTCCAGTTTCTTCAGAACTTTTACAGCCAAAATCTAAGAAAACAATGCTCACAGATTGGATGACTCTTGTTTTTCAAAATTTCGAAGTTTGAATTAGGAAAAACTCACTCAATCTGTCTCTTCCTCTTATTCAACAAATTCTCCGAGGCCGTTTCCAGAAACATGGCCTGTGTTATCGCCGAACGGAGCTGCTCCTCGTCGTGCAGAAGAACGTGCTGTAAATTATGAGAATTAGGAAGAAAAATGAACGACCGAATTTTTTTCAAGTTTTTTTAAATTTCTGCGCACACACGAGAACGGTTAGTTTTAAATTTTTAGACAAATTTTCAAATTCCTCGAAACAGGATTTCTTGGAGAAAAACCACTCAAACACAACATGCATTGTAAAAAACACAAGTTTCTTTTAAACTATTCAATTTGAAACAGAAAATTGAAATGTTTAATTTTTTTTTTCAAAAAATTTTGACAAAATCTCACCGTCTCCGACTGTATCAACCCTCCGACGTCCTTCTTCCACGTCTGATAATCGATGGATTCCGGATGCGAATTCGGGCAAAGCTCCTCGAAATCGTCGTAGAAGTTCTGGAATATGAAATTCGATTATTTCTGAATGTTAATGGTTCTGACAAATTTTCGCGGAAAGTTTGAAATTTTTGAAACAGATTGTGAAATTTTTTAGAAAATCGCTGAAAATTCTCAATTTTCCATCGGAAAAGTCGATAAATAACCTTTCCTTCATCAATTTTCTTACTTTCGAATTTTTTTTGTCAAATAAAAAACTCACATCATCGTGGATATTCTCCTCGCTCTCAATATCCGACAGAATCTCGTCCTTGGTAGGAGTCATCTAGAAAATGAACAGATTAGAAGAATTAGTGCGCAAAGCAGGAAGAACGAATAATTCGAGCGAAGAAATCGAATAGAAAACAAGAGAGACATAAATTTTTTGAAAAATTGGATTTTCAGTGAATTTTCGCCACATTTCAGCGATTTTCTATGAAAATCAACGTTTCTAGATTGAAAATTTGCTGCAAAATTTAGTTTTTTACCTGCAAACCTAGAATTCTCACCGTAAAACACTAAAAACACAAAAAAACAAAGTGCAGGTAGGCCTAAAAATTGTAATTGGCAATTATAACAAAGTTTAGGCGAAGAATTAACGGTTAAGGGCTAAAAATCAATGAAAGACATGAATATCTATTGGAAAACATCGATATCTAACCGAAAAACACCAGAAAACACAGAAAGAACCGAGATAATTGGTCTAAAAATTGTAGTGTTACGAAACGAAAAAAGTGCGCGAACGAGAGAGTACGAGACGACGAGAGACGCAGAGTGCGCGACAGACGACGAGAGAGTGTGTGGAGAGAGGAGGGCGCAGAGAAAGGAGCGCGGCAGTTTGAATTTTGATTGTCTATAAAAAATAAGAAACCGATTTAAAAAAATGTGTTGCATTGCAAAAAATAAATAAAAATAGAAAAAGATAGAAGAAAATAAGGAGAATCCAATGGAACACCGAGATTTATTCAGAAAATTTTGTAGAAGAGATATTTTGATTGAAATAATTTTTTAACAAGCTTCCTCGACCAAATCAGGCCTTTACCCTTGCTGTAGTCATCTTTAAATTGTGTTTTGACTCTGCTGGAGAGGCCAAATTCAAGTTCATCGTGCCGGTTTGCATTCCAGTCTGCATACAAGTTGTATGTCGGCGATAGCCTTCGTCCAAGAGTTCCAGAACTATCATAAAGTTGTTTTCCATGGATTCCTACAGGAATTTCGCCTTTTAAAACTAATTTCGATGAAAAACTCACATGAACAAGAGCAAAAACCATTGATAAAAGTGATAAATCGATGAAATGCAAGGCGAAAATGATTCCAGCAGACATGTGACTTGTCGGGACAAAATCCCCGAATCCCACTGTTGAAAATGTGGAAAATGAGAAATAAATTGCATTTCCAAAGCTGAATTTCTCAAAAGTAGCTATAGAAAGTGCTCCAATGGCCCAGAAAACAAATAGAAGAATGAAGGACTTGGTTACTGTCATGGTGGAGTCACTGAAAAAAATTACAAGTTGGTTGGATGATGGAAATTTTCTGTTTTTTACAGTTTTTTTTATAGTTTTCCTAAGATTTGCGACTTGGGAATGATAGTTTTTGTATTCCAGAATTTTTAGGCGTTTGTTGAAACAGGAATTTTATTCTTCTAAATTTTACGCTCTTTCAACACACAAACTTTTGAAGTGCACAGGAATTTTTGAAAATTTGGGTTTCTTGTAGATACATTTTTTAAAGGGATAACAATAGCCTAACGCAACTGTAATTATATCAATTCACAAAATTCTGGTGTGGGTGAAACAGTCATCGAATTTTTTTCACAATTTTGCATTAGAGATATCAAAAAACAGTCATCTCACAAAATGATCTGTTTGAAATTTCCAGTTTCTACAAAATGGTTCTGTTTTTTTCCTATTCCTTTCACCCTCTTCTATCAACTTCGGAATAACAGCTACAGTAAACTGAACACTTTGAGTTTTCAGTGCAACAGTTTTTTTTCAATTTTCTAGTAGAAATGGCGAGGAACACAATGATGAACAAAAAACTTGCTAATCATTCCTTTTCTATCTGATTTTGGAATTATAGCTACAGTAAACCAAATACTTTGAGTTTTTTGGAAGGAGTATTTTTTTCTAAATTTCTTTTCATATTTCCAGTAGAGTCATCAAAAAACAGGTAAACACCTAATGATCTCTTGAAAATTTGCTATTCATTCATGCTGTTTTTATTTTTTTCCATTGATTTCAGACTTCGGAATAACAACTACAGTAACCCGACAACGTTCAGTTTTTTGTGAAACAGTACCTTGAATTATCAATTTTTCCTTTTTTTTGTTGGTGTAATTCGTAAAATTGTCAACCAACAAGCTACAGAAAATTTACTTCGAACTGTTTTTTTAAATGATTTTCCTAAAATTCTCAAATACGAGTAACAGATACAGTACTCGACAAGCTTTAGTTTTTTGTGAAACATAGTTTTTTTCAATTTTTTCTCAATTTTCTAGTGAAAAAAATGAAAAAAACATACCAAAGCCCACAAAAACAGAAAGAAAACAAGTTGAGCATCCGGTTACAGCACTTCAACGCCAATTTTCCATTATTTCGAAGCACATAAATCAGTAAAGCTATCCCGACAATTCCATAAAACACTGTGAGGATTTTTCCAGTAATAGTGTAACAGATTAGATTGCCGTAACCTCAAAAAACATTTTTTTTTCGAGGTGAAAATTTTTTTTTAATTTTACCGATTGTAGTGATACAAGTGATCACATAAATAATGGCATCCCAATAACAATCGATATTTTGAGATGGAGGGTTTAGAGAGTACATTTCAGAGTAGATATCTTTCAAACAAGGGTTATTTTCAAGGTTTGAGTCCTGAAATTTTATTTTTTATTTTTTTAGAATATTTAAAAAATTCCTACGTCAAGCAATGGCCCACATGCAAGATATAAGAGTTTTTGATAGAGGATTTTCGATTTTTCCAAAATTTTTTCCTCGTATTCCTTGACCTAAAAACAAGGAGAATTAGTCTAAAAATACACCAGATTTCTTACATTTTCCTTAGACCTCTTTTCAATAAACCAAAACATTCCAGCACCTGCCGCAATGTAAATCAACAAAAAGATAGTAGCGAGTATGGTACGGTACTCTGAAAAATTCTAAAAAATTTCTAGAGGTCAAAAATCAATAAATTACTCTTAATCCTCTTCACAAACCGCTTAAACCAATTGGATTTCCCCTTTTTCTTATCAGTTTTCGAGCGATCCACGAAATTGAAAACGGATTGTTGTCGAATCTCTGCGTGGGTCTCCGGGGGCACATTTTCCATTTTTCGTTGCAGAAATTTGTCGATTAGACGATTGGCGTGGTGAGGGGTACTGTCACTAAAAAAAATTAATTGGAAATTTTTCAAAAATTTTTAAAAATTTTCGAAAAAAAATTTTCAATAAATTTTCAGATAGGTAATCAAGCGTGGTTACTGTTGTGTTTTTTACAGAATTTCATGCTGTTTTTTACATTTTTTCACAAAATGACTCACAAATTTGGTTTGGGAAAATAAAGATTTTTAGAATTTTTTGAAAAATTTTCAAAAAAAAATTTTTTTTTTGGAATTTTTTAAATTTTTTTTCATTAAAAAAATTTCAAAACTTGGTTTATAGAGCGTGGTTCCTGTTGTATTTTTCCAGAATTCCATAGTGTTTTTTTCAATTTTTTCCAAAAAAAAACTCACACTTCCCCAGATCCGGATGCCTCTGGATTTGTAGATTCCTCATTTTTTGATTTGGTTTGAGAGGGTTTTGATCGGGATCTAAAGTTTTTTTTTTAAATAATTTTTTTCCTTTATGGACACTACCCATTACTCCGCCTACCGGCCATCCACAGTTGGAAAAATTCAGAAACTGAAAAAATTTTATTTTTTTAATTTTGTTTTTCATCAGTTTGGGGCTAGGTTTTCGGGTTGTTAGAGTGTTGTCAAGATTTTGATAGAGTGAAAAGTTCACGCTAAAAAAAGAAATAATATCTGTTATCGCATCACTAATAACGGAATGTTTTGTTCACCAATTTCAAAAAAAATTGGAATAGGAAAATTTTTATTTTTTTCTAGTTCGTAATCGTCAAACATTCCTGATTATAGGAAATGCACTTGAATTTAAATCCAAAAGAGCAACAATCAATTGTGGGTCAGTTTTCAAAAATTTACAGATCCAAAGAAACAGGAAATTTTTCGGAAAATCAAAAAAACACAATTCACTGCTCAAATGAATTGAAATAAAAATTCAAAAAAAAATTCAAAAATGCTCTGAAACACATGCAGCACTCATTTTTCAACTTCTATTGTTCATTTGCGTCCCAATAAAATTTCTCCCAGTTTCAAACAAATTCTTTGAAAAATTGAGGGAACAATTTTTATTACTTCTCTATCCATTTACTCCTCGAATTATTGTTTTCACTACTCTGTCGTTCTGAAAAAAAAGTTCCTGTTTTTCTATGGTACCAGTAATTCTCGGGACTACAGAAAATTCAATATTGGATGAATTTTTGAAGTATGTGATTAACAGAAATTGAAAAAAAATTTCAGTTTCTCTAATTTTTCAAAAATTCAGAAAAAACAAAAACGTTGATTGTTCAACTACATAATTAGTCAATGAATGTTTTTCTGTTTTTTTCTGATTAAAAAATTTACTTTTTTTTTGCTATATTGCAATGTCTAGGTAAATTTCCCTTTCAAAAAACGTTTCTGTTTCTCAAAACCGCCTAGACCAAATTTTTGAGCAATTCAAACACTTTGAACTTTCGAAATACTCCATAATTTTTTCTGACCCCTTTTCCTTGCTCCCAACCAATTTCGTAATGTCCATTTCCATTTTCCCAATCTCTCTTCTCCCACTGGTCAATTTCCCAGTTCATCCCCATCTGCTACTCCAAATAATCCCTTCTTGATGCTCTTCTCATTTCCATTTTTTCAATTTTCCAATTTTCCACCAAGAACCAGTAGATGGATGGGTCAAAGAGTACTTTCGGTCTTTGAAAATTGAAATTTTGATCAAAAAATGTAGAAAAAAAATTTGAGATCAGTTTCAAAATTTCCGAATAACTTTTGGTTGGTTGTTCGTTCATAGATTTTTTTTGAGAAACAAATTGCAAAAAAAAATAGAAAAAAATAAAAATCAGTTTCAATTTGATTACATTTTTTACACTTTTGTTCTCGAATTGATACACTGTGTATGCGTTTTTTACACAAATTTAGAAAAAAGGAATCTAATTTTCCAAAAAAAATACCTGTTTCAAAATTTTTCAAAAAATAATCAGATTCAGGAAAATGTCAATGTTGCGGTTACGGTATACTAGAAAAATTTATTTTGATGTTCTAAATATTTTTAAAATTTATCTTTCATGTCTAAAAAATACATACATACCCCGAAACTCCATCAAATGTCTTCAATTAAGACAAAAAAAAATTAAAAATCGGTTTCAAATTTTTAGAAATTTCTTCTAATTGGGTTAAACGTATTACCAAGTCTATTTGCTATTTCAAAATTTTTCAAAACAAAAATTTTATAATCAGAAATTTATTATGAACTCTTTATCACACTCCCAATTTTTCCTAAATTTTCTGGTCCCCCAATCCCCTAAACTCCATCCAATTCCCTCTCCACTCTTGAGAGGTCACTTTCCTAGAATTTATGGGCTCGCTTTTCGAGCGGAACGACCGAATTTTTCACAGTGAAATATGACAAGACACTCGTTCTTTTAGCTGCACTTGGACTAGAGAAGGGTCATTTATTTTGTGTGGACCTCTTTCTGGGGCAAGGAGGAGATGGAATTGGAATGAAAAATGGGAAATTTCTGCTTCAAAAAATTTTTGATCATAGACGTTTTCTAGTTTTTATCAATTTTTGTTCCTTTGACACTTCAAATTAGAAAACTTGATCAATTTATCACCTTATTTTGCAGTAACGCGGAGAAAAAAAGTTTTACTGTTTCTAAATTTACATTTTACGGATGTTGAAAATGCGTAATGTTTTTGCTCGCATTGATTTTCGAATAATTCCAGAGGACAGGTTTTTAAAAAAATTTCAAATTTTTTTAAAATTTATTTTTTTTAATTCTGGAAAAATCTGGAGACGACGGGAATTTTTTCTATTATTTTTTCCGTAATCTACGAAACATTCTACGTTTTTTCAAACTCAAAAAATGATTATCTCGGTTCAATCAAAACACCTATTGTTCTCGAACTAGATAATCTGAAATTTTAGTTATTACTTTTTGAAATTTAGAAACAGTGAGATGTTTCGAAAAAAATTCATGGAAACTATCGGTCGGTTTTAGAAAATTGTAGCAATGAAAAGAATTTGGAACAGAAAAAATCGTATCGGTTTGAATTTTTAGTTTAGAAAAAAAAGTCTCTTTACAGACTTCACTGGGTCGAAGGTTTCTGAATATCAAAAAGTTGATAAATTTTGAAAATTGAAAAGAGCAAAATTTTGTATGAAAACATGGGAAATTTTTTTTTTTTTTTAATTTTTTTTAAATTTTTTTTTGAAAAAACAATTTTTTTTCTTAATTTTTGAAATTTGTAAGTTCAGAACTTGTGTGTGTAAAAAATCTAGTGTCCAAAATATATCACTCTTTCTGAAATTTTTTTTGAAAAAAAAAATTTTGAAACTGAAAATTAATTTTTTTTTAAATCTAAAATCTTCCCCAATTTGTCCCCTTTTTCCATTTCCTCCTTATCCTTATCCCAAATCAATCACCCTTACATTACCTAATCCCTCGTCACTTCCTCCGCAATTGACACCTTGACACCCGGTAATTATCATCAACCTACTCATTTCCATCACTTCCGTTTGATTCTCCATCCATTTACCAGTTCATATGCATACCAACTCGTACTTTTCATTGTACAGGAAATTACGGGAAAAAGTGACACAGGAAATGATGGGAAGGGGGGAAGCGATTGAAATTGAGAAAAGCCGGTTTCAAAAAATTTCTAAAAAATTTTAAAAATTCCTGCTGATAATTCGTTCAGCTTTTTGTGTACAACATCAGCTATTTTCAATTTCCATCATTTTTTGAAATCGGTTTCAAAATTTTTTGAAATTATTGAAATTTTTTTTGTGAAATTTCTTGTTGATAGTTCAGATTCAATTTTTTTCAAAAAATCGAAAAAAAAATTCCCATAATTCAAAATTCCATAATTAGCCACATCCCCAAACACATGACCCCTTTTTCCCTTGATATTTGCACACTTTCGTATAGTTTATGATGTTCTAACCATTCTCTTATCACTTCTGACCTGGAAACTGATAACTCTGGTTACTTCGGCCCTTGATCACAAAACAGGGACCCCTTTGAGATGTCTCTAACACGCCGCTAAGCTGGTAGGTACACATTAATCAAAGGGAACATGGAATAAGAAAAAGGTGATAAGGATAGGATGGTTTTGGGGTACCGGGTACTGTATTCCTAGTTTGAATGAAAATTAGGAAGAGAGTCAAAGAATATCAGCCCATTGCTTTGCTTCCTATCAACAGGAATTTTCGAAGAAAATTGAAACAGAAAAATTGTATTGGTTTTGTAAAAAACAGCAGGTAAATCGATGAATCTAATACACTATCACTGTTTCTAAAAATTTTAGAATTTTCTTTGAAACTAAATATTTCTAATCGGTATTGTTTTTGTGTTTTATAGATTTTTTAAAAATTTCTAAATGGACCTAACAAACAGAAGCCTGTTATTTCGGAACATTTTTAAATTCCAGTTGTTTTAGCAGCCAAATTTTTTTAATTTCAGAAAAAAATTTAAACTGAAAAAAAATATTCTGAATTATTCCCATGCGGTCCTATTCCCCCAATGCTCGAATTTTCAAGATCAGTAATTTGAAATTTTTTTGTATCCGTAGAAAATTTTATTTTTCTAACAATAAGTGTGCCAAATTGAAAACTTGAGTTGGAGTACTGTAGCTACAGTAATCCAAGGGTTTCAAAATATTTTTGCAAAAAAATTGTATTGTTTTGAAACATCGTACGACATACTAAAATAGAACGATTTTGCAAGATTTCTGTAACTTTTATGAAGCTGAAATTTTTCTGGATATCCTGCCTAAAACTAGTCCTAATAAACCTTCAACTTTACATGAAATAAAGAGTCATTTATGAAACAGAAAATCAAAAAAAATTCTGTTTCACAATTTTTATATTTTTTTCTTTGTCAACACTGTACAGTTGATTTCGGATAAACTCTTCATTTTCCGGAAAATTTCCACTAACTACCAAAACTAACAATACGAACATTTTCAAGAGCAGAATTTTTGAAATTTTGTTGAATCCGTAGAAAATTTTATTTTTCTAACAATAAGTGTGCCAAATTGAAAACTTGAGTAGGGATACTGTAGCTACAGTAATCCAAAATTTTCAAAATAGTTTTAAGAACATTTTCATTGTTTTTGGTACAACATAATAATATGGAACAATTTGAAAAGATTTCTGAAACTTTATCAAAACAGAAAATTTTTGAAAAAAATCCTGTTTCACAAATTTTATATTTTTGTCTATTTCAACACTGTTCAATTCTCCTTTTTTCAACCCCTCCAAACTCCTGCTAACTATTCCCCGTTTCCCATAAACTCATTCCCCTTGACCAACCACTTAGTCCCCTCCAATATTACACTTCTCTGTCCATTCCTCTTCCAAATGACTCACAGGTGTTGTTAGTCAGCCCCCCCTCTGACACTGTTACACACTGGTTGAGTATGCACCGGAAAAACGGACGGAGAGGTGACTAATGCAATGTGTCTGCTGGTGATTGGGATTGACATTGTGTGATAAGGAGTGATAAGAGTGACGTGGAGTTGGGAATTTTGAATGAAGGGTCAGATTTTTTTAGAAAAAGAGGTTATTAGGAATAGATTGATGAAAAACAGAATGATAATGATTGATGAATTAGCCACTGACTATGAAAATTTTTAGAAACAGGGAAAATTTTGAATTTTTTGAAAATTAGCGAGGTCTTTTTGAAAATTAGTTGGAAACTACAATACTAAAACACCATTTTTTGTAAGTAAGGATCTTTGCCAACTATTAAAATAGAAATTTACAGCACACTTACATACACTTTTTGAAACAGTGAGATTTAGCTACAGTACCCAAAAATTTTCAGAGAAGCCCTTAGATTTTGAATTTTTCTGGGAGTACTGTAGGAGATATCAAAAAGTGATCAATTAGTGAAATAAACTAGAGAAAATTTGCTATTTCACGTTGGTTTTCAAAAATTTTTCTGCTGCTTAGAAAAAAAGTTAGACGTGTCCAAAGTTAAGGTAATCATAATTGAAGGGGTAGTGTGTTTGGGTGTTACTGGAATTTTACTGAAAAACTTATGGAATTAGAAATTAGCAAAAAGCCGCTTGAAATAAGTATTCAGTAAAGCAGAAAAACAGTTTTTGAGTTTGAAACAATTCCTGTTTCAATTTTTTTTAAAACTTTTTTTTGATGTTGCATCCACAATGTCGGTTCCCCGAACAGACCCCTCAAATTACTAAAGTACCAATACTAACTTTCTTTGTTCTAGTAGATTGATTGATTAAAAAACCTTGTTTCAATTGGTAAATAAATAAAACAAATTTACAAAACCCAATAAAATTTTAGGAACAGTGGAAGACAGGTACATACTGTAGCCAAAGAACCCAATTTCTGAAAATGGTGCTTAGATTTTCAATTTTTCTGGGATTACTGTAGGAGATATCGAAGAATGATCAACTAATGAAATGAACTAGAGAAAATTTGCTATACACTGTTGTGTTTTTCAAATTTTTCAAAATTTTTTGAACTATTCTAAAAACCAGAGAAAAGTACTGTAGCTGCAAAGCCAATTTTCGAAAAGTGGCACACGGATTTCTAATTTTTTAAAAATTTCCATACGAGATATCAAAAAATAATCAACTAACAAAATAAACTAAAGAAAATTTGCTATTCAATGGTATTTTCATTTTGTTTTTTCCAAGCTTCCCCCAGCCCCTACGTCCCCTTTGAAATACCGGTCAGCTGAAGACATAAATCTCTTGCTTACAAGCCACTTTCCCACCCATTCCTCTTCTTTTTCTTTCACATTTCACGGTGTGTTCCCAGAGAAATAAGAACCGTGAATTATGTACATTGTACATTCACAAGAACACACTAGTAAACTACTATTTGCAAACGGTGTTTTCTGGTTTTTCGATGGTTTTTTCTTTTTCTGGGAATGTGGGAAAATTTTGAAGTTTTTCACCGTTTCATTGCTGAAGACGTTATAAAACAAAATTAAATTTTTTAGAAAAACAGGAGTTTTTCAAAAAAAAAAAAACAACAACGAGTGAAGTGCTATAATTTTTTTGAAAGTGAGAAACAATTTTGTAGAAAATGTAATTTTTTTTGTATTTTTTCTGAAATTTTTAAAACATCAAGTTGATACCATCTAAGTCTGAGAGTGACAAGTTCAATCAGAAATTTTTTTTTTGAAATTTTGAAACAGAAAATTTTTCAAAAAACGCATTCAAAATGACGCTCATGCAACTTTCAAAAAAACAGTGATTTTTAAAAATTGACTTCTAGATTTTGAATTTACCTGGGATTACTGTAGGAGATATCAGAAAACTGTCAACTAACAAAACAAACTGGAGAAAATTTGCTATCAATTCGTATAATTATCTTAATTTTTTAAAAAAATATTGCGCTCTAAAATGTCATTTAGAAAACAAAAAAATTTCAAAAAAAATTTCAGTTCCAAAATTTTTTTTTTCTATTTTTTTCTGAATTTTCCAACACTTTTTTTTCAATTTCTGTTCTCCTGCAAGACCCATACCGATTTCCCTAAAACGCCATGTATCCGGTAGACAATCCATTAACCTCCCCGCGCATGTCAAATCATCCATTGACACCTCTGGATAATTGAGGTCTCGCCTACTCCGTTTTCATCAAAAATGAGGCCATCCTCATCTTTTACCCATTTTCACTTTTTCCTGGGGTTAGGTTAGGTTGGATTTCGGTTTCTCACAAAGTTTAGGAATTTTAGAAGTTTTGGTTTTGGTAGTGCGAACATGTTATGGTATGTGTTCATTCCGAGTCCTCTATTTTTCATGAACCCATTTCCCAATGATAAACATCGTGCAAACATCCCGAAACATATGGTTCGGGGGATCTAGAATCCATTACATTTTGATTATACTCGGTGGTGGTCCCTCGGGCTCATTAGCTAATGGATGAGAAGATTATTTTGGGTGTTTTGGTGGGGTAAACATTACATTATGAATGTATAGGAATGGATTTTGGGATGAAAATTGGATTTTGAAAATTTTAAAAATTAAAAATTATGGTTTCAAATTTTTTTTATATTTTTTGCAATTTTTTTCAGCATTAAAAAAATTTGTATTTTTTTCAAACAAAAAAAATTTTTTTGTTCAAAAAGTATCGATATCATTGAAGTTCAACCTTTGGATAAAAATTCAATTTTTTTTCTGAAACCGAACGAATTTTTTTTCCTTACAAAAAAATGAATTTGTGTTTCAAAGATTGGTAAAATTTTTTTTTTAGCCAATAAGTTTCAATCCGAGGATTCCTTCACAAAATTCAAAAATTGATCTGAAAAATATTCAAAAACTGTTTCAAATTTTTAGCAAAAAATAATTCCGAATTCAGACAATGCTTGATCAATTCCCATTGCCTTTCAAAAATTTGTGTACTGTTTCATAGAAAATCTGAATTTTTTTAATTTTAGAAAAATTATTAGCTGTTTTGTTCGGATTTCAAATTAAAATTTTAAAAAAAAACTGTTTATTTACCAAAAAAAATTTCTAAATTTCCACAATCCAATAATTTTTTTCTCTGTAATTTGCAAAAAACGGGAATTTTTTATTTCCAATTTTTTACAATTTTTTCTCGTTTTCTGTTTCAAAAAACTTTCACATTTTTTAATCATTTTTCCGCTTCAGTTTGTCATCTTCCATTCGTTCCTTCCCATCTTCCACTTATCCCACCCATTTTCTCCTCCATATTCCCCGTCTAGGTCAAGTGGTTCTATGCCCATGACACGTGGAATTGTGGGTAGCGTGCTAACACAAGTGGAAGTATGTAGTGGTCAAGAGAACGGGTGTGCAAACATTGTCTCAAGACAGACGAGGTCACTCAACCAACTGTTTTTTGTACTTGTTCTGTCATTTTTTCATTGTTAGGGGGAGATAGAGGTTCGACAACACCACTGTTCTAGTTTTGTTTTAGAATAATAAGGAAATTAGGAGAAACAGAAATTATTTATTTACTAGACGGGAGAAGCTTCGGACTGTAGCAGTTCAAAACAGTAACAACAAGAAAATGATTAGAAACAGAGGAATTTTCGGAACGGCAAAACTCAAGATAGAGAAATTGTAGTAAGCAAGAAAAAATTTTAATGAACATTTTTTGAAACTGGTTTTTTTTCAATTCCCTGAATTTTTCAAATTTTTTTACATGAATTTTGGATCCTATCAGAGCTATAAAGTGACAAATAAAGACAAAAAATTCTGAAAAAAAATTAAAAATTTTTCATTGACTTCGGGATTGCATTGTCTCTTCAGAAAACTTCACAGTGTTTACTGTTTCTAGAAACAGTAATTATGAAAATTTAGAATTTTTTTGTTTCCGATAAGTCTTTATTGTGCCTCAATCTTTTCTGGTTTTTTTAAAATTCAAATGTGAAAAAAAACTTGATTTTTGTGTTTTCCTGTTCCAACATTTGCTAATTAGATTTTGCAATCAATTTTCGTAAATTCAATGATATTTTTCATCTCGAATTTTAAATTTTCTGAAATCTTGGAAAAATTTTTGTGAGCCGCCATATTTTCGCGGTTCCTAATAACACCAACTTTTTTCTAATTTCCAGTTTCAATTTTTCTTTTCAGAGTTTCTCATTTTTTTCTCGATATTCGTACCGAGTCTTCTAATGCAGGTTATAGATTTTCTAAAATTCTCTAGATCTGTTTACAAGGAAGCTCATTTTTTACAATCCATAAAAAATAGATTTTCTAATAATTTAGAGGCTAAAGATGGTATTCACTAATTTTAAGATTTTTTCCAAAATATCAGATCTTCCTGAAACAGCAATCACCTTCTTATCTTCTTGCCCTTTTCTCAAAAATCCATTTCGGAATTTATTCCCCTTCTCAATTTCCCCTCTTTTTATCTCAACTTTTCATCTCTTTCTCTTTACCAAAATCGGATTACTCGAGTCCATATAGATAGGGATCTAGAAGAAGATCCCTCTCTCTTTGAATATGTTGAGAGAAGACACCCGACCATCTGTCGAGTAGAGAGAGATAATTATGGTGGAAAGGGGCGGCTGGCGGGTCCGCAATGTGGTCCACTCTGGACACACCACATTGACTCTGTTGGCAAGAGACAAGGGACAGGAGAGAGATGCAGACATTTGGAGGAATGACCCTTGGAGGAGGGAAGGCCGGTGGTTTTCGAGGAAATGGGTTGGATGGGTTGGATGGGGGGGGGGGATATTTTAGTAGGACAAGGCATCCCTTTTTCATCAGGAGAGGGAGTCAGTTGCAACGGGGCTTTGGGTTTTTTGGAAATTTTTTTTTGCTGTTTCAAAATTTGTTGGTAGAATTGTTAGAAATTGAGTTTGATCAATTGGATCAACAATCGCTTTTTAAAATTTCTATAAAATTGATTTCAAAAAGTTGAAAATGATACTGTTACGATTCGGAGCTTGAATTTTGACAGGATTTTTAGGGTTACTGTAGAATTTTTTTCAATTTTTTTTTTGTTTCAAGATTTTTTGATAGACTTGATAGAAACTGATTTTGATCAATAGGATCATTTGTCGCTTTCTTTTTATTTTTTATGACTTGGATAAATTAGGAATAAAAAAACAGTAACAATTGGAACATGGATCTTGACAGGATTTTTAAGGGTACTGTAGAATTTTTTAAAATTGTTTTTCTGTTTCAAAATTTTTTGAAAAAGTTGCTAGATGATGTTTTGATCAATTCTCTTTCGATATCAATGAGAATTTTCATCAGAATTTCGAAAAACTAGGATTAGAAAAAAAGCTATCAAGATAATAGACGTGGAAATTGATAGGATTTTTTTGAGTTACTGTAGAATTTTTTTTCTTTTTTTTCTGTTTCAAAAATTTTTATAGACTTGTTAGAAAATGATTTTCATCAATAGGCTCATTTTTTCGCTTTCTTTTTATTTTTTACAACAGTTGGAAAATGGAAATTGACAGGATTTTTTGGGTTACTGTAGAATTTTTCAAAAAATTTTTCCTGTTTCAAAATTTGTTGAATGATTTGCAAAAAACTGACTTTAATCAATTCGCAACTTTTTCGTCCGAGACTTTTCTAGAATCAATTTTTAAAAATCTTGAAAGGATTTTGCAGAAGTAGGTTACTGAATTTTTTCTCTGTTTCAAAATTTTCTTTGTTCAATAGAAGGTCTTTTCATTATCAAATTTGGAAAATAATTCACTAAAAACATATTGAAACGTAACATAAAATTTCAGAATCCATTATTCGAGATTTCGAAATGGAAAATATTTTTTCAAGACAGTTTTTTTCCGGTTTCAAAAATTTTCTGAATCTTGAAAAATCTCTTGCATTTGATGCGTGGTGTATTGCAATCAGAAAATTCTGTTTCAATATTCCTTGAAAAAATTGGATTTCAAAAATATTTTACTGACGTAGAGATACTTCCAGAAATTACTGTAACAAGTGCTTTTTATCTAGTAATTTTTCTATAGAATTTTGATGGTCTCCTAATTTTTTTTCACCACTTTTTTTCTTAATTTTTCAACTACTCGAAACCAACTTTTCCTGTTTCAAGATTTCCCTTATTCACTGTTTTTTTTTATCTCTAGCAGTGCCAAGTTTTCAAAAACTATAATAATTCCTTACACTTCCAGAACACTCCCTCCCCCATTCCCATTTGCCTAAACATCCCCTCTAAACTGAACTGGTTGTGATTGAAAATGCATGACACTGCCTGCTCCTTCTCTGTTTCATTTCGCAACATGTCCCTCCATCCCTTCGAAATGTTTGTCACTCATTTTGCACCGATTCATTTCCGAAAAAGAACCGCAGAGTTCTCGTGTACTTTTGAGGTTTTTGATGAATTTTTGAACGCGCTTTTTCGGTTTTTTTAGGCGGAAATTTTTTTTGTTTCTAACATCTTTGGGTTTGGAGTTTATTTTTAAAAAGGAGAAGGGGATTTGAGAGTGTTGTAATTTTGTAAAGGCATCATGGGACTGAAATTGTCAAAATTGAAAAAAAATGAAAAATTTTTAAAAAATTTTTAAAAAAATCTAATTTTTAAAAAAATTATAGAAAACTTACACAAGTTTGAAAATGAAACACCTCGGTATATGAAAAGCATAGCAAATCTCCCAGAAAATTCCAAACTTTTTAAAAAAATTTCCTGAAACCGAAAAATCCCTCTTGGTCCCCGCTGTTTCCGACCCCCTTTTTTCGGTTCAGGTGGAATTTTTTTTGTTTCTAACATCTCTGGATTTGGGAGCTTCATAGACCTTGTAAAATGATTCTGAAAAAAAATTTAGCTTTCGGATTTCTCAAACATATTGCATTTTTCAGGAATGATGAAGTTTTGAAAATTTTTTGAGACATAATTTTTTTTTGAAAAATGTGGTTTTTGGTCACATTTTTCACTGAATTTTTGAGCGGAATTTTTATTTTAATTTTTAACATAATCTTATTAGTCTTGTCTATTGATTAATATTTTTTCTCTGAATTTTTCAAAAATTTCTGAAACAGTGAAAAAAAAATTTTTCAAAAATTTTTTTCAAAAATTTTTTTTCGAAAATTTTTTTCCAAAATTTTTTTTAAGTCACCAGAAATTGTGAAAAATTCAGTTTAAAAGTAAAAGTTGCATGCTACGCACAGTGAATCTCCCATAAAAATCAAAAAATTAAAAATTCTCTGAAACCGAAAAATCAAAAAATCTCCTCTTGGTCCCCCTCTGTTCCCCTTCTCTCGAACCCAATGAAAAATTCCAAAAATAGTGGAAGAGCACCCATCTGAAGAGCCAATTTTCGTTGTTGACACCACCAGCGTCGGGGAATTTCCATTCCAATTTCCCCGAAACGAAAATGAGAAAATGAGCAGAAAGTTGGTCATTAAAATGTGGTCGCGTTTGCAGCTACCGTACCCCTCTTTTGATATTTTTATCATTACTGATAACTACAGTAATTCCTTTCTAACCCCTTTTGCGGCAAAACTATCGGTCAAAAGATTCGAGTCGTATCTTATCAGTTGTTGCTCTCTTTCACCCCCGCAAACAGAAATATGCATGGGAACCAAGTGATAGTGAGTCAGAAATGGTGTTCCAGTGACAATGATAAGGAGCAGGTGACCAGGTCAAGTGTATAGTAATGCGAGGTTCAGGGGAAAACATGTTTAGGATTTTTTGAAAATTTTCAAAAATTTTCCAAAAATTGACCCTAAAATTTTTGAACCGCATGGTTTTGAAAAATCATAACTCAGCTCAAAATGCTTTATTTGAGCTAATTTTTTTGAGAAAAAATAGAAAAAGGTTTTGTTAATTAGAAAAAAATAATTTCAAAATTGTACTGCGAAATTTCAACGGCTAACGTCGTCTAGAAGTTCAAAAAATTTTTAACAGAATTTTTGAAACAGCATGGTTTTCAAGAAAGCGTTACTCACCTGATTTGCAAGTTATACATTTGAAATTATTTTTTTCTAAAAGCCCACTTCTTTTTCTATTTTTTAATCACAAAATGAGACTAAACAAAAATTTTTGAGTCGAGTTGTGATTTTTTGAAAGTAGCCCCCTTTTTTTCAGTTTCATTTTTTTGGTAGGTCCGCTCCCGATCAAAATCAGGTAAACAGCACAAGACAATGCTTGTCCTTGAATCACCTGACTTTTGTATATTTTTCCTTCAATTTTTCATCAAATTTCACATGATTTTTCTCTGTTTTTCCAATCTCTGTTGACACAGTTTCTCCCGCAGAACACTCGCAAAAAGTTGTCAAAATTTTGCAAAAAATCACGAAAAATCGTAATTTTTTCCTGTCAAAACTTTTTTTTCGAATACCCCTGAAAACACGGGAAAACAATGGTCATTTTCGTAATAATCCTGCTCGAAAAAAGTGAAAAATAGGGGGAGAACTGGAAGAGGCAAAACAACGGAATTTCCGCATTATTCATGTTGTTGACACCGGCCACCGAAAACGGACGGGAAATTGAGTTTTCCAAAGAATTTATGGTTTTGTGGCGTTAAATTAACGAGTTTTCGCCGTTTTCTGCTGTTTTCCAAGGGAAGGGAGTTTTTTTGAATTTTTTTTTTAAATTCCAAAAATCCGAAAAAAAAACGGTGATGACTCATAGCACAAAAAACAGATTCCATTATTTTTTAATGGAAAATTCCAGAATTTTACAGCATGTTTTTTGATAAAAGATAAAAATTGAAAAAGCGGATTGAGAGTGCGTAGGATAATCAGAAAAAAGCTGGTTATTTTTAGAACATTCATAGGATTTTTTCAATTTTTTCCGTTTCTCGAAAGTTTGAAAAAGAGATTTTGAAAGGAAAAAGTGTTCAAACTGGGAAAATTGTTTCAAGTTTTTAAGAATTTTAAAGGCTTCTGTATCCTCCATTTCATTGCGATTTCAATCTCACATTCACTGTGATTTTTTTTGAAAATTAAAAAAAATTACAGTTTCATCGGATTTTTGTAAAAATCTTTAGAAACTCTTATTTTATTGCTTGATCATTTATTGAGTTCAAAAAATTCTGAAAAATTAGAAACAAATCCAAAACAGCTTTATGTTTTGTAAGTTTTTGAAAAAAATTCAAAAAACATATTTTTTTTCAAAATTTTTTTTTTCGGTTTTATAAAAGTTTGTTCAGTAATTTGATTTGGACTCTGAAATTATTTGTGTTGGTCCAAAATTTTGAATGATTATGATATTGCGCAGTTTTAAAATAATCAGATTCCCCGAAAACACTTTTTCAAATTTTTTCGTGTCACAATAATTTTTCTTCAGTGTTTTGGTTCTGTTTCTGGGTTTACACCCGTTTATTGATAGGTATCTCATGAAAATTGATGCAAAAATCAAAAATTGAGAAGAAAAAGTCAAAATACAGCTTCTGAATGTTCAGAACTCAATATTCTTTCTGCTTTTGCCTGAAATTTTCAAAAAAGTTCACTGTTTCATAAACTTATCTTCAATATTTTGAACTGGGCTGTGACAATTCCTCTTTTTCTTTACTAAAAAAAACAATATCCTGTTTCAACAAGCTATTCTCATTTTATTGGTTCTGAATCTGAACTTACCCGATAATATTCTATGTCGAAAAAATGATGTGAAATTTTGAAAACCCCTCTATTTTCTATTTCTCCGATTCCCCCTAGACTTCCTCTTCCCTCAAAAACACCTCTTTCTCCACCTGTTATACCCATTACCCTGGTAACCACTCTCTCCATCTCCATCCCCCCTACACTCTCTTCCTCCAAACACACACTCATCGCTCCACCTCCCCCTCCCTTCCCTCCTAAGCCCCGCCCCCAATTGCGACGGCCAAAGGGGCGTCCATTCTGCGAGGACGGGCGAATGGATGGTGGTGGTGTGTGTGCAATTGGGGTCCCTGACCGCAATGATACACACACACAATGTGTCCCCTCCAACAGCCTGCCTCGCCCTGCTCTCATATTCATTCATTTCTGGGCCAAGAAGGTCCCCCCATTCTTCGTTTTCTTTTCGCCAATTGTTGAGCTATGTTCTGAACGTCAAGATCGGAAAGAAGGCTCCGCCCATTTAGAGGGGGATTTCGCAATTCTCATTCTTTTCGGTTTCATGGAAGCTTGAAGCTGGGGGTTTGGGGTTGGGGAGCGTTTCTTGGTTGCATCATTGAAACAATTTGACGGGTTCTAGAATTTTTTTTTAATTTTTTAAAAATTCTCACAATTTATGGAAAATTGTGAAGCCACCTGACGCCTTCTAGAAGCTTTTAGGATTTTTTTTTAAAATTTTGCTAATTTTTGAAAAATTCTAAAGCATCTAGAGCGCCTCCTAGGACCTCCAGGAATTTTTTGAAAAAAAATCTGACGCTTTCAAAAAAAAATCTAAAAATTCCAGAAGGCGCCTAACCAGTCCTAACGTCTCCTAGAGCTTCTGATAAAATTTTGAAAAAATTCTGAAGCCGTTGAAAATTTTTTTGAAAAAATCCAATCGCACTCAAAACAGTTTCAATGTTTTCTCGAGCTTCCTGGAAAATTTCAAAAAATTCTAGAAAAATCTAGAAAATTCTAGGAAATTCTAGAATTTTTTCGACGCCTTCAGAATATTTTTAAAAATTTTCTAGAACCTTCTAGAAGTCCCCAAACCCCTCTTTTCCTATTTCGCAACCCTCCCATTCCCTGATCCACTGACTCATTGTGTCATTGCATTCATTCTCTCCAGCAGTAGCTGACTCCTCCCCCTCTTTCACTTTTTGCTTCCATGTATTTCGCAATGTCCCTCTTTCGATGATTCACTGCAAATAGACTACCGGGCTGGTTTCCTGCACCGATTCCTATTCTGAGGAAGGACTGGGGGACTGTAGATCAAATTACAAAAGACCACCATTCACAGTTGTGTCGGGGGTGTTGGTCAGTATGTTCTCTCTCTCCCGGAGACCCACTTATTATGTGTTTGTTTGGAAGGTTATGAATTGCCCGCGCTATTTTTAACACATTTTGGATAGTTTAGGGGTCTAGAAAAATTTAGGAAGTTTGTAGAAGTTTTGAAAAATTTTTCTGAGGGTTCCAGAAGCTTTTGAAAATTTTTAAAAAATTTCCTAACTAATTTTGTAAAATTGTGAAAAATCTAGAGCGCCTCCTAAAAACTTCCAAAATTTTTCAAAATTAGTTTGGTGCTCCCAAAAAATTTCTAAAAATTCCAAAACTTGTCAAATTGATCCTGACGTCTTCCCGAGCGTCCTAGAAAATTTTTGAAAAATCCAGAAAAATCTAGAACTCGTCTAACACATTCCAATGTTTCTTGAAGCTCTCTAGCGGCACCAGAAAATTTTTCTGAATCTTGTTTCTTGTCTCTAAAAAATCCCAAACCTTTACAAATCCCCCCAATCGATTGACCCCGTTTCCTTACCATCCCAAGAGCACATTCCCCATTCCTTTGTCCCCTGTATCTAATCTCTTTCTGCGTCTCCTGACCCGTCTATCTCTCTGCCACGTCATACCCCACGCCTCTCCCAATCACACACTCTCTCCCGACCTCCACACTGCATGAGGTGACTTGAAAATGGATCTATTGGTTGGGGTGGACCAGTCCACCATTGGTCTCATTCTCATTCTCATGGTGTCGAGGGACACACACGCAATTAGTGTGTGCCCCTGGTCCTATACACCAACGCTCTCATTCGATTAGGGTGTAGAGAAGCGGTAATTGAGTTGATTCTTTCTCTTTCTTCTCGTCTTTTTCATTTTGCGCCGTTATTTTTCACCCCAAAGTTTCTATACTTATCATACATTTTGCAGTGTTTGTCTCTTGTTTCAACACATCTCCAACTGATCTAAACATGTCTGACGAGGTCAAGAAAGTCGAGGAGGTCGCCCCAGAGGTCCCAACTTCCGAGCCACCAGTCGAGGCCCCAGCCGCCGTCGTCACCGAGGAGACCCCAGCCGAGATCCCAGCCGCCGACGCCGCCGCTCCAGCCACCGAGGAAGCCGCCGCGGCTGCTCCAGAAGAGAAGAAGAAGTCGGGAGGTGTCGCTCGTCGCTTCACGTTCAACAAGCGCTGGGGAAAGCACCGTGACGCGGAGCCAGCTGCCAAGGAGCCAGAGGCACCCAAGGACCCGAAGGAGGATGTCCTCGGATGGATCGCTCAGCAGATCCCCCAGGCTGTTCATAAGGTGAGTAGAGGGTGCAGATGGTGTACAGGATCCAAACAGCTGTTTGGCGGGAAGCGGAAACGTTTTGCCCCGTTTCCGTTGGGTGGTACTGGACCGATTGGTATTGGATAGGCTTCTTTTGAAGAGCAAGGTCAAATGGGGATTTTGGATTTTGGATTTGTAGGGGTTTGGGGAGGGCGTAAGGGTCCAAAACCATTAGTAACAAAGAGTTTGGGTTTTTAGAAATTTTCTATGAAACGGGAATTTTTTTGGAAATTTAGAGATCTTTTTGTGATTTTTTCCATGCAAAACTGCTCAAAAAAAATTTTTTTGGGAGAAACCAGTTTCAAAAACTTCTAAAAATTATGAAGAAAATTAGAAAAAATATTGGGTTTTGTCCTAAATTTTTCCGATTTTTCTGAAAATTTTTGAGCTTATTTTTTTTCAAAAAAATTATAATAGAAAATCGACATTTTCAGATAAAAAATCATTTTAAAAAATTTGAAAAAATCTAGAAAATCCCCTGATTTTTTCTGATTTTTTTCTAATTTTTCTGCAATTTTTGGAAGCCATTTTTCATTGGAAAAAAATCTAGAA
Source organism: Caenorhabditis panamensis (assembly GCA_900883565.2). Lineage (NCBI taxonomy): Eukaryota > Metazoa > Nematoda > Chromadorea > Rhabditida > Rhabditidae > Caenorhabditis > Caenorhabditis panamensis. The sequence continues at coordinate 17,716 of LR538084.1, read as the reverse complement.
AGCCTAATTTTGACATGAAAATTAGTTTTTAAAAAATTAGAAAAATCTAAACAATTCCCAAATTTTTTTCTAATTTCTTTCTAATTTTTTTGCAATTTTTTGAGCCATTTCCCATTGTTTTTTTTTCAAAATTTAGAAAAAATCTAAACAGCTCCCTGATTTTCTTTGAATTTTTCTTATTTTTCTGTAACTTTTAAAGCTTATTTTCCAATCAAAAAAAAATTAGAAAATCAAAATGTTGCAAAAAATCTGTTCCAAAAAATCCCAAGTTTTTAAAAATTTTCAATGGATTAGATAATTTCAATTCCCAATGACTATACAAATCCCATTTTCCATTTCATTTTTTACGTCACTTATCGTTAGCTCTAGCTCATTAGCTCCTACTCATCTCGCTCCTTCTAATTCTGCTAATGCACTATACAACCAACTATACAACTCATTCTGCCACGTCATTTCATCCATTCATGAATAGATCCTAATGCACACTTTCTAGTGCAAGGGAGCTCCCAAAAAAGTACATGTACACACGAAAAAAAGAAATTCGATACAATAGGTACATAAGTAACTTTGTGTCCCCCTCCTTTCCACAGGTTCATTAGTCCTCGTATTCATCATCAAAAGGTGTATCGGAGCGGGACGGACCGCGTATTTGATCTCTGTGTTTGATCTGTCCCGAGTGGTGTGTGTGTGGCGGCATTATGTGTCTGTAAAAGGGCAGCTGTGCCAATCGGACCGCACTGCGCAATGTAACTGAGGAACAGGGGAAAAGAGACATTGTAATGTGTTACTGAAGGGATTGCGTAAGAGGGTGACCTGGACCGGGAAAACGAGGAATCGTAGTGTACATTCGAGATTAACTAAAGACCATTACAGTTTCATAAAAATTAGAAATTTTGAAACGGAAATCAAAATTGATCTTGAAAATGCACAATTTGGATTGAAAATTGGAATAAAATCGCAAAAATTCTAAAATTTTTAAAAATTTTCATGATCTTTTCGAAGCCAAAATTTTGTTTTCATTACACTGTTCGCACCAATTTATAAAAGTTTCAAAGATAATTAGGAAAATTTGAAACTGAAATTAAAATTCATTTGGACTTTCACACTGCACCAAATTTAGATAAGAAAAATTGGAATAAAATTTCAATTTTTTCACAATATTTTAAGAGCCAAGATTTTGTAAAAGTTTCTTACCAACAGTTTACACTAATTTATAACAGTTTCAAAATTGATTAGAAAAATTTGAAACAGAAATTGAAATTGATCGTAAAATTTTTGAAAATTGCTCCAATCAATCCTAAATTTCACAAAAAATTGCCATTTTCAATTTTTTTTAGAAACGAAAAATTAGAAAATCTAAAACTCTCATCAATCCCTCATTGTATACCCACAGTTTACACCAATTGCCTCTTCCCTTTGCTAAAGGGGCATTGCTCGGGTGGTCTGTTAGGCGGTCTGGCGTGTGTGTAACCGACGGATTATCCTGGGAAACGGACCATTTAGTAGTGTCGCTGGGGCATTGAGTAAATAACCATTGTGGTATTTGAATTCTGCGCTTTTCAATGACTCACTAGACACTTTTCGAGTGCCCCGTTTCTCACTGTTTATGGGTGATTTGGGGTGGGAAAAATGCTAGTTTTTTGAAAGGATCCTAGTCCCTAGTACAGGAATTTTCAGTCCCTTGGGTCTAGAAGAACAGAAAGAGCAGTTTTTTGAACTCTGTGTCCCCTTGAAATGAAGAAAACTCGACTTGCAAAATGGGGAAACATTGAAAGAAACAAATGAGTGTCTCATTTGGACGAGAAGCTTCTCTGCAACAACGGGTCCCAAGGGGAAAGGGACTGAAGAAGGGGTTCCAAGAACATTGAAATTGAAACAAAGAGACTAAAGGACCAAAGGAAATTTAGGAAATAAAAAAATCCGTAAAACGAAAAATTAAGAAATTTTTGAATTTCTGAAAAAATTTGAAACGGTTTTTTCTAAATTTTTGGATGTAAAATTTTTTGTATATTTTTTCATAATTTTCAAATCAATTTTTCTCGCTTTTATTCGAAAAAAACCAGAAATATTTTGAAGTCAGGAATTTTGAAACAAACGAGTTCTATTGGAAAACTGATTTTTCCTACTTTTTGGAATTCTTGAAAATTTTGGAACAGATTTTTTTCAAATTTTTTTTAAACTTCAGGATGTAATCTGGGCTTTGAAACAATTCTAAACATATCAGGGAGCTTTCTGAATTTTTTTCATAATTTTTAAACATTTAACAAAAAATGTCAAATCTGGGATTTTTTCAAAAAAATTTTTTTTTTCAATTAAAATTTTTTTTTTCAATTTTTGAATTCTCTTTTTTTCAGGCCAACTACCAAGTGATCGACTGGGTCCAGAAGACCGCCATCGCTGAGGAATCGGACCGTAAGGCCATTCCAGGAAAGGACCAGGCCACTACTCGCAACCAATTCCTCGGATTCTTCAAGGACGGCGATGTTCTTGTCAAGCTTGCCAACGCTCTTGAGGTATGTGATAAGAAGGGTGATAATAAGGTGATAAGGAGGTACATATCACTGATAAATAGGTCGACAAGTGTCTAGATCAATTAGTGGATGTGTTCGCGGGGAATTATGAATTATGGGAAATTGGGGATGAATATGATTTGAAATTGATAGTGATAGTGATAGTGATAGTGAACTGGTGATAAGTGATAACAAAAGAAAAATTAGGACAGGGATTTTAATTTTATAGAAAGGGAAGCGCTTGTGGCATTGTTTTTTCGAGGCAAATGAAACTTTTCGGGAGAAATTTGAAACTGAAGATGAATTTTATTGTTGCAACTTTTAGAATGTGCGAAAAACCAATTTTCAAAAATCGTAAAAAATTCAAAAAATTTTCTAGAGCCGTCAAATTTTTTCCACATTTTTTCTTGTTTTATCTCTGTTTTTGTGCAGAATTTCAGCTTGAGTCATTGGTTTTTCAAGCCAAGTGAAAATTTTGGCGAAATTTTGAAACTGACAATGATTGTTTTTCCAATTTTGATATTTTCTGTTTAAAATTTGGTTCTTTAAAAGGTGATTGGAATCAGGACGCACTGAACTTTGAAATCTTCAAAAAATTTGAAGAAAAATTAGAGCTGAAAAAAAAAATTTTTTTGAAAAATTTCAAGAAATTTAAAAAATTCAAAAATTGTCCGACTAGAACCAAATTTTACCCAAATTTTCTCTTGTTTTATTTCTGTTTTTGTGAAAAATTTCAGCTTGATTTTGTTTAGTTTTGACGGTTTTTGGTTTTTTCAAAACAAAGGAAAAATCTTTTTCGGAGAAATTTGAAACTGACAATGAATTTTTTTTCAATTTTATAATTTTTTCGAAGTTCTGGATTTCAAATGCTACAAAAAAACAAGAAACTAGATTTAGGAACCTTCAAAAAAAATTTTTAAAAAAGAAAGACTGAAAAAAAAATTTTTTTTGGAAAAATTTCAAAAATTGTAAAAAATTCGAAAATTGTCCGACTTTTGCCAAATTTTGTACGCATTTTTGTATGGATTAGAACTGTTTTTGTGTGAAATTCTTGACGGTTTTATGCTCTCCAAGTTTTTTTAGGCACTTGTGTCATTGGTTTTTCAAGACAAAGGAAAATTTTTAGGAGAAATTTGAAACTGACAATGAATTTCATTTCAATTTTTAGAATTTTTTTTTAATTCTGGATTTTTAGATGCTGCGAAAAAACAAGAAACAAGATTCAGAAATCTCCAAAAAAAAAATTGAAGAAAAATTGAAACTGAAAAAAAAAATTTTTTTTGAAAAATTTTGAAAAATCGTAAAAAATTCAAAAATGTCCGACTTTTGCCAAATTTTGTACAAATTTTCTTTTGTATTAGCATTGTTTTTGGACAAAATTTCAGCTTCATCGGTTCAGTTTTGACAGTTTTATGCTCTCTAAACTTTTTTCACAAACAACTCAACTCACATTAGAGAATCTAAAAATTATAAAGTTAATCGAAACAATTTGAAACAGTAGTAGGGAAAAATGAAAAATGAAAAATGCTTTCAGCCAGGAGCAGTTGAAGTCGCCACCGCCGAGGAGAACGCCGATGCGGCTGCCCAGAAGGAGGTCCAGAAGAAGAACATTGACTCGTTCGGAGCCTGGGCCCAGAAGACTCTCGGAACCGAGACTGCTCCAGTCTCCGCGGAGGATCTTCTCGAGAAGGGAAAGGCCGGGTACTCGGCAGTGTTCCAGACCCTCTGGCAATTGGGAGTCCAAGCCAAGGACAAGTTCGACAAGGAGGGATTCAATGTGGAGACCATCGTTCAGCTGGCCAACACTGTCGTCAAGAGCGGACTCTTGAACACTATCTTGGGATTCTTCAGAGTGAGTTTGAGGAGTTGGGAAGGGTCAATTTTTTCGGAACAGAAGTCAATGAGAATTAGGAAAAATTGAAAAAAATATAGAAAATTTTTCGAGAAACAGAAGTTTTTTTTTTGAATTTCTGTTTCAAAATTTTTAGAATTTGTTTGGAAATTTAGATTTGTTAGTGGAAGTCTTGCTGTTTTTATAAATTTGATTTACGCATGAAACAAATAAAAAAAAGGTTAGAAACATTTTGAAAAACAGGATTTTCTTGGATTTCTGTTTCAAAATTTTTAGAATTTTCGTAAAAATCTAAATTTTCTGATAGAAGTTTTTCAAGCTCATTTTGAATTTCTAAATCGAGAAAAAGTTTTTTTTTAATTAGAAAAATGGGAAAAATGTTTTGAATTTTTTTTGAAAAACAGGATTTTTTTGAATTTCTGTTTTAAAATTTTTAGAAATTTTCATTTAAATCTAGAATTTCCAGTTTGTGTGTTATCAAATTTGGACTAATTTTTACTTTTCGAAAACGAGAAATGACAAAAGTTAGAAATTTTTTAGATTTTTTTGACAGAAAGAACAATTTTTTTCTGTTCCAAAGTTTTCAGAAATTTTCAAAGAAATTTGAAATTTTCAGTATAACAGGCATCGAATTGGTTTTTACTTTCAAAAAATTTAAAAAGACGAACATTTGAAATTTTTTTATATTGTTTTGACAAAAAATTTTTTCTGAAATTCTGTTTCAAAATTTTTGCAAACTTTTTTAAAAATCCAGAACCAATAGTGGTCCTTTGTTTGCTTTTAGAAAATTTCAAATTTCAAGAGAAAAAAAATCAAAAAAAAATGATTTTCTGTTCCAAAATTTCTAAATTTTTTTTAGAAAAATTACAAAATTTACTAGTGAACATCCGATAAAGTAGAATCCGAATTTTCAAAAAAACATTCCAAAAACCATCAATTTTTCAGCGCAACCGCGCCGCTGCTGCCGCCGTCGAGGAGCCAAAGGCCGAGGGAGCCACTGATGGAGAAGCGAAAGAAGGAGAGGCCAAGGAGGAGACTGTGGAGGAGCCAGTGGCCGTGAAGGTCGAGACGAGTGCTCCGGCTGCGGTGGCTGCCAACTAGAGGCCAGATGGAAAAGAGCTTCTTGTGATTTCTAGTCCATCCCATCCAATCTATCCTCTATACTCTCTCTCTCCACTCCGTCCTCCGGTATCTCAACGAAAAGATTCAACCGTCTTCCTTCAACTTTATCGACTCCCCTTCTCATTCCAATCCCCTGATAAGTGATAAGGTATGTTCCTTTTTATTTGCATTTAGACAAGAGCAAACCTTGTTTGATCTTTTAGTTAGTCGGGGAAGGGGGTTCCGAAAAGTACAGTGCTTATGAGGACAAGTGTTTGTGGCTTTGCGGGACATGTAATTAGAGGCTAGGGGGCCTTGACAATAACATAGAGCGTTCTGTGTATTTTCAAGGGCGTTTATGGTTTTGGGGACCTTGAAATTATGAGAAAGGGGTAAAGGGTTTTTAGACGGTTTCAAAATTTTATTGAAATTAAGTTGAGATTTTTTACAACTGATTCGATGATAACAAAACGACGAAAAAAATTGGAAAATTCGAAGCAGTTTTTTGAAATTTTTCTGATTTTTGGAAAAAAAACATTAGCGGTTTCAAAAATTTTTGAAAATTTTTTTTGTTACTGGTTTTTTATTGGTTCAATATCCTAGTCGTACAAAAAATTCAGAAAGCTAGGAAACATTTAGAAAAATTCAAAAGCAGGGTTTGCAAATTTTTTTTATGTGAAAAAAAAAAACTTCAGTTACAAAATTTTTTGAAAAATTTCTGTTTTTCCTGACTTTTTATTGGTTTGAGATCCCAGTGATACGAAAAAATTCCTGGAGCTTTTAGAAAATTTTAGAAATTCAGAAAATTCAAAAGCGTTTTTTGAATTTTTTCGATGTGAAAAAAAACTTCGGTTACAAAATTTTTTGAAATTTTTTTTTGTCACTGATTTTTTGTTGATCTGACCATTTATTAGAAGTACAAAAATCACACAAAAACCTAGAGAAAACTTAGAAAATTAGAAAAAAATTTTCTAATTTGAAAAAAAATTCCGGTTTCAAAAATTTTTCTAAAAAACTTTTTTTTTGCTGGTTTTTCATTATACACTCAAAATGATGCCCAATTTTGTGAAAATAAAAAATTGCCTGTTTCAAAATTTTTGAAAATTTTTTAGAACTCTTTTACTACCAATTGTCAACTCCTGCAGCGTGTTGAAAATTTCCAAATATCTAGGAAAATTTCAAAAAATCAGAAAAAAAATTTAAACTTCAAAAAATTTCAAAAATTCATGAGAACTCTTCTCTGCTAATGTGCCAATGCCTGAAAAAAATTAGAAACGCTCCAAATTCGTCCTCTATAACCCTATTCCTCATTTTTTTCCTCATTTTCCCAATAGCCATGAAGGATCAGATTATACCTCTTCCGACTGTCCTTGACTCTCTTCGTCTCTCCCAAACTCCTTTTATCTCGCTTCCAGGTCATTTGGCTTGGGTAATTTGAGGTCATTTCGTCTCGAGACCCACTAGGGACCAAGGGGGCCAAAAACCAGAAAGGGACTGTTTACATTCAAGGGACCTTGAGGGGCGCATAATTGTTTATACTAAATTGAGCTCTGGACACCACTTTTGACGTCATTGTAATTGGTCTACTAATGGAAAACGGAAAGAATTATTATTAACCAATTATTAGAGGGTCTTTGGAATAGCGCCTGGCACCAAAACGCACTGGAAAAATTAAAAAAAAATTTTTTTGAAAAAATTTTTTTTTCTAATTTATTTTTTTTCAGGTCCTCGTTTTCTCTACCATCTGAAGCCGTCCTAATCACCTTATCACTTCCCAATTTCCCCAAAAATCTCCACAAATCCACGTCACCATCAATTTTGCAAATTGATCAACACGTCGGCCGGGCAGCAGCAATCTCCGTTTTTTTTTCTAAAAATTTCAAAAAATTTTCAAAAATCGCCCACCCCCAAATTGATGTCCTATCAATTTTCTCATGCTTTTCCTGTCCCCCACCTAATAATTTGCTTTGTCCCTTTCTTTTTTCATTTCCTCAAAAGTTCAGTTCATTCAATGAGCTTGTTACTTTCAGCTTGACAAGGATTTTTTGAAAAATTGAATGTAAAATTTTCAATTTTTTGAATTTTCTGCGTCTTTCCCTCGCTCTCTCTGTCTCGTTTCCAAATCAAAATGTTTCCTTTCTCTCCCTTGTCTTGAACTTTTGCAGTAATCAATAAATAATGGAACGAAAAATATGGTTTTTTTTTGGAAAATTCTTTGAAAATTTTGAAAAATTCAAAAATTCAAATTTTTTCATTCAAAATCAAAATCTAATGGATAGAAAAAAATGCTTTCTAAATTTTCTACATAGAAACCAAAGCTTTGAAACGATTCCAGAAGCAAAAAATACAGTGAAACCAACTTGGTACAATTTGAAACAGAAAAAAAATAGAAATCGGATTTTTTTTGCTATTTTGGTCAATTCGACTAATCATGCAACTACCAAAATATTGAAAACAGTTGGTTATTTCAAATTTAAAATTTTCGAAACAGTAATTTTTGAATTACCAGAAAGGGCGTTTTTTTTTGTTTTTTTTACGGTTTTGCAAAATTTTTTCTCAATTTTCAGTATAATTTTCTGCTTATTGATGTCAACTTGAACAATACAATTTTTTTAAAATTTGAATGAAGTTTCTACAAAAAGAACAATAATTTTCGCTTTCTCATAAAATTTTCAATTTTTTTCGAAACTGTAATTTTTCGAAAAGTTTAGAAAATCAATGGAAAACTTTTTTTATGTCTCTGTGTCCGATTTTGGCAAATCTAGCATTGCGACTGCACTAATTCTAATTTCTCAAAAATTTTATGATGGGAAGAAAGGGCACTAAACAGCATTTTTTATTTTCATTACATTTTCGAATTTTTTCGAAACTGTATTTTTTTTTAATTTTGAAAATCAATTGTAATCATTTTTATAGCTCTGTATCTATTTTGTTTTGACAAATTTGACTCCATATCAACTAAAAAAACAGCCAGAAACCATGGAAAAAAATTGGAAAAAAATCTGAAAAATTAGAAATTCAATGTTTGCTCACTTCTTTTTGATCGAAATCTTGCAGGAAACGTTTTTCTCACTTTTTCTAAAAAATCCGTAAAAATTTCAGATTGAATTGGATGCGTGGCGACTCAAAACATACCAAAATTGAGCAAAAGAACTGGGAAAATTACAAAAATTGAAAAGAAAAAACTTCAGATTGTCCTAGCTCCATTGCGACCCAAAAAACATCGGAATTCCTTTGGAATCTTCCATTTCCCAATCGCTCCTTCAAAATCCAAAATGCCCTCTCTAATCAATTTCTCATTATTCACGTGACCTCCCATTCCAACTCAATCCCTCCCAATCCCCAATCTAATCAGTAAAACGTGCCCTACTCCCCTCCAAATTCCACGTCATCCCTAGATCTGGGGCACTGATAAGAAGTTGCTATAAAAGGGGTAGCCTCTCCAGTGGAAACTTCAGTTTCGAACTCCAAACAGTTCGCCTTCTTCTCCTCATCGCCGCCTCGACCGGACACTCCACACACAACCGACACTTGGGATAAACGATGATCCGCAAGACGAGCACCCTTCTCTTCGTCGCCTCGTGCCTTCTCGCCGTTGCTCTCGTCACCGCTGAGAACACCACGGCTGCTGCTCCGGTCACCCAGGCCCAGACCACCACCATGAAGCCGACCACCGCCGCACCACCGGTTGAGAAAACCGATCCTGCTCCATCCACCAACGAAGGCGACGCATCGGATCCTCCCCCATCCGAGGGTTCCACCGAAGTCCCAGCCAGCACCGGATCCGCTGTCCACTATGGACTTGGTGAGTTTCATCTTGGATCCCAAAAGCCCCCTGGCACCAACTAACTCTTCCTTCTCTTCCAGGAGCCGCGCTCATCGTGCTTGCCACTTTGTAAGTGATGGGACCACCACCTCTCCACACCTACGATCAACAGCACCAACCCACACCAACCCAACAATCAGCGTACAACTCGAACCCATTTTTGTATTTTAATTGTATAGAGAGAGAGAAGGAGGGGATTTTTATAGAGGAATAAAGGAGTATTTTGGGAGCTCGTTTTTTTGTTTGAAAGTGAATTTGACAATGGGAGCCTTGGGATCTTGGGATCCGGAACTTGGCGCTGAATTCTCGAAAAGTTTTGAGACTTTGGGATCCCAAAATCTAAAGATTCTGGCTTATTGGGAGCCGAAAAACAAGACATTTGGGATCTATAGGATCCTGAAAATTGGCACCCAAAGTTTGAAAAAATCTTCAAAAATTGGGATCCTAAAAACGAAGGACGTGGGCTTTTGGGAGCCGGATCTTGAGATCCTGGGAGCTTCAAGGGATTCCAAAATTTTGTGGATAAAATTTAAAACATTGTATCCTGAATTCTAAAAGATCTGGGCTCCCGGGAGCCGATGCTCGATGAAATTCTTGGATTCTTGAAAAATTTGAGATGGGATCCTGAACTTCTGGGATCCCTGGAGCCTCGTCTTGAAATCTCTGGGATCCCTAAAACTGTCATTTTTCAAGTTCCACGTGCCAGAAACTTCTAGAAAAATTTAAAAAAAAAATCCACGCAAAAAACAAAAAAGCAAGGCTTTCACGCAATCTTCACGACTTCACCAATTTTTTTTTCAATTTTTTTCAAATTTCACAAAAAATTTTGTGTAGTGATTTCTGAAACCTGGTAGCTTTTAGAGCCAACAAAACATGTTTCTTTTAGAGCTAATCACAATTTCTCACGCTCGAATAGCAGCAGAACATGTCATTCGGGGACATGTGATGTGGAACAGTGCAAGAAACAGAGTTCCGGGTCATAGGTGTTGGGAATTTCTAAATATCTTTGAGGCTTGTTTTGTAACATTTTCCACCGAGTAGCAATGCAAAATTAGCAAAAAAAATTCAGAAAATTTGGAAAAAAAATTTGAAACTGAAAAAAAATTTAAAAAAAAAAGAAAATTTTCATTGCTTTTTTGAGCTGCAGTTTTTGAGCCTCAAAAAATTTTTCATTAGGATTTTGAATTTTCTGTTCATTTTTCAAACGTAAAAAAGTTTCTTAGACTAGTAACATCAATATCAAAAAATCAAAATAATCAGAAACTTCAAAGAAAAATCAGTGAACCAAGAGAAAATTTGTCTAGTTTGACTACGCAAACTCTCAATTTTTATTCATTTTTTTCTAACTGGAATTTGAGTTTTTTCTACGTTTTTCTGGGTTTATTGAGTTGACATCTCTTTCTATTTATTTGTTTTTTTTGTTTTTATCAATATTTATCAGTTTCTTCCAGATTTTCCAAATGACAACCCTCTCCGAGTACTACACTACAAACTACACGCGTTGTCCTCAATCTTCATCGCTTTTGGAGTCCCCGGATTTTTTATCAATCACTGCAAAACTTGAGGTTTTAGTTATTATCCCCATAATTTTATTTGGGATTTATTGTATTTTATGGAAGACTCCAAAATACATGCAAGGCTTTCAATGGCATCTGTTGCATTTGCATTTTGGTGGGTTTTTTTGAATTTTTTTTTGAGAAAGGGGGTTGAGATAGAGGAAAGTTGTCAACTAATAAGTTGTAGATATTAATAAGAGGAGTATTTTTGTAGTTGACAGCTTTTTGATATCTCTTATCACAACCGAGATATCACTGTTTTTATCGCAGCTAGTTTTTGCAAAAAATGGTGGTTTTTGATTGATTCCTATCTTGAGTATTATCAATGATAACAAAATCAACTAAATGTTGACTTATCAATTGAAACATGGGCTTTATTTTTGTAGTTGACAACTTTTTGATATCTTTTACCGTAACTGAGATATGGCATGGTTTCTAACTCCCTGTTTCCATCTTTTCTAGCCTAACCAGTTGAAACTTTGACTTGGAATATTTCGAGATCCAAAATAGATAGCGAAAAGTTGTCAACTACAAAAATATTCCTCATTTCCTAATCTACAACTTCAATTTATAAAATTCCAGGTTCCTCCTTCTCTCGCTCTCCTACACCCTCCTAACCACACCCTACCACTTTTACCCCGCCATCGTCCGTTGCTCCGTTGGCTTCCTCCGTTACTACCTGGATTCCCCCTCCCAATTATACATTATTCATTTCATTTACGGTGGAATTGTGTCTTCAATGATTCTACTATTTGAAAATCGACATGCCCAACTTGTTCCGCCATCGGATATTTTTTACAAAATCCACACACCTCATCGGATTTTTCTAGGGGTTTTGAATTTCTGCTTCGGGAGTTCGAATGTTTTGGGGATTTACGGATTGGAGAAGGATCAGGAGAAGCTGAAATTGCAGTTTTTACAAGACGTTTCTTGCCCTAATGCCCTGTATTTCGATCCGTGCTCTTTTGCAATTGCGGCTCGAAGTGAAGTCATCACAGTAATCACCCATGTTTCTGCTTTTTTGGCATCTGGTCAATTTGCATTTTTTATAATTCATAGTGTGATGTATTTGAAGAAGAGCCAGATGGTTACTACATTCTCTGAAAGGACTAAAAAGCTGCAAAAAGCGTTTTTCAAAGCGGCCTTGGCGCAAGTGGCAACTCCATTGTCAGTTTTGGTGGGACCGATGTTTGTACTGACTTATGTTATGTGGACGAGACAGTATTTGCAAGGTAGGATTTAAAAATTGTTAATGATGATCTTATAGAAGAAGATAAGGGCTATCTTTTGTTAGTTGACAACTTTTTTTCATCTCTAATCATTCTTGAGATATCCATAGTTTTAGAAGACCCATTTTTTAGGCACAGAGCCAAAAAGTAGCTTTTTTTAACCCTTTGATATCTAGGTTACTGTAAAAGATTTTTGAAAATTGCCAACTGTGAACTTATAGATAAAAACAAGGGCTATATTTCATTAGTTGACAACTTTTTCCTACCTCTAACCATTGTCGAGATATCCATCCATTTGCAGGCCTCATCAACATATCAATTTTGCTGATTCCAGTGTTGAGTATTTTTCTACAGTTTCACTGATAATTTTCAATGTTCCGTATCGAAAATTTGTCAGTCAGTTGCTCCAAATAGAAGGATCAAAAAATATAAGAACACGGGCTGCGGTGGTTTCAAGTTTTTGATGGAATAAAGGGGAATCCACAATAAGAATAAAATTGAATTTTTGACTTTTGGATTTTTGTAGTTTTGAAACAGTGTTTGCACTGTTTTTAAGACGGTTTTTGAATGTGATCAGACAAAAAATAAAGCTGTTTTTTTTTTAAATTTCACCTGCTCTATGCTTCATTGATGCTTGATTCCTGGGAAAACAGGTGAAAATCAAAAATCTCAAAAAAAAAAAATTTTTTTTGGATTTTAGCAGCATTTTTTGACATTTTTTTTTTGCAAGCCAACCCTTATCTTTGGTTGTCAGTATGGAAAACATTAGCATAAATCTAACATGCATTGAAACAATAGAATCAATACCCGACCTTCTCCCTTTGATTTACGGATACCCGCTACTCATCGAAGTAGCGATTTTATTAATTCTGTCGTATTTTTTATTCCCATTTTTTCTTTACGTTCAGAGGCAAAATATTGAATCGGATAGACTTACATCAGTGTATCTTATCATAAAGCATTTTAATTATGTTGTGAAGGTCACTTTATTATTAACTTTTATTTTGCTAACTTGTTTTTATGTAATGGTGCGTTTTTATAATGCGGAGACGTTTTGCATGCAGGATCATTATTCGTCCAGGTACATATGAAATTTTGATAAAACCATGTGAAATAAGAGTTTTTTAGACGTCAAATTCTCTTTACCTTCTGCTTTCTAATCAGCATCCCCACTGGGGTTGCCCTAAACTGCATGACCAATGCACAGTACATCCTACATTTTCTTCTGGGCCTTCAGAGATTTTTAATTTATTTTTTCCCCGCTACAGAGCCTTTTGTGACATTTTCAAAGCAGAATATGAAGCGATTTCTTTATTTCCTCTATTTTTTATCAATTGCGCCAATGCTAGGCTTTATTTTTTCTCTCAAGGAACATGTCGGCCACCCTGATGAATTTTTCTTTTTGGGGAATGTGAACTTGGTGAGTTTTGGTTTTAAAAATAAATGAAATATAGAGTTGAATAGCAAATTTTGTCTAGTTTATTTTGTTAGTTGATTGTTTTTTGATATCTCTTACCGTAATCTCAGAAAAATTCGAAATGCGCGCGCCGCCAATTTCAAAACAGTGGCGCTTGGTTGGGCAGCGCGCATCTTTTGAATTTTCCTGAGATTACTATAGAAGCTATCAAAAAACAGTCAACTAACAAAGTAAACTAGAGAAAATTTTCTATCAGATGGTTTGTTTGTTTGTTTTTTAAAAATTATCTAGCGCTATCAATTAGGCTTCAAAACCTGGTCATTTTTCAAAGTTGTTTCAGCCAATTTTTCAAGTGCTACCCAGGTTTTGAATTTTCCTGAGATTACTGTAGAAGTTATCAAAAAACAGTCAATTGATAAAATAAACTAGAGAAAATTTCCTTTCGATTGATATAATTTTCAAATTTTTTGATCAAGTTTTACAGATAATTTTCATTATCCTAAACAGCCTACAACTTGCTGGTGCTGTATTCTACATTCCTATCCTGTACAGTGTGTCAAAGCTAACTTATTTGGCATCAGCAGCTCTGAATAAGCCCCAAAAATACATCTTCTGTCAGATTTTCACTCATTTAGCTACGAGAATAGCGTTTTTACAAGTTTTTTGGATTTCAATTGATCATAATGCGTTTGTAAGTTTTGGAGGAAATGGCTTCATAAATCATAATACAATTTTTTCAGAAATTCATATTCCTCTTTGCAGTGGACATTTTCATAATGCCGTTTACAATTCAGATAGCTTATTTGTTCTGCAATAGAAAAAACCTAACGACTCTTTTATCTATGAATTTCAAGGAAACTTTCAAGCTTCTATTGGTACCTGGATACAAGCCATCTCAAGTACAACCGATGGAGGTTATTGAGTCGACTAATAACACTTCATGAGTTGGAATAAACCTTTGTTTCTCTATTTTTGTCCTCTCTTCTCTTCTCATTACCAATTCCATGCACATCTTCCATTCCGTCCTTTTCTCTCTTCCAATTGCGTGTGCAGTGCAGTACAATGCACCCGTTTTCTCTCCGAAATCTAATTAAAAAATAGCGGCGCAAAAAGGACAGAAATGGAGCAAGAGGCGCCCATTAAATTGGGGTGGAAGGCCGTTTCGAAATGAGTTGGCTGCGTTTCTCGGTTTTCTGAGCTCTCTTTTCGAGATAATTGGATAACTTTTGAGCTCTCGAGAGCGTCGAAATAAGCAGAAGAGGGCCTGGAATGACAATGACAAAATGGAAGAGAAAATGGAGGGGTTGGGGACCAAGAAAAAAAGTCAGTTTTCAATGGAAAATGGGGTGAATTTAGCAATCATTTTTTTGGTGGGATTTGGTTCTAAAAATTAATGAATTATACCATTTGATAGGAAATTTTCTCTAGTTTATTTTGTTAGTTAACAATTTTTTGATATCTGCTACCGTAATCCCAGGAAAATTCAAAACGTGAGCAGGCCTCTTGGTAGCGCGCCCAATAGCGCAGGCATAATTTGAAAAAATTGTAAAAAATTTAGTTTTGACTGAAAAAATAAATTAAACATAGTTTTGAATAGCAAATGTTGTGCTCTACAGTTTCATAGTAAACAATTTTTGGCTATCTGTCATGGTTTCCAAGATAAAATTGAGCTAAATCAAGTTATTTCACGTGACCCCTCGTTATCATTTGTCATCATTTTACTTCCCCGAGTTCAATCTAATCAGTTATTTCAAAATTTACTAGTAACGTGGGAGGTACGAGAATCAGTATTGTAAGTTTCAAAACACCCCAGAAATCCCGGAATCCGCTAGATTTTTAGCTCAAAATCAGTGAAAATGGTAGAGGAGAACGCGAAGCCA
Organism: Caenorhabditis panamensis; assembly: GCA_900883565.2. Taxonomy (NCBI): domain Eukaryota; kingdom Metazoa; phylum Nematoda; class Chromadorea; order Rhabditida; family Rhabditidae; genus Caenorhabditis; species Caenorhabditis panamensis. Next base: position 2,345 of record LR538084.1, on the reverse strand, counting down.
TTCGACATTAACGATTTTTTGAAGAGACATTTGTGGGTCAAGAACTGGGTGAATTACAGAGAGGTTTGTGTGAATTTGAAGCAAGACACGACTAGAAACTTGCAGCAATCGTACACAAAACAAGAGCTGCTCACCGTCATCGAAATGGCCACAGAAGTGTTCCAATCGGAAGGAACCCTCGCCACCATCTCCCCACCATGTACCATCGTCGGTGACATTCACGGACAATACGCCGACCTTGTTCGTCTTCTGAATATGCGGGGAGCCAAAGGAGACACTGGAAGGAAGAAGCACGGGTTTGCCAGTACTAGATGGGTGTTTCTGGGGGATTATGTGGACCGTGGAACTCACTCGATTGAATGCATTTGTCTCATGTTCGCTTTGAAGGTTGGTTTTTTCCCGGTTTTTGGAAGCAGTCTAAAAAATTTGAATAGCTTGCAAAAAATAGGCAATGTGCATCATAGAATGGCAAATTTTCTCTAGTTTATTCTGTTAGTTGACTACTTTTTGATATATTTTTCCGTAATTCCAGAAAAATTCAAAGTCTGGTTGACACTTTTTCGTTAAATCAACCTTGAAAAAAAGTGATTTTGAAACATTCAGTGTAGACTCAATTCATTTTTTGAAATTTGGTGAAACATACCAATCGATAGTAAATTTCCTCTAGTTTATTTTGTTAGTTGACCGTTTTTTGTTATCTCATACCGTAATCTCAGGAAAATTCAAAACGCGCGCGCCGCCAATTTCAAAAACCGGCGACCTGTGGGCATCGCGCGCATTTCGAATTTTCCTGGGATTACTGTAAGAGATATCAAAAAACAATCAACTAATCAAATAAACTAGAGAAAATTTGCCATTCAATGGTATAGTTCATTGATTTTTAAGTTAAATTTCAAGCTCAAAAACCCGCTTCGATTTTTCAGATCATCTACCCAATGCAGTACGTGTTGCTCCGTGGAAACCATGAGACCCGGGCCATCAATTTTGCTTATGGATTCAAGGTATGTGCAACAGAACTGTTTGACAAAATTGAATTAGGGAAACAATTGAGCTTGAAACTGAAGAAAATTGAAAAAAAAATTTTCAGTTCCAAAATAGTTTTTCATTGAATTTTGTTTCACTTTTTTCGATACGTACAGTTTTCCGCTCAATGGGAAAAAATATTTGTAAAACTACAGTATTCTTATAAATTTTTTCCAGGAAGAACTATTCAACAAACTGGGTGAAGTGGACGGAATGGAGGTTTGGGAGAAGTTCAACGTGGCGTTTTCCTGGATGCCACTGGCCGCGCATGTCGGACAACGCATTCTGTGCATGCACGGAGGATTGTCGCCTGCCCTGAATTCTCTGGATGATATTCGCAATGTAAATGGAACTTTCTAGAGGCTGAAAATCCCCTATTTCCCCTTTTCCAGATCAAACGCCCGCTCAACGACGTGGCTTCGATCAAACTGGCACAAGACCTTCTCTGGGCGGACCCGATCGAAATGAGCGTCTTGCCGGCTGCGAAGGATGAAGTCATCTACAGCCAGAATCAAATCCGTGGACTTTCGGTCGTTTTCAACGACGCAGCCATCCGAGACACGTGTCAGCGACTCAAACTTCAGTTGATTGTCAGAGCACATCAGATGATGCCCGAAGGATTCAAGTTCATCTGCGATCGAAAACTTGTCACCATTTTCTCGGCTCCGAGATATATGAATGAGACGGATGTAAGGGTTCAAAATAGACTTTTATGCATTCAAATTTACTTCTAGAACCACGGAGCAGTGCTGAAAGTGGATGAATTCGGGAAACTGTCGATTGTCCGAATGCGAAACAACAAGCCGCTGCACGCGAAGCCGGCAGAGGATGAAGTGACTCGAGGGGATGACAGTCAGTTGGGTCGTCGCAAGAGTGCCTCGTCGTCTTCGAGTCATTCGAATAGCAAGAGCAAGAGTGTTGGATAGAACTGATTGTGAATTGAGAAGAATGAATTTATTGGGATTGTTGTGTTTTTTTTGTTGTTTTGAAGTTGTTTTGAAGGTTTAGGCAACGATAACTTGATGAGTTTCAGTTTTAAAAATAAGTGAAACATACTGATTAATAGCAAATTTCCTCTAGTTCATTTTACTAGTTGATAGTTTTTGAATATCTCTTACCGTAACCTTAGGAAAATTCAAAAAGCGCGTGCCGCCAATTTCAAAACAGTGGCGCTCGATTGAGCGGCGCGCACGTTTTGAATTTTTCTGGAGTTACTGTAAGAGCTATCAAAAAGTTATCAACTAACAAAATAAACTAGAGAAAATGTTCTATTTGATGGTTTGTTTTATCTTTACTATTACTAAAAGGCAAATTCTGTCCGG
>LR538083.1:147077-193714 GCA_900883565.2 Caenorhabditis panamensis | reverse complement strand
TCCGGTTACTCATAGGCGGAAGTTGACTCGATAACCTCAAATCGACCCGTCCTTCAAGACCAGGAGCGTTTTATAAATAAGGAAATAGACAAAAGAAGATTTGTGTGTCTGTCTGTTTGCTGACAGATTTCTTGAATGGCGGCGCAAGCCGGCGAAGCCAGGCTTGTATGTAGATATGCATTGAGAATCATTTGTTTTCTTGTTGATCAACCTAACCTTCCTACACCTTTGTCGCACTTTGTTCCTCTTTTTCTTTTTTCTTTTTCAATGTATTTTTCTCTCTTTGAAGAATAAAGACGTTTTGTGTCAATTTTACCAAAACTTCACCAAAACTACGCGTTCTCATACACGCGTTACTGGCAACGCGTTGGCGAACACAACGCGTTGCCAATCCATACCTTTCCTCCTCTAATCTCATCTCTTCAGTCTACTCGACATCGCTCCTTGTTTTTGGTGACCCCTCTCTCACCCTCTCTACTTTCGAAAATGTTCGTCAAACCGTCCCCAATCCTCTCCCACATGCCGTCCCATGTCCTCGACTCCATTGTGAATGACCTTGATAATGTTTCCAAGTAAGTTTTTTCAAAATCTCTGAGTTTTCACCAGTTAATTTTCAGATTGTCTCTTCGTCAATGCTCTTATAACTTCAAGGAGATCATCGACAAATCACCCGCTCATCTTCCCTACGTTTTCGTGGAACTCAAGAAGTACTCCATTCAAATTGGAGCCTCCCTGGACGACAAAACCCCCCGAAACGTTGAGTTCCACCAAGGAAACAAGGTCACCATCGTCAAGAACACAAGGCTAAACACTCAAAGGACCATCAAGGGACGCGACTTCATGGAAATGGCGGCGGAAAAGTTGTGCAGAGTGTTCAAGAACCCAAAGGTCTCCATTGACCTCCTGCGATTCGTTATGACTCCACAGAGTCAATCGGATCATGGGTACAAAGCCCGTATCTCCAAATTCTTGGATCACTTGGAAATCGCCTTGGACTCTTTGAAGCATGGAAAACAACTCAAAGTCACCAGTTTCTCCATGGTGTCGTATGGTTCTGAAGAGGATCTTCTCAAGATTCTCCCGCGATTCCGACCAGGGGTTCTTGAGACCTTGAAGTTGGGAAATCGAGACCTTCACCAAGAGAATAGACACTTCACGAAGATCACAGAGCTGGAGCAATGGAAGAAAGCAAAGAAGATCAGCGCGGATAACACCCTGCACTGGCCATTGCACACTCTGGCTAACTTCCAAGAAGCCCGAACTGTCACTGAAGAGATCAAGCTGGAACATGTCCAGGGAGCAGTTGAGATGTTCCTGAAAAACCCTCAAATGCAACTTTTAGAGGTCACCGGAAGGATCCACAGCGATCACGAGGAAATCGAGGAGTATATCCAGAAATTCCAGCATTGTGATGGTTACGGAAGGATTGAAACCCCTGGAACCAAGGGATTCTTGAAGTTGTATCTGGAGGACGATTGTATGGCTGTGCAGCGATGCCAAGGTTGATAACTTTGTTTTTTATTTATTTTTCTGTTTCTTTTTGTGTCTTAATAAATCACTCAATTCTACCAACACATGCCTCGTTTGTATCCACCTAGGCAAAGATGTTCTGATTCCATTCCCATACAGAGATTCAATTGTGGCAGAAACGTCACATACAAAAGGCCACCATTGCGGGTGAATCGATACTCTTCTCTAATCCTCTGTACAGTCCCGTTCACCATTCATTTACCTCTCCAAGATCCCGTTCCTCATCAACCATGAAACCCCAATCTATCCTGAACCATATGCCTGATCATATCAAGCAGCAAATCGTAGATCATGTAGACTCTTTCACCAAGTATGTTTTTCACTGTTTTATCATGTTATCAACGATTTTCTACAGATTATCAGTCCGTCAATGCTCCAAAGAGTACACATCCATAGTGAGCAAGTCTCCAACAACCAACGAAAAGCTTCTTGTTGAGCTAAAAGCACAAGGAAACATTAAAATAACCCTAACGCTTGGTGAAAAAGAACCCCGAGAGTTACAGATCTCAAGACGTTTTCAAGGATTTGGATTCCTAATGAGAAATGAGAAACTGAACTGGGAAAAGATGGTAGAAGACAAGGACTTTGTGACAGGAGCTGTGGAGTTTCTGATAAAGTTAGTCGGGAATCAAAAGGTTCTGGTAAATAAGCTGTCGTTTGTGACATTTGCAAGAAGCCCGGATGATCAAGAATACATGAACAAGTTTTTTGAAGCTTTGGACAGAGCGATCATAGCTCTAAATTTCAAGCTTCGCGTCAACAACGTCTCATTCTATTTATGAGGAAGAAAACCACAGTAATTCGTGAAAATGAACTTTTTATTCTATACACTTTATTCATCAGAAAAAAAAACAATAAACCATCAAAAATTATCCCTTTTACTTGCATTCCTCCTGCTCCTCTTCACCCTCTCTATGAAGATCTCCGAGTTCCTTATAAACTTGATCCTGAGATCCGTATAAGCCGCGGAGGTCTTCAAAACCTTCATGTATCGCTTGATGTCCCTTTTGTCAGATCCAAGAGCAGCAACGTTGATTCTCTTCATTCTCAAGTTGTCAGATATCAATTTCACGAAATTCTTGACGGTTTGTAGTGACAAGAAGGCACATTCCAACTTGACATCTTCGAAATTGCTCATCTCGGAGAAACCAGTGATAAGCGCTCCTTGATAATCAGCTGCCTCCAGCTTCTTCGCTCTTTTCCACTGATCTAGCTCCATGACTTGTTCCATTCCACTTGATCTTCCGAACAGAGCGATCTTATTCAGATATCCGGGCTTCAGGAGAGAGAGGATGTTCAGGAGGTCTTCATGGTTGTCGTAATACTTGATGAATACCTCCTCTACTGAGATCTGATGCTTCTTCTCCAGGAGACTTGCTTTCAAGAGGCTCAAAAACCTCTTGCTTCTCTCAAGATACTCCGCACTCTCATGGCTCGACGCCAACTCGAAGTGGCAGTTGTAAAAGCCAATGTTCTTGTTCCCAAACACCTTCCTCATCAGGTACTCGACAGATCCAGTCACATCATCACCCTCTTCATACTTCTTTTCCAATGACTTCTCCTCCCAGTTTGTCTTCTCCTCTTTCACGGTGTACCCGGCGCCATCAGAGTTGTTTTGGAACTTCAGGAAGATCTTTTTCTCCCAATCGATCGCCACAACAATAGCTACACAGTCTTGATGGACGGAGACCGTGAGGAACTTGTACTGGGTTGGCGATTTCAAGACGTGGGTGTTGAGCTCTTTTGAGCAGCGGCGGACGTTTAATCTGAAAGTCAAAATGTTTAACAAGTTATAACTCCCTAACCAAGACAGCTATTAAAAAACTGTCAACTGACAAAATATAGCTCTTTTTAAGGGCTCTAACTTTGTAATTAACAACTTTCTACCATCACCCTTTCTAACTTGCGAAAAAACGGGTTGAAACTTACTTGTTCACAGCATCCAGATGATCCACGATGCTCTGCTTGATGAACCACGGCAGGTGAGCGAAGATTGGCTGCATTTGCATCGACATTTTTTGAGGAGAGGACGATCGAATGTGGTGACACAATGAGGACTGAGGAGGGAGAGCGAGTGGTGTGAGTGTTCAAAGAGAACGCGTTGGGTGTTGCTATTGACAATTGGCGAACGATACTTGGCAGAGCGGAGTTGAATGGTTTATCGAATTTTTACGTTGTCAACAAGAAACAAGAAATAAATGAACAAGGACACAGTTATAAGCCTTCATACTTTGGAACAACACAGCGCGGATTAGATTAAAGAGAACACTGATGAGAGGGAACAATAGGTGTTGGAGGGTAATGAAGGTGAGAGCAGCAGAGAAGGTTGACCATTGGTTTCCCAGAAGCAAGGTTGGTTGTCTTGAACAATGAGACAATTATTAGCACTTTCTCTCAATGTTGATGATCAGAGCTGCGGATGTCCTCAGGCACTCGAACTGCACTTCCAAATGACTATCAGTTCCAACAATCGGGATCTTGAATCTGTCGAGCCCGTTCTGGTCGAATTGGTTCAAATAACGTGAAATGCTCGTTGTGCTTTCATTCGTCCTGTGTGTTTCAATATCGATTTGCAGAAGCGTGGAGTTCTCCATGAACAAGTCAATGAACTTCTTGAAGGTGACCAATGTTATGCTGCTCAATTTTATGTGTACTTCTTTGAGGGTTCCTGGCTCCAAATATGAGAGGACTCCAATCATTTCATGTTCATATGCGTGCTCATCGACAAAAAATCGTTCAAGACAAAGTTTGAAGGGGAGACTGGCCAATGAGTTCAGGAAATCAGCATAGAACTGTCCACCTCCTCTACCTCGTCTGCTTCTCAAATCCGTTTCCTGTAGGGAAAATGATCCTGGAAGCGCGAGAGTTATGATCCGATGCTTTGGATTCTTTACTATTTTCATGAAACGTTCCAAAGCTGCTGGCACAAAGTCGCTTTGGTTCACAAACTTCTTCCATCCAGCACGTTTGTTCTGCACGATGAAACCTAGGCCATGGGCGCTGAACTCGAGCTGCCGGTCGATAGATGCGTTAACCCGCCTGGTTAAGACAGTGATAACTGGTGAGGAAATGTATTTGTAGGATATTTGCACTGTGTTGTACTGAATCGGAGAGTTATCAATGAGATTTCTGAACTCTTTGGAGCAGCGGCGGAGTGATAGTCTGAAACGTTTAGAATATGGAGGAGGTAAAACAAATGATAAACTGACTTATGATTCGAAAAAATAGGACACATATGGCCTATGATTCGTTCCTTGATGTGACGTGGCATATCAGAGAAAACAGGACGCGGTTTCATTTTAGCAGTGGTTTATTGTGAAGACAGGAGAGAATAGGAATGGAGTGATGTGTGAGAATGAGAAGAAATGGGAAGGACAGAAACAACACAGTGTGGATTAGATTAAGAGAACAGTACTGAGAGGAGAACAATGGGTGTTGGAGGGTAATGAAGGTGAGAGCAGATCGAGGGAAGGCTGACCGTTGGTTTCCCAGGAGCAAGGTTAGGTAGCCAAGAAAACGTGGTAAAGATACGATGTTGGGAGACAATGAAATAGAAACAGCTGGAAGAGACGGACTGCCTAGTTCCCCAGGGGCACGGTAATGGAAACGAAGGAGAAGTGGGAATGGAATTTTCAGGTTATTAGAGCCAAATGACGTCGTCGTCAACTTCATCTTCGTCGTTTTCTTCTTCATCTACTTGTTCCTCTCTTTCCACTACGTTCTCCTCCTCCTCTTCATCCTCCTCTTCCTCTTCTTCTTCCTCCACAGCATTTCTATCAATTGTGATTATACCTCGACCCCTCATGTCAACCCTGAACTGGCTTCCATCCCTTGAAACATTGACTATGTAGTTGTCATTCTTGAATTCAAACTTTTGCAGGAACGGGAGGATCTCTTGATCCATGGAATCGAAGGTTATGATCGATGAAATGAAAGCAGGGTTTTGACGGAAATTCTGAAAGAAAACAGAGAAGTTAGCAGTCTTTTGAATCTTTGAAACTCACCTCAATGACGCCTTTAACCATTTCAATTGTCAAACGCAGAATATGTGCTTTGAAATTCTCGAAATGCGACCATTTGCCGTATGGGAGATCCATTTTCAACCACGAACTCTGGAAAGATTTCAAGTGTCTCCAATGAGGCAGCTCGGCGACAGCGTCCAGTTGAAAAACGTTTCCTCTGTTTCTATGGAAATCCAATTGTATTTCGAGATTTTGCAGAGTTCCCGGAACAAGATGAGAGAGGATGTTCAAAAAATCACCTTCTGTTTGGATGTTGTTAAGAATGAGTTCTTTGACGTCAATCTTGTGAGTGAGAGTAAGCAAGGAATCATTGAATATCTCCAGGAACTCATGTCTTCTCTCATCATCCTTGACAAGTTTCAAAGTAAAATTTCCGAATGATACTTTGGGATTGCCAACGAAGCTTGTGAAGTGTGCAATGCCAGCATCCAAGAACTCCACAGCAGGCACCACTCTCCGATATCCATATTTCATGTTTTCCTTCCAATAGCCATCCCGATGTCGGTGGAATCTCAATGACAACTTTTCCAAGCCACCATCTCCCTCCACAAATCGGTCATCATTTTCACGAACTTCTTCAGGATCTTCTTCGTATCTTTCGAAATAACAGGACACTTCCATTCCAAGCCGTTTTTGCTTCACAATCAGGCTCGGATAACAGATGGGAGATTCGTACACCAGGCGTTTGAACTCTTTTGAGCAACAACGGGCGTTGAATCTGAAAGAAAATGATCATAACTACTGTAGGCATGCAAAAATAGGTTACTCACCGAGCCATAAGCTCCAAATGGTTCACGATCTTCTGTTTTATGTGATCTGGCATGTCGGAGAGAATTGGACGGGGTTTTATCAAGAAATCACTCATTGTCAACTGGAAACGAAAAGGGAATAGGAATGGAATAATGTGCGAGGAGTGAGAAGGAAAGAGAGGAGAGGTACAATGCAGAACGCAATTGGTTAACCAGCCCCTCTCTGCGTCTCTACCCACCCTTATTGTACCTAGTTGACCTCTCAAAAAGTGTCATATTACACGGATAGTACCCTTTTTACGTCATTTTCGTCCCTTTCTTTCCTTCCAAATGCTCTCCAAGGAGAAAACAGAGGTTTTTATTGTAGAATCATTCATTCATAATCAACGGAAAACTGAAGAGAATAGGAGTGGAGTAATGTGAGAGGAGATATCGATTGGAGAACGATGGGTGTTGGAGAACAATGACAATAAGAACAACTTCAAATTAACTGATCGTTGTCATGTTTATCCTTGATGATTACCGATCCTCTCAACTGCGAACTCTCCCATTTCATCTACGTGAACCATCAACTGACTCCCATCTCTAGGGACATTGACTATGTAGTTACCATCACGTCGTTCAAACTGCTGCATGTACCGAGAAATACGTTCCAGGTCCATGGTATTGAAGGTTATGGAACATGAAATGTGAACAGGGGATTGACGGAAGTTCTGAAAGAAAACAGAGAAGTCAGCAGTATTTTGGGACTTTCGAAAACTTATGTACCTGAATGATTCCTTTCACTATTTCAAGTGACAAACGCGTAATTCCTGCTTGGAACTCTTCAAAATGACTCCACTTATCGAGGGGAAGATCTATCTTCACCAAAAAAGACTTGAACGATTTTAGTTGATCCCAATGCGGCATCTCAGGGACGTTGTGGAAGCTGATATCTTCAAATTCTTCGTCGTAAAACTGAGTGTCCAGTTCCTTGAGAATTGCTGGTTCAAGATGAGAAAGAATGCCCACAAGTTCACCTTCCGTATTCATATTGTTAATGGTCAATGCTTTGAAGTTGACCTTGTTGTTCATAGTGAGCAGGAAACTGTTGAGGGCATCCAAGAACGCTTGTCTTTTCTCAGTATCCATATCAAGCATCAAAGTGACTCTTTCGAATGAGACTTTTGGATTTCTTACGATTCTCGTAAAGTACGCAGCCGCAGCTTCTTCAACTCCCACCGCAGGAATCACTCTCTGATGGCCTGTCCTCATGTTCTCCTTCCAATGTCCATCGCGATGAGTTCGGAATCTCATTGACAACTTGTTCAATCCATTGTCTTCATCATCAAATCCTTCGTTCTCGTCCCAATTGAGCTCTTCTTTGTAACTTTCAAAATAACAAGTAACTTCCATCCCAACTATTCTTTGCTTGACAATCAGGTGCGGATAACAGATGGGAGAGTTGTATACTAATCGTTTGAACTCTTTTGAGCAGCATCGAGCGTTGAATCTAAACGAAAATGATCAGAACTACTGCAGAAAAGTAAAAAAATAGGTTACTCACCGAGCCATTAGCTCCAAATGATTCACAATCCTCTGCTTTATGTGATCTGGCATATCGGAGAGAATTGGTCGGGGTTTTATCAAGAAATCACTCATTGTCAACTGAAAACGAAAATGGAATAGGAATGGAGTAATGTGCGAGGATTGAGAAGGAGAGAGAGAAGAGACGCATACAATGCAGGACAATGAAAAAAGTAACAGATGGTTGAAAAGAACGCAATCGGCTAACCAGCCCCTCTTTGCGTCTCCACTCACCCTGTACTGTTCCCCAGTTGACCTCACCAAAAAGTATCATATTACACGGAAAGTACCCTCTCTGTCTAGACCCTCCCCGTTCACCTCGGGGCTCTTACTCTAGCCTTTTCTTTCCGTTGGGCTGACCGATGACAGCCGGTATTATTTTTCAGAGTTTTTGAATGATATAAAGGTGAGTAGTTTAGTGTTGAAAAAAGTTGTGTTTCTAAATTGAAAACTTGCTTCCAAATTTGTCCCAAAAAGCTGTGATTTACAGGCAGTAACTTTGTGGTTCCCGAATGCCAAAAAATGAGTTTTTTTTTTCAAAAAGTGGAGAGACTGTTCGAATCAAGGACAATGTAAGTACATAGTTTTTGACCGAGAAATGTAGATTGAAATGTTAGAACTCCATATACCAGAGAGGATACATTTTACAAAATTTCAGTTGCTAATCAGAAAACATAGTTGGCTCACGTTTCGCTAATTTCCTCTCGCATACCCTCTTTTCAAAATGTGTCTTAACTTCTCCCTGTTCCCCTTCTCCCCTCTCCCTTTTTCGGCTGTAAAACCTCGTTCTTCTCTGAAAAATTTCCACCGGGTTTCTTACATTTTTTTTGGTTAACATCTAGTCATTTACGATCTTTTTGTGTTGATAATGGATTCCTCTGTATAACATTCCCCTCTATTTTCTGTCTCCTTCACTTTTCTGAAATTATTCTATGTATTTGGTACTGCATTCATAAATATTGTTTTTGGAAAGTTTGGAGCTATTTTCGGAATTATAACGATTTGTCTCATTAATTGGAATACAATAACAGTTCAGGTTATCAAGACACATTTATTCGAAACAAAATAGGATGAGACCAAGAGGCAATACAGCAACAGACAAATGAATGATTAGATCGATTTGAAAACAGTATTGAAACAAAACATTGTTCTCCAGGACGAAAAAGAACAGCAATCGTCACCTTCTCCTTGGCAGGTCAGCCTTGACAAGCTGAAAAGAGCTCTGGGACCACGCAATTCTCACGAATTTGTTTTCTTCGCGAAATACAATGTAAAAATACTGACGGTCATGTTGAAATTGATCCAAGTATCCGTGAATTGAATCTAGATCATAAGAGGTGTTGTGGAGGTTCCATTTCACAGCTCTAGGGTTTTGAAGAAAGGCTTGAACCGAACCCTGGACGATCTCGAGGCTCAAATGCCCAACTTTGACGGACACGATTTCAAAGTTCCGCCACATGGAAACCTGAAGCCAAGGAAGTGGTCTTTCGATTTGGAGTTTTTTTGCTTGTTTCCATTGCTCTGACTCAACCAACTGTTCCAGTGCTGCTCTGGAAATGACTCGATTTCGGAGATCAATCGCTTCAAGGACGTCTGGTTGAAGTTGAAGGATCAAGTCCAGAACGGGTTCTTCCGCATTGCCAAAAATGGTGATTTTTCTCACAGGCAACTTGTATTCCAACTCCAATAGACTGTTGCTCAATGTTGTGATGAACTGTTGGTTCTTATAACTTAGCTGCACGCTTAGAACCTTTACAGAAAGCATTCGGGATTTGAACATGTTCATCAAGTGTTCAACCACCCTTTTTATCAAATCCCCTGCTTCAATCATTGTTCTATTGAATGTTCGTCTCGCAGCATAATGAGAAATGGAAATTACAGCTATCGTTGAGTTCAGATTGATAACCAAACTGTCAAAGTGCACGGGTGTGAGGGTTTCGGTGATCGTTTTGAGGTCCTTGGAGCATTGGCGGAGGGTGAATCTGGAAAACAACAAAATGAAGAGGTGTGCAAGAACAAGGAAGTTACCTTGAAACTGGGTTGACATACTGAACGATCCGTTGTTTTATGTGACGTGGCATATCAGAGAGAACAGGTTGAGGTTTCATTTTGGGAGAGAGGTTTATTAGCAACAGACGAATGAATGCAATGAGGATTAGATACATAAAGACACAAAGAACAAAGAGATATTCGATAACGGTATTGACAATTTGAAAAATTCTCTTTTAGAATTAGAATTCCCTCTCGATTTGGAAGTAATGCAACATATGAACTCTAAGACCTTCCGACTTTCCCGGAACAGGAATGCGTCGCCAAACATAATGCAGTTGAAATTGTTCCAAGTACTGATCGATAACATTCTGATCCGAAGAACTGAACTGGAACTCCCAATTCTGACAGTTTGGGTTTTCGAGGAAGTTCTGAAAAGCATAATGGGCACTAGAGGACATTAGACCTTACCTTCACACATCTTTGAACCATGTCAAGATTCAAGTGATCAATTTTTAATTTAAGAAATTTAAAGTGTTGCAATTTGACAAAGGGCAACTGCACAACTTCCTTTACAGAAAGCCTTTTCGCTTGTTTCCACTGTTCTGTTTCTGCACAAAGAATTATCGAGTCACTAGGTGGACCAGTAAAATTGATGTTTTCCAGTTTCTTGTTTTGAAATTGGAGTAGGAGAGTATCCAGAGCGACAGGGAACGACCCTTGATCAATAATAACACGTTTCACATGAACTTTTTTGCCAACTTTCGCTAGAGATTCGGCGAGTTTCATCAAAAACTCTTGAGTAGTTGACTCATTGTCCGAGAGAGAAATGACAAGATTTTCTAAAGAAATTGTGCCGATTCTCACAGTATTCATGAGATGTTCCACTGCTCCATCTACGAAATCCTCTCTTTCTACCACATGGTTTTTAGGCGAGGAGATAGAATCAAAGATAGCATTTGCAGCGTGAAATGTTGTGCCGGTTCCAGTTCGTTCAAATTCCAGGCCAATTTGAATGTATTGATGTTTTACATTGATTGCCAGACAGTAAAAGTACACTGGGGAGTTTTCAGCGACGGTTTTGAGATCTTTGGAGCATTGGCGAAGACGAAAGCTTGAAATGCAAAAAGGATTATTACTGCGGTCAGGCGAAGTGGCACTCGGCGGGTCTCGCCACGAAATCAGTTTTTTGCAGTTTTCTCGTTTTTGGACCGTTTTTCTCAAATTTTCTTAATAAAAACGGATAGAAAAAAGGATTTTGAACCTAGAAATAGCCAATTGCACCAATTTCAGTTAGATTTTCATTTCGAACTACCCGTTTTTGTAACTTTTCCGCCAAAAAACACAAAGTCTTAAATTTGTCTATGAAAAATCTAATATTTCGGGTCAAATTAACTAATTCTAGGCTCCAAATCTTCTGCTCTATCCATTTTCATTAGAAAAAGTTCATAAAAGTTGGTCCAAAAACGAGAAAACAGCAAAAAACTGATTTCGTGGCGAGACCCGCCGAGGGCCACCACCGACCGCAGTAGTAGAGGAACTACAGATTGACTCACTTTGTGCGGGTCCACACAAAATCCACAATCTTTTGTTTTATGTGACGGGGCATATCAGAGAGAATTGGACGGGGTTTCATTGTGCAGTGGTTTATTGGGAAGACAGGAAATAATGGGATTGAGAAGAGATGGGAAGGGTAGATACAACACAGTACATAAGGTAGGGATTAGATAGATCAGTATCTACTAAGGAACAATGGAGACCAATTAGAACAGCTGGATGGAGATTCCCAAGATCAAAGATTACTGTGTGTCTTCAAATTCTCTTGATTTGGAAGCAGCCATAATCGGCACAAATCTTCAGCGACTTTTCCTCTTTGGAGTTGATCTTCTTTTGCATCAAATACCCTTCAATTGCTCTTTCATCTGATGTTTCGAATTCCACCTCCCATTTCCGAGCATTGGGGTTTCTCAGAAAGTTCTCCACATCTTCCTTGACCATCTCCAATGTCAGATGCTGCATATGCATGTGTGTTGTCTCAAAGTGTTGCCAGTTTTGGTACGGTAACCGGGTGGTTCCACAGAGGCGGAGGTGTTTTGCATGTTTCCATTGATCTGTTTGTGTTAGACTATCCAAGGAGAACTCGGGCAAAACGTGAACTTCAATGTTCTCCAGGATCTTTGGTTGCAGATAAGAGATGATAGGATCCAGGGAGATCACTCCATTTCCACGATCATTGATAGTGAGTGATTTTGCATGGACCTGACCGAATTCAGCCAATGAATTGGTCAATTTCATCAAAAACTCTTGATTTCTGCCTTTACCTGCCATGAAATGAAGGTCAAAACTGTCCAAAAAGATCATGTTCGTCCTCAAAGTGTTCATCAACCAATCAACGGCACCTCCCATGAAATCCTCCGTCTCTATCCTATGTTTGAAGTGGAAGTTAGGAAGTTTTGCATCCTTTGAGTGCCAAGTCATGTTTCTTTGACATTCCGAATGAAAAATGTTGATTCGGATTGATGACTCCCCGATGAAAATGTTGAGGAAACCAAAGTGTACACGGTTCCTTTCAGTGAGAGCCTTGAAGTCTTTGGAGCATTGACGGAGGCGGAATCTGAATGAAAACAAGGGTTAGAGGAATGGGGGTGATAACTAGAGGAAGCTTACTTTGTGATAACATCTGAATGGTTGATAATGCTTTGCTTGATGTGATGTGGCATATCAAGGAGAATTGGTTGGGGTTTCATTTTTAGAAAGAGGGTTATTGACAAAACAAGCAGGCCACAACAGAATGCGGCAGAGGACGAATGAGCGCAGTGAGGATTAGATTGATTGATTGACAGAAAAAGTTGCTGACCTCTTCAGACGTGTGAGACTGAGAATAAGAACAAAAAAGACAAGATATTGTTGATGTATGTATTTATTGAATGTTGTCCAGTTTAAAACAAGAATCAGAATAGAAAACTTTCACACGATGAATATCTTTGAGTTGATCCAGGTAGTCCTTGATTCCATAGTCACAAGTCTTGAAAGCGATGTGGATCTTTGAGGTGTTGGTTTCCAAGCAATTCTTCACAACATCTTTGACAACCTCCAAGCTCAGATACTCTAGCCCAATTTCCACTTGTTCGAAATGCTTCCACTTTGCGAATGGAAGATCCAGGTACATTTCAGAGCACTTCAAGACTTTCGCGTTTTTCCATTGAGAGTAAAGGGCAATTATGGAGATCGCTGGTTGTTGTTCAGGTTGTGGCGGCTCGGTTTTCAATTTCAATGTTCTCAATGTGCCAGATTCCAAAAAGGGAATGATCCGGAAAAGCTCCTCTTCCCTTCCAGAGTATTCCAGGGAAAGGTTGCGAACATGACGTTTGCAGCGAGATTTGTTCAGAGAATTCCGGATGACAGAGAGAAAGAGAGCGCGATTCAATCCATCGTAGTTAGAATGTGATGTAATGGTCAGATCTTTCACTCTCGTCAACCGGGTCTTGACGATTCGAAGAAAAGTGTGAGCCATTTCTTCCGAAGTGTTCTCGTTATAACTCGGATTCTCCCATTCACCCTGGTCTTTTTTGATTTGAAGAAGATAATGCCCGGGTTTTCTGAACGTCCAGGTAACATCTGGCAGCCTTCTTTGCAAAATTTGAATCTGCGACTCATCTTTTCCAAAGGTAACTTTGATGTTAATGAGAGGAGAAGACATGTCAACCAGAGACTTCATGTGTTTGGAGCATAGACGAAGGTTTAATCTGAAAAAGAACAGTTTGAAAAAAGAAATGGGGTGAAGGGGAACTTACTTATCATTGGAGTCCAGGGGTTCGATAATGTCGAATAAGATGTGAAGTGGCAAAGCAGGGAGAGTCGGGACAGTATTGAACATCTTTGTGACGGAGAAAAGACAAGAATGAATGGAATGAGAGTGAGGACGTACAGCCGAAAAAACGAGCGATTTGGTAAGGTATTGACGATTGAGATAGATACTCTGTGGTTCCAAGAGCTCAATAACGGTTGCTATTCTCTTTGTGTGAGTCCAGAAATAACAATAAAAAAGACCACAATTGACCACAGCAAAGGACAAATGAGCGCAGTGAGGATTAGATTGACAGATTGACAGAAAGGGTTGCTGACCTCTTCAAACGTGTGAGACTGAGAATAAGAACAAAGGAGACAAGATATCGTTGATGTATTTATTGAATTTTGTCCAGTTTAAAACAAGAATTCGAATAGAAAACTTTCAAACGATGATTATCCTCGAACTGCTCCAAGTAGTCCTTGATTCCAGGGTCACAAGTCTTGAAGGCGATGTGGACCTTTGAAGTGTTGGTTTCCAGGCAATTCTTCACAGCATCTTTGACCACCTCCAAGCTCAGATACTCTAGCCCAATTTCCACTTGTTCGAAATGCTTCCACTTTGCGAATGGAAGATCCAGGTACATTTCAGAGCACTTCAAGACTTTCGCGTTTTTCCATTGAGAATACATGGCGGTTAAGGAGATCGCTGGTTGTTGTTCAGTTTGTGGCGGCTTGGTTTTCATGTTCAATGCTATGGTTCTCAATGTGCCTGATTCCAAGAAGGGAACGATCCGGAACAGCTCTTCTTCTCTTCCAGAATATTCCAGGGAAAGGTTGCGAACATGAATTTTGAAGCGAGATTTGTTCAGAGAATCTCGGATGACAGTGAGAAAGTTAATGTGATTCCAGCCAAAGTAATCAGAATTTGATGTTATGGTCAGATCTTTCACTCTCGTCAACCGGGTCTTGACGATTCGAAGAAACGTGTGAGCCATCTCTTCCGAAATATCCCCGTCCTTATTACTTGCGTTCTCCCATTCACCCTGGTCTTTTTTGATTTGAAGGGCACAATGATCGCGTTTTTTAAACGTCCAGGTAACATTTGGCAATCTTCTTTGCGAAATTTGAATCTGCGACTCGTCTTTCCCAAAGGTAACCGTTATGTTGATGAGAGGAGAAGACATGTCAACCAGATATTTCATGTGTTTGGAGCATAGACGAAGGCTTAACCTGAAAAAGAACAGTTTGAAAAAGGAAATGGGGTTAAGGGGAACTCACTTATCACTGGAATCCAAGGGTTCGATAATGTCGAATAGGATGTGAATTGGTAAGGTAGTCAGAGTTGGGACAGTATTGAACATTTTTGGAACGGAGAGAAGACGAGAATGAATGGAATGAGAGTGATGATGTACAGCCGAAAAAACGAGCAATTTGGTAAGGTATTGACGATTGAGACTACGCTCTGAATGGATCGGGTAACGCAGCGAACGGTCCGCTCTACCCATCAGGTTCAGCGCAGTGAGGATTAGATTGTCGACACTTACACACAAAAAAGGCGATGATTCCCAAGAGCAGAATAGGTTGCTGTCTTCTTCAAACGTGTGAGACTGAAAATGAGAACAAAGGAGACAAGATATTGTTAATGTATTTATTAAATTTTGTCCAGTTTAAAACAAGAATTAGAATAGAAAACTTTGAATTGATGATTATCCTCCAGTTGCTCCAGGTAGTCCTTGATTCCAGAGTCACAAGTCATAAAGGCGATGTGAACCTTTGAGGTGTTGGTTTCCAAGCAATTGTTCACGACATCTTTGACCACCTCCAAGCTCAGATACTCCAGCCCAATTTCCACTTGTTCAAAATGCTTCCACTTTGCGAATGGAAGATCCAGGTACATTTCAGAGCACTTCAAGACTTTTGCTCTATTCCATTGAGAGTAAAGGGCAATTATGGAGATCATTGGTTGTTTGTCAGGATCAGACGGGTTGGTTTTCTTGTTCAATTTTATGGTTCTCAATGTGCCTGATTCCAAGAAAGGAATAATCCGGAAAAGCTCCTCTTCTCTTCCAGAATATTCCAGGGACAGGTTGCGGACATGGATTTTGAATCGAGACTTGTTAAGAGAATCCCGGATGACAGAGAGAAAGAGAGCGAGATTCAAGTCATCGCAGTTAGAATTGGATGTTATGGTCAGATCCTTAACTCTCGTCAACCGGGTCTTGACGATTCGAAGAAACGTGTGAGCCATCTCTTCCGAAACTTCTCTGGCATAACCGTATTGATGGGGCTTTCTAAACGTCCAGGTGACATCCGGCAGCCTTTTTTGGGAAATTTGAATCTGCGACTCATCTTTTCCAAAAGTAACCGTTATGTTAATGAGAGGAGAAGACATGTCCACAATGGTCTTCATGTGTTTGGAGCATAGACGAAGGTTTAACCTGAAAAAGAACAGTTTGAAAGAAGGAAATGGGGTGAAGGGGAACTTACTTATCACTGGAGTCCAGAGTTTCGATGATGTCGAATAGGATGTGAATTGGCAAGGCAGTCAGGGTTGGAAGAGTGTTGAACATTTTTGTGACGGACGGAACACAAGAATGAATGGAATGAGACTGACGACAGACAACCGAAAAAACGAGCGATTTGGAAAGGTATTGACGGTTGTGATAGACGCTCTGAATGGATCGGGTAACGCAGCGAACGGTCCGCTCTACCCATCAGGTTCAGCGCAATGAGGATTAGATTGTCGACACTTACACACAAAAAAGGCGATGATTCCCAAGAGCAGAATAGGTTGCTGACCTCTTCAAACGTGTGAGACTGAGAATAAGAACAAAGGAGACAAGATATTGTTGATGTATGTATTTATTGAATTTTGTCCAGTTTAAAACAAGAATCAGAATAGAAAACTTTCAATTGATGATTATCCTCGAATTGCCCCAAGTAGTCCTCGATTCCAGGGTCACAAGTCCGGAAGGCGATGTGGATCTTTGAAGTGTTGGTTTCCAAGCAATTCTTCACAACATCTTTGACAACCTCTAAGCCTAGATACTCCAGCCAAATTTCCACTTGTTCAAAATGCTTCCACTTTGCGAATGGAAGATCCAGGTACATTTCAAAGCACTTCAAAATTTTCGCGCTATTCCATTGAGAATAAAGGGCGGTTAAGGAGATCGCTGGTTGTTGTTCAGGTTGTGGCGGCTTGGTTTTCATGGTCAATGCTATGGTTCTCAATGTGCCTGATTCCAAGAAGGGAATGATCCGGAAAAGCTCCTCTTCTCTTCCAGAGTATTCCAGGGACAGGTTCCGAACATGAATTTTGAAGCGAGATTTGTTGAGACAATCTCGGATGGTAGTGAGAAAGTTAATGTGACTCCAGCCATAGTAGTCCGAATTTGATGTAATGGTCAGATCTTTCACTCTCGTCAACCTGGTCTTGACGATTCGAAGAAACGTGTGAGCCATCTCTTCCGAAATATCCCCGTCCTTATTACTTGCGTTCTCCCATTCACCCTGATCTTTTTTGAATTGAAGGAGATGATGGGCGGGTTTTCTAAACGTCCAGGTGACATCCGGCAGCCTTTTTTGCGAAATTTGAATCAGTGACTCATCTTTCCCAAAGGTAACTGTGATGTTAATGAGAGGAGAAGACATGTCCACAATGGTCTTCATGTGTTTGGAGCATAGACGAAGGTTTAACCTAAAAAAGAACAGTTTGAAAAAAGAAATGAGGTGAAGGGGAACTTACTTATCACTGGAGTCCAGGGGTTCGATAATGTCGAATAGGATGTGAATTGGCAAAGCGGAGAGAGTTGGGACAGTATTGAACATCTTTGGGACGGAGAGAAGACAAGAATGAATGGACTGAGACTGAGGACGTACAGCCAAATAAACGAGCGATTTGGTAAGGTATTGACTATTGAGATAGATACTCTGTGGGTCCAATATTGACAATCTGAATTGATCGCGCAACGCGGTGGATGGTGCGCTCTATCCATCAGATTCAGTCCTCACTCTGATCCTCAGTCCGTCGTTTGCTAGCATGACTGTCTCTGTCCTTCAATTGTCTCTCAAGCAGGCTGCTGTTGTTCCATCCAACACCCATAAAAGCTACGAGACCCTTTCTTCTGTGTCCAAAAACCGTGTTGAGTGGTAAGTCTCACCTATTGTCTTTGAAGCAAAACAACCTTGTTTAGGATCTCAAAACTCCAAACCATGAACCCGAAATCTTTTGCCGCGGAGTTCCAACTCCGACTTCCGACCCCTGCGATGAACGATCGACTCAAGGTGAAAGTGACTGTGAGACTCTTCAAAGGAGACCGGAAAGTGTACGAGAAGATGCACGCCATTCAGAGTGAAGCGTGCTGTCAGAACTATGTGCTTCAGGATGTTTTCAACAAACAGAAACTTGGATTGAAGGAAGATGACACTGTGACTTTGGAGTACAAGATTCGAGTTAAGGGATGGGAAATGGTGAAGGTGGCGGTCGAGTATTGGGGACAATTTGTTGTTGCTAAATGTAAATGATCAAATAAACTTTGTTATAATAGATAAACTTTATCAAAATCTTAGAAATTCATAAGGATTTCTGGAAACACGGAACATATATTCATCAAAATGTATATGAAGAGGGGTACCATCCAGAATTGGTTTCAAGTAGTCCAAAATCTCTTGACGATCACATACACTGAATCGTAACCATGTATGTCTGATGTTGGGATTGTCACAGAAGTTCTGAAAACACGGAAAAGTGAACATTTCTTAGCTGAAATTAACCTTGATAACATCCTTAACAACTTGGATTGTTAGGTGTCGAATTCTAAGTTGAGTAATTTCAAAGTGTTTCCAGTTGTCGAATGGTAAAGTGGTCGTAAAAGACGTATAGTGCTGTGATCTCCACCATGTATGAACTCCCCACGCTTTCTTCCATTGCTCCAATTGGGCAAACGGGTGAAGAACTTCATCATTACACAGTCCTTGATTAGTGAAACTCAACCACTTCAAAACTCCGGGTTTCAAATAAGGCATAATCAAATGCGCAGTCTCCATGTTCTGAAGAATCGGGAGGGTCAACCCTTCAACAGAGATCTGACGGTTCAGTTTTTTCAGCTTTGAGTGGAGTTGTCCTAACATTCTGAACACTATTCTGGAGTGTTTCGAGGCATTACGAGCGGGTTCCGGTAGAATGTCCAATTCTCGAAGAGAAACTTTCGGGTTGCCTAGCACTTTCATCACCAAATCCACAGCCAACTTGATTTCGTCTTTGCGCGGTTTTATGGTTTGCCATTCGGAACTTTGTATACAGACATCACCTCTGACATTCTTGAGAGTCAATGACACTCGGTGATGAAAACGAAACGTGTAATCGAACTCTATTTTGATGAATCCTTCAGAAGGTCTGATGTAAATGTGGTCGTATTTGACTGGAGAATTGGCGACTAAAGTCTTGAACTCTTTGGAGCATTGGCGGAGGTCGTGTCTGAAATTTGGAGCTTTTGAAATTTTAGTTGAGCATTGAGCCACTTACTTGGTTGCTGGATCCACGTAATCCACAATGCTTTGTTTGATATGACGTGGCATATCAGAGAGGACGGGTTGAGGTTTCATTGCAACAGAAGAGGCAATCGACAGAGTCTAGCTGTTGCAAGGTAGACGAGAATGAGAGAGAATGCGCTGTCGTTTTGTCAATACCTCTCTTCTATGCGCCTTTAAACAATCGCCTCGAGACCCTGAGATCCATATCTGACCTTACACCTATACCGATTCTCTCGACCCAGTCTATTTTGCCATGAAACCCCAACCGATTCTCTGTGATATGCCTCTTCATATCAAGCAAACCATTGTCAGTCATGTGGATACACAAACCAAGTAAGTACCCCTAAAGTAAAACCCATAAAACTTTTGAACCTAATCTTCCAGACTAAGCTCGTTGATCTGTTGCTCCAAAGAGTACAAAGAGCTAGTTGAAAACTCGCCAGTGCAGTTTCACAGTTTGTATCTGAACGTGTGGTACCAAGAAGTCCGGCTTGATGCAAGGTTTTTGAAAACAACATACAATACGGAACTTGGACATCATGAGTTCAGCTACCTAAACAAGAGTAAAGTAACTACAGGAGAAGTTTGCATTGAGGAGGGCATTGAAAACTTTATGAATTTCTGGAAGAATCCTCATGTCTGCGTAGATAGTTTGGCAATTAACGTTAACGGGAGTTATCATGAGAATCAGTTCAGTACAAGACTACAGGAACCATTGAACAATTTGCAGCATAAATTGTCTGTAAAGTCCTTGTTTCTAAATGAATTGAAAAATGATGAAGCCTGTCTTTCAACCCTATCTTCCTGTAAGGCTGCTTTCTTGGAAGACATAAGTATCAAATCGGAAAACCAAAACTTTCAAATGAACAGAATAGTAAAAACTGAGCAGTGGATACGAGCGAAACGAGTTGAAGCCTCAGGTTTCCAAACTTCTTTACCACACTCAGATTGGTCACATTTTGAAGTGGTTAGGATTTACACAAGGCATTTGACACTGCCTCTTGTGAAAGACATCATTGAGGTAAGTTTGAGGTTCCAAGTTCAAAAGTTACAAAATGTTTCAGAATTTTCTACATAATCCCAGAATTCAATTGGTCATCATTAACAGTTCCGGAGAAGATTATGAAGAGATCAACAGCTACCTGGATACATTGCTAGGGGACGAGAAACCGCTTTTGTGGATGTCAGGGGGAAAGGAATATTTGGCCATTACTCTTGAACATCAGTCAATTGAAATCCGCAGAAACTTTACTATATCTCATCTATTTTAACACCTAAATTTGAATAAAGTGATTTGAATAAAGTGCGCCTTTGAACAATCCCCTCCAGACCCTGAATACTAGAATCTCTTCACTCTAATCCAACCAGTCTCATTTACACGACACACCTCGCTGTCTAGACCTATCTAGATCGATTCTCATTGGTTATAAAGACACCTACCGTTTCTCCTTGATATGCCACTTCATATCAAGGAAACCATTGTCAGTCACGTACATAGATACACAAACCAAGTAAATACCCTCAAACCCTGAAAACTTTTGAACCTCATTTTCCAAAATGGGTTCGTTGATCTGCTGCTCCACAGAGTACAATTAGCTCGCCAGTGCAACGTTCCAAGAAGTCCATCTTGACGCAAGGCAACATACAGACTTATGCTTATGAAATTCTGGAAGAATGTCTTCTCAATTTGCGGCTTCTCTGCTTCTCCCTAAATTTCATGCTTCTGTATTCGTTTTAATTTTTTCTTAAATTGGAGTGCTCCGCGGGCTGACCTCTCGCACAAACTCGGAGACCTCTCGCACAAACGACAGACTCGTAAACAAACTCGGAGATCGGGCGCAGACTCTCTCGCGCGGGCCCACGGGCCTACGATTGTTCATTTTTCCCATGGGAAATTTTCATTTTGTTCATTTTTCCCATGGGCCTTTTTCATTTTTCCCATGGGAAATTTTCATTTTTCCCATGGGAAATTTTCATTTTGTTCATTTTTCCCATGGGCCTTTTTCATTTTTCCCATGGGCCTTTTTCATTTTTCCCATGGGAAATTTTCATTTTGTTTATTTTTCCCATGGGCCTTTTTCATTTTTCCCATGGGCCTTTTTCATTTTTCCCATGGGAAAAATGAAAATTTCCCATGGGAGGCGTAGATGCGGCCGGTTGCCCGCGCGAGAGGTGGCTCTGCGCCAATCGCCGGACAGTGCAAGCCGGTTGCCCGTTAGTTTGCATAGAGCAGGCCCATTTTAAGAAAAAGCGGAACCTGCAAGTTTTTTTTTCGTCCTCATAGCCCAACAGCGAAGACTGTGATTTTCCTTTAATGAAGGGGCAGAACTTGAGAACCTAGCCGTTTGGTTCGGAATTGGATTGGATAACCATTTGGAACCATTGACGTCTCATGCGCCTAACAATCTCCTCGAGACCCAAAGATGACCCAATACACAAAGAACCTCTTCACTCTAATCGAACCAGTCTCATTCCCCCGACACTACCTAGACCAGTCTAGGATCGATTCTCATTCACCAAACCCTTTTCTCATGAGACCCCTACCGTTTCTCCTTGATATGCCTCTTCCCTTCAAAGAAAGGATTGTCAGTCACGTAGATCCTCTCACCAAGTAAGTACCCCCCCAGCAAAGCTTTTGAACCTCACTTTTCCAGAATTGACTCGTTGATTCGTTGCTCCAAAGAGTACAAGAAACTCGTTGAAGAGTCGCCAGTGTGGTACCACCGATTGGATCTGAATCTGTTCGAACATGAAGTTGTAGTCGCTGTTGAATTCAGTGGAAACTGGAACACATGGAAACGCAGGAGATTTGTAAAGCATGAGCAAGGCTACATGTTCAACCGTGAACTCACTCTGGGTAGAGATTGCATTGAGGAAGGTGTCAAACACTTTGTGAACTTCTGGAAGAACCCCCATGCCCGTTTTGGTTATGTGGAGCTGTCCCTTTCCTCTCTAAGGGAAGGAGATGAGGATCGACTCATGAATACACTGAACACCTCACTGAGCACAATTGGCCATCAGGTGTACGTAAAGACGATTGGCATTGAAGGTTCGAGGAATGACCACTGCATGCCAATCCTTTCATCCTGTAAACCTGGTATCTTGGATGAAATAAGAATTTCTTCGGGGAATGCCAACTTCCCTTTGGGTAGAATAGCACAAACTGAGCAGTGGAAGCAAGCGAAACGACTTACCATCGAGGATTTCATGGTTTCGTTACCTTACGAAGACTGGAGACATTTTGAAGATGTTCATTTCGAATATGTTCATGTGACACTGGCTCTGATGAAAGAACTGATTCAGAAATACAAACAGAATCCCAGAGTAGATTCTATAGCCATTATATGCCGAAATGATTTTCAAGAGATCAAAGGCTTCTTGGCCGATTTCGAGGTGGTTGGTGAAGACTGGCGCATTCCGTTACCCGATAGGAATGAGTATGTGAATGTTGGATTTGATGCATATGGTCTCACAATGAGCAGAGAGACTTACAACCCACAGAATGAACCCAATCTGCGTCTCTAGTGAACTCTAATCTCTCCTCTCCCTCCTTTGTTCTCCCTCCTTTGATTCCATCAAGATTTCTAGTCAATAATCCTTTGTTTCTGTGTGTGACGTTCTCTTTTGCATCTTTGCTGTTCCATTCCTTTCCTTTCATTTTCTAATGAAACCTCAACCAATTCTCCCTGATATGCCGTATCACATAAAACAGATCATTGTCAGACACGCGGATCTACTGACCAAGTAAGCACCTCCTAAACCCTTGTACACTTTTTAACCTAATCTTCCAGAATGGGCTCGTTGATTCGTTGCTCCAAAGAGTTCAAGGAACTAGTTGAAAACTGTCAAGTGCAATATGACAGTGTCAGTGTTCTCTTGAACAACTCTGTGATTTCCGAATTCGCACCATTTCCTGAAGGACGTAAAAGGATGATGTCACACTTTTGTGCAAGAAGAGGTCAAACCGATCACTTTATCCACCAAGCAGTTGATCAACTGTTGCAGTTTGTCCGAAACCCTAACTGTTCCCTTCGAGAGATTTCAATTGATATGGATCAAGTGAGCGCGAAGGTTATAGCTAACGCGGATCGGTTCTTCAATCGCTTGAAAAACTCGTTGAGCACTCTAAACCATCAATTGGCCGTCGAGACTTTGACTCTTCGTATTTCTGCAGAGCCGGAGTATCTTCTCTCAATCATTCCTCATCTCAAACCAGAAACTCTTCAAAAAATAGACATCTACAGTAAAAATGGTGATATTCCAATGGATAGAATTGCTGTATTGGAGCAGTGGAAAAGAGCAAGAGTGCTCAATTTGAAGGCTATCGTTATAGGATTACCGTACTCATGGTGGAAGCATTTTGAAGAATGCTCAGTCAGAATTGGTTGGCTGACACAGACGGTGGTTTTCTATGTCGTAGAGGTATGTGATCAGCTTGCATGACACTTAAAAAATTATGTTTCAGAACTTCAAACACGACTCTAACATACATAAAACCAGAATCGAGAGCTGGGAAGTTAATTCAGAGGAGATAAAGGAATTCCTGGGACAATTTGAAAAGATTGGAGAGAACTGGCACATCGAAGTTCCAGAGGAAAATCAGTACTTGGAAGTTTTTCTAGGAACGCGTTGGATCATGGTTACTAGATACGATAATAAATGATTATGATTTTGAGCTGTTATTTATTAAAAATACACACAAATTTAGATGTTTCAAAGAGTCAAGCGTCTCACGATTTTAATTTTATTTTCCTCCATTATTCTCCCATCCAAGATAATGTCCAAGTTGTCGTTTTCTCTTATAGGAATACACCAGTTATTCTCCTGATCAGCTACTTTGAAGTCATTCAGGTAGCTTCTCACTTCATCATCGATCTCTTGACGAAGAGTGATGATTGTTGATCGTAAAGAAGAGTTTTGCTTGAAATTCTGCAAAATTTTGGAGTGTGAAACTGCTATCCAGTTATGTAATTACATACATCAACAATCTCCTTCAAGTGCTCCAACGGTAACTCCTCCAATCCTACATCACAATCTTTGAAATGGCACCATTCAGAATACGGTGAGTACAGCTCAAAGTTGAATGTCTTGAATGTCTCTGCCTGTTTCCACTGCTCCAACAGAGCCACTCTATTGAAAAACAATCCACCTCGTAAGAACAAGTGAGTAATCGAGATGCTCTTCAGAGTTCCTGGCTCCAAAAACGGGATGATCGATTCCAACTGATTCTGAGCTTTGATGCCGGTCAAGTTTAGGTTTTTGACACGTAGCTTGTATTCCAAAATGCTCAATTTCTCGACGAGGAGCTCATGAAAGTTCCAATTGAAAGTTACATCCAAATTTTCAAAGAAAACATTTGAAACGCTCACGGTTTTCATTAACAGGTCAAGCGCGGCATTGACGTAATCTCCGACGAACACAGTTTCTCTCCGAGCTCCCGGATTTTTGGTTGTTATGTAACCCTCGTAATATTTCTCGAAAATTATGGTCTTGTGATCATTTTCAGAGGAGTACAGGGAAATGGCAACTGCGTGACGAATATAGCAAACTCTTATTTTGTAAAATTCAACGGGAGCCTTGTCAACGAGAAACTTGTACTCTTTGCAGATTCTATGCAAAGATGTCATTCTGGAAGAGAAGGTTTAGAAGTGTACGGGAAAGAAGCTTACTTTGTGAATGCATCGACGTGGAGAACAATGTTTTCCTTTATATGAGGTGGCATATCACAAAGAATCGGCTGTGGTTTCATTGCGGGCCTAAAATTACTGCGGTCAACTCGGCGGGTCTCCCCACGAAATCGGGTTTTTGCTGTTTTTCCGTTTCCGGACCAAATTTTTTGAACTTTTCCTAATAGAAATGGATAAAAAAGAGAATTTGAGACCCAGAAATAGTGAATTCAATTAGAACTATAGAGTTTTTATTGCGAATCACTCGCTTTCTGCCAAAAACACGAAATTTGAAAATTTCCTGTGAAAAACACAATATTTCTGATTGAATAGACTGTTTCTAATTTTAAAATTTTCTTCTCTATCAGATTTTCCCAGAAAAACCAAATAACAATGGTCCGAAAACGCGAAAACCTCGAAAAACTGATTTCATGACAAGACCCGCAGAGGGGGGCAATCGTTGAACATGTTTT
The DNA here is from genome assembly GCA_900883565.2 of Caenorhabditis panamensis. Lineage (NCBI taxonomy): Eukaryota > Metazoa > Nematoda > Chromadorea > Rhabditida > Rhabditidae > Caenorhabditis > Caenorhabditis panamensis. The sequence goes on along the minus strand of LR538083.1, from coordinate 168,398 downwards.
GAAATGAGAAAATTTGAGAAATCGCGGGAAAATAGGAAAAAAAAGAACGTTTGATTCAAAAAGAAAACCCGAGCTTTCTATGCCTTTATTACGAGGGAGAAGCCGCCTACTTCTCCTCGTCATTCAGTATTCAAGAGTATGATAGATTGTACAATCTTTATTAGTCGGTATTAGAGAGAGGACGGCAAAGCCGACCTCCTCCGACCGATGCGTTCGTATTGAATGTCTCGTATCTTGGCCCAGTGTGACAGCTGGTCCGATCGAGGTCAGATAGGCGGGGTCGGGCAGATTAATTATCTCGCGGGACGGGTAATGTATACAATATGAGGCAAATAAAGGAAAAGTGATGACCAGGCACGTGATATCCCACCCCCTTTGGAAAGATGGGCTTCGTCCTCGAAGCTGTAGAGAGAGAGAGAAAAGCTTGAGGGAAGATCACTTTTCCAAAGGTATACACACATTCTTGAGAAAATCCTAGAAAACCAACAGGCGTTCCCCTCACCCAATAGCTGCTTCGTCCCTGAAGCATTCAGAACACCAGATTTGTTGGTTTTCTGAAGAGGTCGACAGGTCGAGGCAGAAACCTATTACAATAAACGATAAACCAGAAAGTGAATAATTACAATTTAGACCAACATGAAAATACTAGGGTTGTTTCTACTGAAAAGCGCTCATCTTATTCTAATAGCCAGCCTCACATGAATCGGCGTGAACGTAGCGGTCATAGTCTAAACAGTGGGGTAACAAACTCAGGACAATGGGAAATACACAATCTTTCAAAATGAATGGGGGAGATAATACATGAAAAATCCTCATTAATTGAACAATTTAGTTGCGAAAATAAGAGTGGGTCCTTCCCTAACTCATAAAAGTGTCTACTAGTGTCTTTCTCTAACGGCGCCCTGCTCACCTGCCTAAGTCATCACAGTGTATCTTATTATCTTTCTCTCGCGGCGTATACTAACTAGTCATAATTTCTACTACTGTCTTTCACTAACGGTGTACTGGCTCAACTTTCTCCTGGCTTTCTGTACTCCTCGGGGAGTGGCTCAAAGTCTAATCCCGGCCTTTCGCTACGGTGACAGGCTCATCTCTCAACCGGGGTCTCTCCTGCTCTTACGGGAAGTTGTGAGGATTAGAGATAAGAACATGACATTACTAACAACTACATAGGTGAATCAAGGAAAATTTTCGTTATCTCGGGAAGAAAAGTGCCGCTCGTTGTGTCCATTGTGATGATCCGTAAGCATTGAATGTTGGGTTCAGCAATTGATATCAGCTTGTCTGGGGACTAGTGAATAATGAAGGGTGGGGTCGAATAGGCAGAAATAGAATTCAGACGATAGTAGGTTCGTTTTGGGTTGTGTAGCGGTTAGCGACTCAGAACTGAATCCATTGACACCGGAGTTCTCGGAAATCAAGTCGCATTGAGGCGGACGACTTGAGATCCTACTCATAGGGACCTCCATATTACGAGGGAGAAGCCGCCTACTTCTCCTCGTCATTCAGTATTCAAGAGTATGATAGATTGTACAATCTTTATTAGTCGGTATTAGAGAGAGGACGGCAAAGCCGACCTCCTCCGACCGATGCGTTCGTATTGAATGTCTCGTATCTTGGCCCAGTGTGACAGCTGGTCCGATCGAGGTCAGATAGGCGGGGTCGGGCAGATTAATTATCTCGCGGGACGGGTAATGTATACAATATGAGGCAAATAAAGGAAAAGTGATGACCAGGCACGTGATACCTTGCATTCTCTAGGCCACCTAGTCCAAGGCCATTTTTCCTTTCGCATCTGCTGTCTCTTCATCCGTGGAGAATTGGACGGGTGGCAAGCAGAATACCCCTGTTCTCGGAGAAAAAAAAACGTAGAAAGTGTTATCTCAAGTGGAACATGTTTATTTCTTTATTTTGAACATCTGATTATTGTAACACAAGAATTAACAAGAGTAATCTTCAAGTACTGTCTGCCTTCCGGCAATTCGATGTTCCAATGATCTTCCGCAACTTTGAATCGCTCTAGATACTGCTCAATCTGTACATATTCCACGTCTCTTCCTCTGAGAATTGTTGATTTGATGCGGACGTTTTGTTGAAAATTCTGAAAAACCATACATAAACTCAACTCCGGTACCCATGAGTATTACCTCGATGACACTCTTCACAAGATCCACTGTCAAATGAATTTCGACTGAACACTCTTCAAAATGGTTCCACTGCGAGTACGGTAGATTAAAATCTCCTCTAAAAGACTTGCTCTTCAGAACTCTGGCTTGTTTCCAGTGCTCCGAAGCAGCAACTTCTTCCATATCGAAGTGCATTTCTACTGCAATGGTTTCCAAAGTTCCTGGCTCCATGATAAGGAAAGTTGTGAGAATGTTGTTTTGACCCATAGAATATTGAAATGTTTCTTTTACCGATAACCGGTGACCTAAAGTGCTTAGAGTCTGTCTTAATGTATTCATCAAACGCCACATGTTAGTAGAAGACGCGTCATTGATGAAATTAATGGAATTGAAGGAGACATCGGGGTTTTTGAGGAACTTCACAAAGTACTTGATGGCCTCATCAATGTAATCCGCTCCTTTTCGAAGCTTACGGTTCACTGTGCACCCGTGAGCATGCACTTCAAAATTCACATAAACCGGATCTCGGATAACCGGCTCAGAACGAACTGAGATGTATCGAGCGTAACAGGTAAGGTTTAGACTGTGGAAGTGCAGGGACGACTTTTTCACGAGGGTCTTGAATTCTTTGGAGCAAAGGATAAGGGATCCCATTCTGAAAGTTAGAGGTGTATAGGTGTGCAGAGTTCTAGGGGGACAGGGACTTACTTGGTGAATGCATCAGTGTAGTTGACGATTCGTTGCTTTATGTGATACGGCATGTCACAGAGAATCGGTTGGGGTTTCATAACGGCAATTGGGAACAGAGAAAAGGTGACTGTACTGATGAATGAGAATGGGACTGGGGAAAGAGACGAGATGGATTAGAGTAATTGACACAGCAATTGACAATGGCAATTGACACAGTCAAACGATTTGGACCAAGACAAGAACATCGACAGATTCAAAATGCGCAAATATTTATTAGAAAGATAACATAGCTTCATTAGCAGTGAAAAGGTCAATATTCATTCTCCAGTTTTCTGGTAACTTTGATATAATTATCTCCCAGCTTGACCTTCAAGTTCTCTTCTCTCTCAGGTATTGGAACCTTATAATATTCGAAACATAGATGAAACGGCGCCAAATATCCCTTGATCTCCTCGGCGTCCACCACAGTGTTTTCAATGTAGGTGCGCTTGATGTTAGGGTTCTTTTGAAAGTTCTGAAAGTATTGTAATGCTTAGAAACAGTTGAGTGTTACGAAGATACAAACCTCAATGATGCTTTTCACGAGATCTAGTGTCAAACGATCAACAGAAAGACTACTCGTTTGAAAATGCTTCCATTTAGAATACTCAACATTAATTTTGCCACAACTGATAGTTTTTGCTAGTTGCCACTGTCTCAAATCGGTTAATTTTTCCATTGAAGTGTCATTTCCCGAACGAATGCTGAAGTATATATCCTCTAATGTTCCCGGTTTGAGAACGGGGAGAATTGAAAGAATGAGATCTTGATCTCTTGCAAAAGTAACAGACACCTTCTTCACTGACAACTTGTGTCCTAAATTGCTCACAGAAGTCTTCAATCGATCTAATAGTTGATTTACTACTGGAACGTCTTCCGGAGGAGAATAAAAGAAGAAGAAGAATTCGTAGAATTTGAAATTGGGATTTCCCACGAGCTGCATGAAGCTTTCAATGCTTTGATCAACAAATCTGTCACCTGCTAGGTGTTTAGAAGTGGACAACGATGTCTTTTTCAGCCCTGCAGTTCGCCAAAAATCAACAGTGAATGTGTCGGGGATCAGACTAACGGCAACTCTTTCAAAACACACTGGCGATTCGTCAACGAGAGTCTTGTACTCTTTGGAGCAACGGATTAGAGAGGAGAATCTGAAATTTGAGGTTCAAAAGCTTACAGGGGTTTAGGGAACTTACTTGGTAAGTGTATCAACGTGCCTGACAATGTTTTGCTTGATGCGGTAAGGCATATCGCGGAGAATCGGTTGCGGTTTCATTGTAGCAGGAGACGACGAGAAAATGGACTGGTGAATGAGAATGGGACTAGACGAAGAGGTGAGGTCTGGATTAGAGTAATTGACATTGCAATTGACAATGGCAATTGACACAGGTAAACGATTTTTGGATTCCCAAGACAAGAACAACGACAAATTCAAAATGCGCAATTATTTATTAGAAAGATAACATAGCTTCATTATCAGTAAAAAAATCAATATTGACCCTTTAGTCTTCTGGAGACTTTGATATAGTTATCTCCCAGCTTGACCTTCAAGTTCTCTTCTCTCTCAGGAATTGGAACCTTATAATATTCAAAAAATTGATTAAACGGCTCTAAATATCCCTTGATCTCCTCGGCGTCCACCACAGTGTTCTCAATGTAGGTGTGCTTGATGTTAGGATTCTGTTGAAAGTTCTGAAAGTATTGTAATGCTGAGAAACAGTTGAGTGTTACAAAGTTACAAACCTCAATGATGCTTTTCACGAGACCAAGTGTCAAACGAACAACAGAAAGACTACTCGTTTGGAAATGCTTCCATTTCGAATAATCAACATTAATTTTACCACAACTGATTGTTTTTGCTAGTTGCCACTGTTTCAAGTCTGTCAATTTTTCCATTGAAGGGTCATTTCCCCAACGAATGCCGAAGTGTATATCCTCTAAGATACCCGGTTTGAGAATGGGAAGGATTGAAAGAATTTGCTCCTGATTTCTTGCAAAACTGACATGCACCTTCTTCACAGATAACTGATGTCTCAAACTGCTCAAAGAAGTCTTCAATCGATAGTAAAGTTGGTCTTCTACTTCAACTTCTTCCCGAGGTGAATGAAACGAAAAATAGAGTTCGTAGAACTTGAAATTGGGATTTCTCAAAAAACGCATAACATTTACAATGCTCTGGTCAACAAATCTGTCACCTGCTTGGTGTTTAGAAGTGTATAACGTTGTCTTCTTCTTGGCAGTCCGCCAAAAATCGACAGTGAATCTGCCATTGTGAAGGCTAGCGGAAATTGTTTCGAACCAAACTGGCGATTTGTCGACGAGAATTTTGTACTCTTTAGAGCAACGGATTAGAGAGGAGAATCTGAAATTTCAAGTTTAAAAGCTTACAGGAATTGTGAGGACACTTACTTGGTAAGTGTATCAACGTGGTTGACGATTCGCTGTTTGATGTGATACGGCATATCACGGAGAATCGGTTGGGGTTTCATTGTGGCAGGAGACAACGAGGAAAGAGGACTGGTGAATGAGAATGGGACTAGACAAAGAGACGAGGTCTGGATTAGAGATAGTAATTGACATTGCAATTGACAATGGTAATTGACAGAGTATCGAGAAATTCAAATCGATCAAATATTTATTAACAAGGTAAAAGAGCTTCATTATCAGTGATTTAGACGTCTGTAAACTTTGATATGATCAGTTCCCAGCTTGATCTCCAAGTACTCCTTCCTCTCCGGAGCTGGAACTCTATAGTACGCGAAACATTCCTGAAATGGCTTCAAGTATCTTCTGATCTCCTCATAGTCCATTGGGTTTGTACTCCAAATGTGCGTTTCCTTGATGTTGGCATTTTGTTGGAAGTTCTGCAAGTATTGTAAAACTCATTTACTGTATTGTAATGTGCTACAAACCTCTATGACACTTTTCACTAAACCTGATGTCAATCTATCAACGGAAAAGCTGCACGACTCGAGATGATTCCATTTGGAATAGTCAGCATTAAGTTTGCCACGGAAGATAGATTTTGCTTGTTGCCACTGTCTCAAATTTACCAAGCCCTCCAATGAGCAGTCATCACACCAGAGGCTGAAGTATAATTTCTCCAATGTTCCCGGTTTGAGAAAGGGAAGGATTGAAAGAATGTGCTCCTCCTTTTTCACTAAAAACAAGTTCATCGTCTTCACAGACAACTGGTGTCCTAAACTGCTCAAAGAGTTTTTCAATTGATGACAAAGTTGATCATCTGTTGCCTGACCCCCTACTGGCAGTGAAAAAAACGAAAACACAAGTTCGCGGAAGGAAAAATTGGGATTTTCCACACACTGCATAAAGTTTTCAATGCTTTGGTCAACAAATCTGTCACCTGCCAGGTGTTTAGAAGTGTATAACGTTGTCTTCTTCTTGGCAGTCCGCCAAAAATCGACAGTGAATCTGCCATTGTGAAGGCTAGCGGAAATTCTTTCAAAACACACTGGGGATTTGTCAACGAGAGTCTTGAACTCTTTGGAGCAACGGATTAAAGAAGAGAATCTGAAATTTGAGGTTCAAAAGCTTACAGGACTTGAGAGGATGCTTACTTGGTGAGTGTATCTACGTGGCTGACAATGTTTTGTTTGATGTGGTAAGGCATATGAGGGAGAATCGATTGAGGTTTCATTGTGGTAGAAGAGGGCGAGGAAAGAGACTGGTGAATGAGAATGGGACTGGAAAAGGAGACGAGATCTGGATTAGAGTAATTGACACAGCAATTGACAATGGCAATTGACACATTCAACGATTTTTGGATTCCCAAGGGCAATTTATTAGATGAAGACAAACAAACAATGTTATAAGATTAGCATCTCTTAATTTCGATAGAAGAATAGTCTAGAGTAATTTCCAGATACTGTCTTTCCACAGGGACTCCAATGCGCCACTTATCGTTGACTTGTTCAAAGTGTTCCAGGAATCCCTTGATTTCATCATAATCCACCATATCACTTTTGATGCGATTAAACTCAATATTCTTATTTTGTTGAAAGTTCTGGAAGTATGAGTAAGTTAAGAAAAATCTCAAACGGATCATATTACAAACCTTTATGACACTTTTCACAAGCTCTCGTGTCAAATGTCCGGTTTTAACCCAACTTGACTCAAAATGCTGCCACTTTGAGTACGGAAGAGCTAAAGTTCCCTGAGGAAAGTAGATACTTTTGGCTTTTTGCCACTGCAGTGATTCGACCACTCTGTCCGATTTCAAATCAGTATACGTCATCGCAAGATCAATTGATTTCAAAGTTCCTGCTTTGAAAAAAGGTAGAATTGAAATAATGTGGTCTGCGTTCGTTGGTAGAAAGATATGTATTTGTTGAACAGACACGAGATGACCCAAAGAGCTCATAGCTTCTCTCAATCTGTTTATAATCTCTTCCGATTGGTCTTCCATCGTAATCATGACACTCAGAACTTTGAATACAGACTGTTGGTTTTTCATGAAGCTAGTGAACTTTTTGATTCCTTCATCAAGATAGTTCGTGCATGAAATTTGGTTGCTACAGATAGATTCTTGATTTTGATCCACAAAAGTTTTTTCTATTCGTTTTCGGAAAACTGGTTGGAATTCGAGTTTGACATGTTGGTTGCGAAATGAAATACCCAACCAAAAACAGTCCATTCGGGATTGTTCGACTAGCGACTTGTACTCCTTGGAGCAAAGGATCAGAGAGGAGAGTCTGAAATTTGGGGTTCAAAACCTTCTGGGGTTCAGGGAAACATACTTGGTAACTATATCAACGTGGCTGACTATGTTTTGTTTGATGTGGTGAGGCATATCACGGAGAATCGGTTGGGGTTTCATTGTGGTAGAAGAGGCCGAGAAAAGGGACTGGTGAATGAGAATGGGACTAGACGAAGAGATGAGGTCTGGATTAGAGTAATCGGCACAGCAATTGACAATGGCAATTGACACAGGTGAACGTGTTGATCGACACGCTATGTCTGTATGTGCTGATTTGAAAACAAATAACAAAAACAGAAGTAAAGGAGAAAGTTTATTCGTCTCAAAAAAAGAAGCTCTCACTCCCTGGAACACCTAACAATCTTTATCGACTCCTCATCTAGATCCACTTCCAAGAATTGATTCCTTTCCGGGATCCCAATCTTCCATTTGCTTCCAGCGATTTCAAACAGGTTTAGGTATCCCTGAATATCTTCAGAATCCACCTGCAAACTTCGTAGTTCCGTTGATTGAACGGAGGGGTTTTGATGGAAGTTCTGTAAGGATTCACAGGATTCAAAAAGAAAGTCAGATCCTGTACTCACCTCAATGACACTTGTCACCAGCTCTAGTTTCAAGTGCTCCAAGTTCACAACAACTCGTTCAAAGTGTTGCCAGTCTAGGTACGGTAAGTTTAGATTAAACTCCAGTACTTCTAGCGTTTTTGCGCTTCTCCACTGCTCCAAATCCACTATTCTATCTAATTCTAGCTCTATTGGAATCCCAGTTTCAAAGTGTAACTCTTTTACTCTTCCTGGCTCCAAAAAGGGCAAAACTGACAAAAAATGCTCTTGGTTTCGGTTATACCAAAAAGAAACCTTTTTCACTGATAACAGGTGATCTAGAGAGCTCAAAGATTCTCTTAGCAAAGTCATAAACCTGTTTATCGATTCCCCAGTACGATTTGCAACTGGCATAAAACCCAGCTCCTCGAAAGACATCTTTGGGTTACTTGTGATTTTCAAAAAGTGCTCGATCGCAGCAGAAACATAGTTCGAACCCCGTACAAAATGCCCATTTACATTGTACCCCCATTCCATTGGAATACCATTTTCTACAGGAACAAACGAAGTGGTTATAGATCTTCGAGGAATCGGGAAAAACTCGAGATTGATTAGAGTATCAAAAAATGTGATGCAGAGGTTGTGAAATTGGGTGGAGGACTGGTTCACAAGGGTTTTGTATTCTTTGGAGCATCGTTTGAGGGATGTGAGTCTAAAATTTGAAGATCCAGGTCGAAAAAAAGGTTGGGACACTTACTTGGTTACTGGATCCATAAGGTTAACGATCCGCTGTTTGATATGATGGGGCATATCACGGAGAATTGGTCGGGGTCTCATTTGCAAGACAAAGGAGAAGGAGACTGGTAAGAGGATTTGTCAATGGACACAGAAATCGATGTGGGTCTAGACGTCTTAGGGTCTCGAGGGGGTTGTCTGGAGGTGCACAAAGGAGAGAGGTTCACACACACAACAACGTTCATTCAGTATGAACAGAAAATCAGATCAACATCTTTATTTCCAGACACAAGTTCATCAATCCAAATCATGATAAACAAAGATCATCTAAAACTCTTGGGTTATATAACAATAATAATCCCCAAAGAAGACGGTAACAAACTCTTCAGGCATCCCTGGAACTGGAATCCTCCAGCCACTGTCCTCCTCGAATTGCCCCAAGAAATCCAGGATCTCTTGCTCATCTGCTGATCCTTTTATCTCACATGCAATTTCATAGAATTTATGCGATGGGTTGTTGAAGAAGTTCTGAAACTTGCAAATAACACCAAATAAAAAGTTCTTCAACCTACCTCAATTATAGCTCTCAAAATGCTCACTGAAACGTCCTTAATCGGAATATTAACTTTTTCAAAATGCTTCCATTTCTCGAATCCTTCTCGGAAGTCTCCAGCCCAAATGAAGTATCCATCGAATCTTCGTGCTCTTTTCCATTGTTCCAACTCTGTGATAATGTTTAGAGCAAGCTCATTGTGTTCTTTGTTATCATAATCCAACCAAATTTCATCAACTTTTGCCATGTCGATGGTTTGAACACTATGAAAACGACGAAGGATGTTCGCCAACGGTTGCTCGCAGTCCACGTATGGTACATCAAATGTATGCACCGATATTTTACGCGCAGACTCCAGAGCATTGCCTAGGAGCTCTAGGAGCTTGGAATAGTATTTTCTAACGGTTTCCATTTCATCCATCCGAAACTGCACAGTAAATCCTTTCAGGAACACCTTCCGATCCTTGATGATCTTTCTAACTTGTTCCACGGCTCCGTGCATAGCATCAGCACATTCTCCCAATTTTCGGTATCCTTTTTCATCATTTTTCACAAAATACTTATCCTGGTCTTGTTCGTAATCCAAGTAGAGAACACTCGAGGAGGAATCTTCTGTGTTTTGAACAATCCTGATCTTCTCTTCATAGACTTCCACTGCAAGACGAAACAGATGAATATCTGACTTGTCAGTAAGAGTCTTGAGCTCTTTGGAACATTGACGGAGGGATAACCTGCAAGAAAAACGTTTGAAAATAGAAGAAAAGCTTTGAAAACTCACTTGCTAACCGCATCCACATGATCGCAAATGGTTTGCTTTACAAGACGCGGCATTTCGTTGAAAATTGGAAGCGGCTTCATTTTTGGAGCTGAAAAACGAAAAACTGAGCAATAGAAATACGACTGTTTTATGTATTTATTGAAGGAGAAAATGTCAATACTCTCTAGATTTTATGGACCCCAATTAGATTAATGACCGCTCTTTTTATATTAATAAAAAAGTCGATAATCTCCGGGAGTATATAAACCCTTCGTTCATCGACCTTTCTCAGTCTACCCAGTATTCATTTTGTCTCTGGGTCTTTTCAAAATGTTCCTGAAACCTTTGCCAATCTTCAATGATATGCCATGGCATATCAAGCAGAGAATTGTGGATTTTGTGGATCCAGTTAGCAAGTAAGAGTGTTTTTCATTCATTTTCAATGATCAAAATCCCTTTTTCAGATTGTCTGTTTGTCGATGCTCCAAAGAGCTCAACTCTTTCGTCTCCAGATCTCCAGTGCAGTATGAACAATTTCAAATCAGCGTGTTTCCGGAACACATTCAAATTCAACTTTCTCTGGATAAAGGGACTAAATTTACCAGAAAGTTTGTGCTCCTGGACAATAAAAACGAGGACCATGTAACGAAAGCTATGGACTTTTCCATGAAGGTTTTGAAGAATCCAAAAGCGTCATTCAAAAACCTCGAAATACATTTCGAAGTGGATTCTGAAGATGATGATGGGGTCACATGGCCAAGATTCCTGCGTCTTCTCGAGCGAAATTTCAAGGAATCCTCAAAACTTCGAGCAGAAACTTTCCACCTTGAATTCGTCGACAATCAAGACGACATTCTCAAAATCCTGCCTCACCTCCAACCCGGATATCTCAAAAACATCGAACTCCACAGTATCCCGTTGTACTTTGATCCGCGAGACGTACGAATTGAAACGTTTATTTCATTGGATAAAGTGGTTGAGTTGGAGCAATGGAAAGGCGCTCGGGATCTGAAGACCTCCTTTTTCAACACAAAGATATCAGTTGAAAAGTTGGCGCACTTTGAAAGGGTATCGTTGGGTCAGGAGCATCTGGATTTGGTTACGATAAAACAAATAGTCAGGAACTTTTTGAACAATCCATCCAACAAGTTTGCTGAAATTTGGTTCGATTCATCGGATGAGCATGGAATTCAGGAGTATCTCAAGCAGTTCAAGAGTGAAAATGGTGTTTCGAAGATCCCGATTCTAGGAAAAGAGGCCGAGGAGTTCTTGGTGGTCTTTTTGGACGAGTATTCTTGGAGGGTTGCGAGAAAATAATTGATTTTGTAATATTTGTTTGTGTGATTTTTCAATCATTCTTATTATATAAGTTTCTTAAACGTCCGTTTGTTTGTTTGTCTGTTTGTCTGTTTGTCTGTCCGCTTTTTTCATTTCTTAAAAAAAGAAAGTCACGCAGAAATTATGATTACGTGAAATGCATGGCGGCGCAAGCCGGCGCAGCCCGGCTGGTAATAATAATAAAGTGTTTCATCATTTCAAAGTTCCCGTTTTTTTTCACCAACTTTCTCTCCCTTATTCCGTTTATTAGACGTTTCTCAAATGTACCCAAAGATAATTGAGAAACTGCAGAACAATCCAAAAACTTTTTCAATCCCCGAAAAACGTCAGAAAACCACGCCGCACCCTTGCAAAATTAGAGACACCGCATGCACATCCCCTTTCGAACGACGCTCCGGTGTTTCCCCGGAACGCGCTGTTTATCACATTATTTCATCATTTTCTGGCCGAAATTTCGGAAGCTTTTTGTCATTTTCTATTCAGTTTTTTAATGTGTTTCAGTAGATTTTTGCGAATTTAAAACAACCAGGTGGTAGGTAAAAAAAGCCGCTCGGCCTTATATTGCAATTAGTGGATTAGGTGTGGGCCGGTATAAAATTAGTGACAGATGGTCGAGAAGAGCAGGTTATTGAGCTCTTTTTGAATAAATATGGTCTCTATTTTGTCCCTTTTTCCTTTTCCTAATTTATCCCTTTTTTTTCAAAATTTTCTGTTTTTCAGAATGAAGCCAGAACCAATTTTGAATCACATGCCGACAATTATAAAGGAAATGATTGTGGATCGAGTGGATACATGGTCTAAGTGAGTAATATATTTGAAATTTGATACCGGTCAATTACCAAAAATTTCAAAAAATCGAAAAAAAAATTGAGAAAAAAATTTCGAAATTTTTTTTTTCAATTTTTTTGATTTTGAAAACTCATAACACATTTATTTTTTGCTCTAAAAATTTGCAAAACATACTTTTCGATAGGAAATTTTCTCTAGTTTATTTCTTCAGTTAACAGTTTTCTAATATCTTTCACGGTAATCCCAGGAAAATTCAAAATCCAGCTCGGCGCCGATTTCTGTCGCCGCCGGCTAGTCTTGCCTCCGGGTTTCGGCTCATTTCTCGAGAATTTTCAGAGTTGTCAAAAACCGGTCAATTAACAAAATAATCTATATTTTATCAGCTTCTCGATCAACACAACATCAATAATTTTCAGATACTCCCTTCGCAGTGTCTCCAAAGAATACAAACAGCTCGTGGATGAATCCGCAATGCACTACGGGTCCCTCTTATTTTACTCCACGGGATCAATTAGCTTGAACTTTTTTCCAAGTGACCCCTATATCATAACTGCTAATTTTGAGGGATTGACACCTACATCTTACTCGAAGAAAGTGCTAAGTCCCGATTATGGCTTACGGGAAAAGTATGTGGAGAATGAGAGCTACGAGATGGGCGCTGCAAAACAATTAGCAAAGATACTGAAAAATCCCAAAGCGACGTTGAAACGCTTTGAAGTTTGTAAAATAGATCAACAAGAAGTTCGACGTGTTCTGAGACTTTTGGAGGGCTTGTTAGATGGTCAGAAGATATTTGCGAAGTCGCTTCTTCTTCATGGAACTTTAGATCAGAACCACATTATCTCGGTGCTTTCTATGATGAATCCCGAATATCTGGAGGATATTCGTTTTAGAAATGCCCATGATAGATTCTTTGACACCGGTTCTGTCCAACTGGACGAAGTGGTGCATTTGGAGCAGTGGAAAAACGCCAAAGAATTCCGAACCTTTGATGTCACTGTAATCGGACCGTTTCCTGCTTCCGAGTACGTCCATTTTAAAGAAATCGATATGCAAATCGAGTTCCTTCATCTGGAATCCGTGAAGACAATCGTGCAGAGTGAGAAGATCCAAAAGGCAACAATTCGATTTCCTAGTTGCGAGGAGGAAAGGATTTTTGGATACCTGAAAGGAATTGGACAGGAGGAACAAGAGGAAGGAGGAAAAATCAAATTCAAAATCCCAAAACCAGATGGTTATTTGGAAGTTGTTTTCGATGGAGGGAGCTTGGATGTGAAGAAAATCAAAGTTTAGTTGTGCAGTTCTCAAATTCCTAGCTGGTGAGTTGGTAGAAACTATGGAAAACATCTCTTGGTTTATTCTCTTCAGTCAGACAACACAGACAGCAGCGCCATGCTCTCCAAGAACCACAAGGACTTCAAGGGATCGAGCAGATTTTGAAGACGACATTTTTGATAATTGGGGTTATTGTGTTTTTTTTCTGGTTTTGTGCAGTTGAGATGAACGTTTTTGTTGTAAAACATGATTTTTGTTTATTTTATGAGGGCATTCGAGCAAAGATTCTATAGGGTTCTGCATATGCTTCTAATGATCGTAGGGAAAAGCCACGAAAGAGACAACGTTTTCGCGTAGTTGGTTCTTATCAGTTTGAGCGCACAATTCCCGTCTTTATGCAGTAAACACTGTACTAAACATCCACGTATTCCACTGATAAGAAAAACCAAACCAATGGAGAGAAACTAGCCACCATTCTCCCATTTTGCACCTCCCGATGGAGGTGGGCTATTGATTTCTCTGATGTTTTACCCCGTTTTTTATTGTTTTCTATCCACATGCATAATCCCTTCAAACTAGTTTGAATTCGACCTACTGAATATGCTCATTGTAATCTGAAACTATTGTAAGTTGTCCCTCCTTTTTCCATCAAAACTGTTCTTTCGCAGCAAAAACGCAGTGTTCAAAGGCCGATTGATAACTAGTTGATCTTCAAAATGTACAGCCTTAAAATGTCAGAAGTGTACGCAATGTCAAGGAAGCCACACAGGAAAGTGATTAGATATAATCCAGGTAAGTAACAGTAGTATAACCCTAATGCTAGTGAAGAGAGGTATGAAGTTCAGATTTACTGGATCGATAAAGTATGATCAATTGAAGATGAAATGAATTGTGCCAAGGATCCACAAAGAAGAGAAAAGTAGAGATAAAGGTGAGTGTTTCCAATTCTCCTGTTCAACCTCGGTGTTTTGTCTTAGCGGGCTCCATTTGCGAAGGATTCATTCTCATGCCTCGTGTTCATCATCTATTTTTCAAAATTCTACTTTTCATCGTTTATTCAATCAAGCACTTCAACTGTTGCACATCTGTCCGGACAAAAACTAATTTTGTGCTTCAATGAATCTTTTTCTGTGTAGAAGTTGATGAAAACTCAAAACGTCCTTCATTTCACTCTAAAACATAACCCAGAGACCCCAAATCAAAGCAAAAACCCCAATGATCCCCAATTCCTGTCTATCCGCTACCTTCTTTCTCTTCTTTTTCTCTCCTCTTTCTTCTTCTTCCTCTTCTTTCTCTCCCGTTTCATCTTCCCCATCCTTTGGATCCTCAAAAACCACTGTTTCCCCCACCAAAACCTTCTTCTTCTTGATCCTCGCCTCCTCCACCAATTTCTTCACTATCCCATCAACACGACCTCTCCGGATTTCTGAGCTTTCCATACAAATCCCTGACATCTTACAAATCATCTTCTGGGAGTTTCGGATTCTTGTGAAGTAGGAGTAAAAGGTATCGTTTGTTTTGGAATATCCAACAATCATAGACCGCCCGGATTCTTCTAGAAGGTCTCCATGTTTCAGGACACCTTGCATGGCCAGTAAGTTGTGATGGTTTTCAATGCTGTGGATTGGTGGGATTTTGATGGATCTGGTGTTGTTTTGGTCTGATTGAACGGTCTGAACGTTTGCTTATAGACTTTTGAGCATTTGGGGTCATTTACCACTCGTTTCCTTGCAGTAGG
Source organism: Caenorhabditis panamensis (assembly GCA_900883565.2). Taxonomy (NCBI): domain Eukaryota; kingdom Metazoa; phylum Nematoda; class Chromadorea; order Rhabditida; family Rhabditidae; genus Caenorhabditis; species Caenorhabditis panamensis. The sequence continues at coordinate 153,102 of LR538083.1, read as the reverse complement.
AATTGCCCCATAACCGAGAAGTTCAACTCGATAATCCTCATAAGTGTACTCGATCCCAGGCATGCAAATCGGGGTTATAGGCAGTGATTGGTTGAATTCCAGTATCACAAAAGAGTCCTTGCCCCTTTCCAAGTATATTTTGACAGGCTGCACTGGCAAAAACGAGCAATTCTTCCCGATACACTCCGGATACCTCATCTCGACTTTCAGGCCGAGTTTCTTATGCGGGAAATCGATCGAGATGAATCTAAAATGCCACATTTTGAGGTGAACCTGTGCTATTTAGGTTACCCATTGGTATTCTTAAACTTCGAGGCCACATCAATGTCTTGAAAGATCTGGGAATCCGTGAGAACATGCCGTTGAGAGATGAACACTCCTGTGAAGTCGAGGCCATGTTGGGGCGGGGTGGTGACGATCCAAGTGGCAATCCAAACAGTCCAGGGATGGGGTTGAGAAGCTGAAGACAAAACAAACTTATAGCAAATTTTACGCTGAACATTTTTGTAGTTGACAGCTTTTTTATGTCTCAACTGGTTCTTGAGATATAAGCGTTTTTAGCAATGGTATCAGAAAAGGTGGTTTTACACTCACAATTCCTTGAAACTCCACATTTCTCAAGTCTCGCCATATTTTCGCTGTCACTGAGCTTCAAATCCTCAAGTTTCTCCAGGATTTCAGAAGAATTCGAGCAAATGGAAACAATCTCACATAGCTCATCTTGAATGGGAGCTATCGGAACGTAGAGGTTTAGTTTTCTGTCAACTGCAAAATATTCGTTATAAGAGACCAAGATTTTTGTGATTCACCTTCCCATGTAGTCCCCACTGCCACAAACTCGTCCACGTTCTTGACTCCCTGGAAAACTTGCACCAGTGTTGATCCTCTATCCCAATTCATATCCCGCAGACCATTAGCATTGACGAGATCTACTCCGTTTTCAGTGGTCTTTGTGATTGTCTGAAAGAAAAACATTGGCGTATGTGGATTTGATTGTTGATTACAGCAGTTTTCTTCAGATCCATCGGATTTTCGTCACGGAATCGGGAGCTTGCATGAAGCATGACTTCATCTTTGTCGTTCAAAGTGCGGTTGCCTGAATCAAAGTAAATGGATCTTGAAAGATTGTCTTCCTGTTAAAAGCTCACCTGGCAAACAAATCGGGGCGTTCTTAAAAGTTCCATTGAGTTCCAACACCACAAAAACTTCTTCAGGGTGCTCACAGTCCCCGAAAACTTTTCCCTCGAGGATATCATATCTTATGTTTTGTCCGGGTTTGCAGGTTTTATTTGTCGAGGTTTCAGTTCCATCTTCACATGGGTGTTCAATTGCATAGATATTGTGGCTGTACGATTTCTTGAAAGAGTTTCTGAAAGACGATAACTTTAAAATTGTATCTGTTCTTCCGATGTAAACATTTCTACTTACTCCAAGCAGTGATATTTGACGATTCGTTTGTTTCCACTGCTTTTCGCCACTTTGACAAAAGATGAGATTCCTGTGAGAACATGTCGAGGAGATATGATGACTCCAGCCCCAGTTCTTATGTCGGCACCATCGTCGTTTACCCATCCAACATCCACAAGCCACGGAGCATCTCTAGCCCAGATTCTAGGTGGATCGGTTGTCGCTGAAAAGTCAAGAACCATCTAGAACATTGTTATTCTATTAACTCACGATTCTCTCTCACTCCACAACTCTCCAATCGCTGCTCATTCTCTTCATAGCTCAATGGGGTCCATGAGTGACAGAATAAAAGCGTTCCCAGACACAGTATCAATCTTATCATGGTAAATAACTCAATGAATACTTGAGGAGGAACGGAAGAATGACTAGAGGAAAGAGGAGGGGTGTTGGATTCGCTAGATGAAACGTGGAAGTTGAGATCTATGAAGATAAGAAAGGTCACGTCAAACTTGAAGTCTCAATGATTTATTAGAGGAACCAGAAAGAGAAAAGCGCAAAGAAAACTTGGAAAAGTTCGAAACGTTCATTTCCACTCTCAACCAGTTCCATCGACTCCTTCAACTTCTCCTTCAAATCCTCATAATCCTCCTCTGGATCCTGGAACTCCTGATGGTCCGGGTACTCATCCTTCGACGACCATTCTCGGGTTCTCATTGGAATGCCTTCTCGAATGGGAAGTTGTGAAGTTTCTAGGATTACTGTAGGACAGACACCCGTGAAATCACAAATCGTAGAAGACAAGGATGCAATCGCAGTATATTCGGCCGTTGTTAAGTTTTCCGTTTTCCGGTTTGCAATTCCAACGGCAAACACTCGATTGATTGACTTGACATTCTGAACCAGGATGTGTCTTTGATCTAATGGACTGTATGGGGTGTCGGTAGAGATGGTTCCACTTGTTACTTTCTTTACGAACTGGAAATCCCTAAGGTACCGAGCATCTTGGAAGGTTGGACAAGTCACTGCATACTCTTCCTTCTTTGTGATAGGCTCTTTGGGAAGACAGATGAACGGGCCTTGAACACTTTTGGACAGTTCCAGAATGGCAAATGGGTGGTTTTGATTGAAGTACACAATCTGAAGAAAGAATTGTCTTTTCTACAGTAACCCGTGACCAAAACAAACCTTAGAAACTACCACGTAAACCTTCCGAACCTTGTCACAATCCTCCTCATCGTCACAAATCTCCATATTCACTTTTGTTACCAGAGGTCCTTCTGGCTTTTCAGGCGGGAGAGTACTGTAGTGCCACTTCTCATTCTTATCATTGAACTTTGGAAAGAGTGCCTTCAAATCCAATGTTCCATACAACTTCCCATCAACCAACACATGTTTTGGAGAGATTAGAAAGGCATTCCGGGAGACGTTGTTCGCTACAACTTCCACGATCCATGGAGCATTTCGACCGATCGATGCTCTGAATTCCTCTGATCCTGAAAGATTCAAATTGTCTTGGAAGCTGCAAAACAGTCATAACATACCGATAGGTACTCCACACTCTTCAAATCTCACGGCGTTCTCCGAATCGGTGAGTTTCGAGAGAGGGGAAACGATAGGAATCGGCGATGCGGCACTTGATGTTACAGTAGCCGAGGAAGGTCCAGATGATACTGTAGGGTTTGGCGATACTGTAGAGAGTAGTGTGGTCGTTGAAGCAACAGTAGAAAGCTTTGTAGTCATTGGATCCGTTACTGTAGTTGTTATCAAGGGTACTGTAACTTTTGGAGTTACTGTAGTCGTCGAGGCTTTCGTAGTCGTAGAAGGAGCTACTGTACTTGTGACCACTGGTTTTGTAGTCGTCGAGGCTTTTGTGGTTGTCGAAGGTTTTGTTGTAGTTGAAGGTAAAACAGTCGTTGTTGAGAATTTTTGTGTCGTCGGAGCTACCGTAGTCGTAGAAAAGGGTACTGTACTTATGACCACTGGCTTTGTAGTCGTCAAGGCTTTCGTCGTTGTAGAAGCTTTGGTAGTGGTCTTGGATTTTGTAGTCGTTGCTGGAGGTTTTGTAGATGTCGCCAAAGGTACTGTAGGTCTAGCCGGAACCACTGTAGTCGTCGCATTCATCTCTTGACATATCCCAGTATGATCACACATCTGACTAATAAGATAAGCAAAACTTTTGAACGATGTATGAGTCTCGTAATCTGTATTTAACCAATCTATGAAAGCTGCAGTATCCCTTGCAACTTACGAGTGTTCAAAAAGCCCATTGCCACATGAATATCCTTCTGTTTTTCGACTAGAACTTGAGAATGACTTTTGTACCACATGCCTGTATGGGGCAATTTGTAAAAGTTTCCGCCGGACAGGTTCACGGAATTCCAAAACTTTTTTGGCTCTTCGAAATCTTGGATGTAAACTGGAACGTCGGTTTTATTTCCGTCCGAATTTTTCGGAAGACAAATCGGAGTGGTTGCCACGGGCTTCACCAGCTCGAAGATTGCAAAAGCAGAACCATAGTTGTAGTATGCGATCTTCCGAGCCATCACACTGATTTTCTTTGTGTTCTGACAAGCCCTATCAGCACAAACATCAAAAAGAACATTCACATGAAACGGCGAGTTGGGGTCGCTGGTGAGGGTACTTGTCAATCGACTGAAAAAGGATATTCTGGATGAGAGAATCCGCTCAAAAAAGGCCTTACTTGCTAGTTTTCCTCGGGAAAAGGACATCAGAAGCAGGGTCTTCAAACAATCGTCCATCCACAAAAACGTGATGCTTCGAGATGAGGAGTCCGGTTCGTCGTTCGTGACTTGTACGGACTTGAACAAGCCATGGACAATATCGAGCAGGTGTTTGAGGCTTCCCTTTATAAGTTACATTCAATCGCCCACAATCCTTCAATCTCGCTTTATTCTCCTCCTCTGTCAACTTATAAGTTTCCACCGGATTCTCATGTGGCGGATTCCAGACCCATTTCGGCGGGGGACACACTCCAGAATGCTCACAAACCTTCGAGTCAATTCCTTCTATACCATTGTACGCTCCTTTTCCAGTTTTCTCATTGGAAAATCCGACTAGCTCGAATCGATTGTCTTTTCGTTTTTGTACCAGGAGAGCTGATTTGTCGGCGTTTGCATCGTCGATGAGGTTTGGAACGGTGATCAGACTGTTCTGGTTGATTGTGACTTTTCCTGTTTTGTATAGATCGATTGGTTTCGTTTTCCGGAATCTTGATAGTCCATGTAGCATAACTTCCTCTCCAACTGCCAAACTTCGACTGCCTAAAAAACGAAGTTACGTTTTGTGTCATAACTTTGGAATCAAATGTCCAATTGAAATGTTTAATATTGGAAAATGTTGCTGAGAGTTTTCTGATCCTATTCATAAAAAACTTTGTCAAAAACTTCCTACAGGCCCGATACCGTGATCTCAAAAAACCCCTGCTGCGCGCTGTCATTTTCAGAGTCGTGTTCAGAGATCTTTGTGTATCTTGGCGAAAATATTTTTTAAAGCTCTGAAACTTTACACGAGTAATTTTGAACATATTTGCTACAAAAACCAACTATTTTTCAATAATTGAAAAAATTTCTAGCTGCTCTAATGATGGCTTGAAGTTGCTCAACCAAAAAAAAATTTAAAAAAATTGGTTTTTTGCAGATTTTTTAAAATTTAGAGATAAGTTTTCGACAAAGTTTTTTACATAAATATGATAAGAAAGTATTCAGCAACATTTTCCAATATTATACATTTTGATTGGAGTTCTGGTTTCAAAGTTATGACCTCAAACGTGATTTTAGTATCACTTACTCAAAACACAAATCGGTGCATTTTGAAAAGTCGAGTTGAACTGCATAAGATACAAATATTGATCGATTTGGTCACAAAGAGAAGCTACACTCATCCAGAATGGTGTATGCTCCAGAACTGTCTGTTTTGAGCATGTCGGATTCGTGCAAACTGTCTCGAACACTTTGATCTTGTAGGGTGGATCGAAGCCGGCGGTTTGTCTGAAACATCAATTTTTGATGGGTTTTTCAGCGATTTTTCAGAGTTTTCTTACTTGTTACAAGTCTGCTTAATCTTTGCCACATTCCTGTTCTTTTCATGATAAAACTGCGAATTGATAAGAACCAAATTCTTGGCTATAATCGCACCGAGACCCGTGTTTTTCGAACTATCATTATAGGTGATTTCCACTTGAACTAGCCACGGAGCATCACGGGATTGGATTCTTGGAAGTGCAGATGTCGCTGAAAACACATTTATCACGCTCTAAACATCCAAACTTTCAACTTACGATTGTTCTGAATCCCGCACGTCTTCAACCGTTCCTTGTTCTCTTCTTGAGTGAGAAGTATCGATTGAGATATGGATACAAGTAACAACCATTGTATCAGGTTTCTCATTTTCTTATCCGAAAGCTATAAAAATTGAGGGATATTGATTGACGGGCTTATCAGTAACCACGTGGAGGTGGATGAACGCTGATAATTCTGATTAAAAAGTTCACGTTTGGTGGTTTTGCGAATTTCAAGAGGAAAATTACGTTTGGGGAGCGTTTCACAATTTTTAAAAATTGCCTGGGTGTGTCTCACAATTTTTAAAAATTGCCTGGGTG
>LR538083.1:127924-145012 GCA_900883565.2 Caenorhabditis panamensis | reverse complement strand
TGGGGAGCGTTTCACAATTTTTAAAAATTGCCTGGGTGTGTCTCACAATTTTTAAAAATTGCCTGGGAATTGTATCATCATCATCAGCGGGAAATTCCCATTCAGATCTCCTAAAGAAAAATCAAAACACTCCAAATCTCAAACACACTTGGATAGCGAAACAACTTTTCTTTGGATCAGTTTCTTCGGTCAGTTTCCCAGTTCCAGTCTAATTTATGAGAAATCAAATGAATCAAACCATTTATTGGAGAATACGAAAGAATACACCTTATCGGCAGCCACGATCCCGGTTTTCTGGAACCCTCAGTCCTCCTCATCATCGTCATCGTCTCCGCTGTCGCCGTAGAGATTGCGTCTCCGTTTCACGAAATACTTCCTGAGCGCTTCTAGCGTTTCCCATTCAGGGTTTTTGTTTTTTCCGTTGCGGATTGTGTAAACCGTAGAGTCGGATAAGCCTGAAAAAGTTCCACTCTTTTGAGTTAATTTTCGCATTTTTACCGGCACTCGCCGCCACAGTTGGCATGCTGATCCGGGCAGGAAGACTGTTCAATGCATGAACAACCTTGTTCAAACTCCACGTGGGAGGCTTCTTCGGCGGTGGTTCTGAGGAAGACGACGTTGGCGCTGGGTGTGGGCGTTTCCGAGTGGCACTGTTGGAAGTAGTAGGAGGAGTAGTGGTCGGCGGGACGGTCGTAGAAGTTCCAGTGGTTGTGCCGTTTGTCGTGTTTGAAGGAGTTGCCGACGAAGCTGTACCCGATGCTCCCGTTGTCCGATGACCAGGTTGTTGTGGTGGTGGGGTTGTTGTGGTGGTGGGGGCTCGCATCGTACTCGACGTGCCGGCAGTACTCGCCGCACTGATCGTAGTCGCACCTGTCCCAGTATTCTGAAACAATGGCATACGAAATGCACTTCAATTCCTCCTTACCATCCCGACGGCCGACTGAAGCTGTGAGAGCCACTGACCGTGTTTTTTGTCCAAATCCTCGAGACTTTGTCTCATTACTGTCAGATCACCTTCGTTGGTTGTGTACTGTTTTGCAATATTTTCCGACGTCTCCTTCAACTTCTTGTTCTCCTCTTCCTTTTCGATTATCGAGTCTTGGAGAGCATTTCTGTCGTTGACATATTTGTCTTTTATGGCTTTAAGTTGACTGAATGGGTCCATGATTATCTGAAATTTACACATTTTTCTCGGAAACTTTCAGCTTTTCTAACTTACAAAGTGTCGAGCTTCGCGGGATGTAAATAGAAAATTGCCTTGTGGCTATGAAAGTAGTGAGTAATGATTTTTTTTTAATCAGCAAAATCCCATTTGCCATCCATCTGATCTTATCTTATGCAACTGATAACGTCAAAAACTGGGCTGAAAAAGAAAATTGAATTCAAGAAACCATCACGGATACGGAAATCTTCATTCAACCCATAACTGAAAGAAAACCAAGAATAGAAAGCCACAAAAAGAGTTTCAAAAGTTCAATGCTCCTTTTCGGACTTCCACTCATCACCAACGCCTCTTTTCCAGGTTCCACATAATCCACATAGTCTCTTTCAACTGGATCTTGGAACTCTTGATGATCCGGGTACTCATCCTTCGACGACCATTCTCGGGTTCTCATCGGAATGCCTTCTCGGATTGGAAGTGGCGGCGTAACGATAGGACAGACACCAGTGAAAATACAAATTGTAGAAGACAGGGATCCGATTGATACAAAGCTGGTCGTGTTTTCAGATGTGTTTTGGGGTAAGAATCCGACGGCAAACATTTGATCATTGATTTCTTGAGTGAGAATGCTTCTTGGATCTGTTGCGTTGTATGGGATGTTCAGGTGGATTCTGTCAGGACGCGATGAAATCTTTTCCACAATCTGAGGATTCAGATGACCTTTAGAATCCTTAAAGTTCGGAGTGTACACTGTATCCCCCTTATTTGTGACAGGATCTTTCAGCATGCAGATAAAGGGCACTTCAGAAACATTACGCTGCAACTCCAGGATGGCAAATGGTTGGGTTACATTGAAATACACGAGCTGAAACAGAAAAGAGGGGAATCAATCGTTACAGTGAACCAACAGTACCTTGCTAGCAGTCACAGAAACCCACTTTGAAATCGCACACGTATTCGCATCGTCACAAATCTCCAGATAAACTCCGATCATGTGCGTGGGCCAATCGTACTCATCTCGTGGAGACGGTAAGTCTCTGTACTGCCACGTGTCACTTGTATTCGCAAAGAGTCTTTCGAACTCCCAATCATCATATAGATTTCCATCCACCAACACATGTCTTGAGGAGATCAGAAACCCATTTCGATTGATGCCATTCGTGGAAACCTTGACGATCCATGGAGCATCTCGAGCAATCCATCGAGCAGTTCCGTTATACGATATTGTCCATCCACCCCCAGGATAGGTTTCGCGACGCGAACGGGTCACTTCTTTGATTCCACACTTCTCGGCTCTCAATTCGTTTTCCGAAGCATTGAGTTTTGTGAGAGGAGACACATAAGGTTTCGGTGATGTTTTGGCAGTTGGAATGGTACTTGGAAGGGTTACTGTAGTCGTCGGGAGTACTGCAGTTGGCTGGGTAGCTGTTGATGTGATCTTTGGTACAGTAGGAGGCGGCGAAGTTGGCTTGGGAGCTGGAGTAGTCTTGGCTATAGTAACCGACGGTCTTGGTCTTCTCGTAAGTCTTGAAGCAATTACTGTAGGTACAGTAGAGACCGTAGGAACTGCAGAAGTCTTTGGAGCCACTGTACTCTTGGCTACCGTAACCGGTGGTCTTGTCTTTCTCGTACGTCCTGCTGTCAAAGCAGTTGAAGCTGCAGTAGTCACTGGAGAAGCCACTGTCCTTGTGACAGGCGGAGCAACAGTCTTTGGAGCTGCAGTAGTCTTAGCTACCGTAACCGGTGGTCTTGTCTGTCTCGTACGTCTTGGAGTGGTCGCTGTAGGAGGCCTTGGAGCTGCAGTAGTCATTGGAGAGGTCAGGGTCGTCTTCGGAGGCTTTACAGTAACCGGTGGCTTCCTTGGTGTTGTAGGAATTCGTCTTGGAGTGGCTAAAGTAGTCGCAACAACTTCCGGACAAATCCCAGCAACATCACACAACTCCTTTTCACTATCAGTGGGGGGACTTCTTTGGTATATAGTACTATTATTGTTAGCTGAAACACAACTTGATCATTAGTCAGTCATTGGAAAGCTTACAAAGCTTGGAAATTCCCAGCAACTCAAATCGATTTATGGGTTTTTGAACCATGAATGCGCCATTATCATCGGGGGATTTCTTGTCAACTAGATCTTCATCTGTGAACCAGAAATCTCCAAATCCGGTTCGGACTCTCTAAAAAATGACAATCGGTCGGTTCTCGATTGGTCTTTGACTCACAGCAGTCTTGTACAAATCAATTGAGTTCGTTTTTCTGAACCTCGACATTCCATGTACCATAACTTCCTCAAGGTCTAGGATTTTGCGGTTGTCTAAAGTTTAACAAATAATCAAGTTATCAACCGATATCCAAACTCACTCAACAAGCAAATCGGAGTATTCCCAAGCGGTTCGTCGAAATGCAAAAGAAACAGAGCAAAATCCATCGTACAGTGTCCAATCCAATTCATAGCTTTCGGTGCAACCGTCTTTTTCCAAGTCCCTGTACAATTTGAGTTTTTGCAAACATCCAATTGCACCTTGATCTTATTGTCAACAGGGAAATCCCTTGAACCACTGAAAAATGGTAACTGAAAATCAATCTTCAGCTCTGGTGAGCACTAACTTTTTACAATTCGACTCGAAATAGTCCCACGAGTGATTTGAATCTCGCACGTAGAACTGGGAAGTGATAAGCACATGTTTCGGCGAGATGATCACTCCGAGTCCCGAAGAGATTCCATTGGTTACTGAGACGTTCACTTGAACTAGCCATGGAGCATCACGGGATTGGATTCTTGGCGGTTTAGAGGTGGCTAAAAACGTTAAAAGTCTTTGAAATCCTTTGAAAGATTTGAAACTCACGCTTATACTGAATCCCGCACTTCTTCAACCGTTCCTTGTTCTCCCTTGGAGTGAGGAGTATTGATTGACAGACGGATACCAGTAAGAAACATTGTATCAGGTTTTTCATTTTCTTGTTTGGTCTTGTCTGGTGACTGGAACTGAACTGACGATGGTTTCAATGCTTATCAGTGAACACGTGGAGATAACAAGGATTTCTGATAAGCAGAAAAAAGTGCAGTTCACGTCAAAAAGTCACGCGAAGAGTTCCACGTGTCCCAAAAGTGACTGATAAGAAAGATAAGATCTAATCAGTTTTTATCAGTCTCCAAAGCTCGAGAAAGATCAGTTTGACTTTTCCCGCCATGTGGAAGTCGATCGTCTTCTTCCTCCTTCTCGGAATCGCCGTTTCCCAGAAACTGAGCGCCGAGGAAAACGACTACAGATTGCTGACGTGTGGAAGAGCTCCGAAAGGTACGAAACATTTTAACAGTCAGACTGCTTCAGTTACCCGCGCCTCCTGAGATGAGACCTATACCATTCGATAGAGCATGGTCCAAAACCTACGAAATCACTAATAACTTTTGCCCTCGAGTCCGTTTAACCCAGTAAGGAGCCCTCAAAGTCATTTTCAGTACTAAAAATTAGCACTCAAAAAAAAATTTTCACGCAAAATCGAAAATCTGTTGAAAAAATTAGTACTAAAAATGACTTTGAGGGCTTCTAACTGGGTTAAACGGACTCGAGGGCAAAAGTTATTAGTGGTTTCGTAGGTTTTGGACCATGCTCTATCGAATGATATAGGTCTCATCTCAGGAGGCGCGGGTAACTGAAGCAGTCTGACTATTTAATCTACCGATCAATTTGTTGGTTTTTCAGCTCCAAAACTCACCGGTCAATTCGTCAAAGGTTCCCAGGCACCATGGACTGTTCAAGTGTACAAAAACATGCGGATTTTCGGTGGTACTGCGATATCGAAAAGACACGTGGCTACACTATCGTTTCATGTCTTTGATGCAAAGGTCGGAAAAGCTTTGGATCCGAAGATATGTAAAAAAGACGGGTTGGTGTTCGAAAAAAGATAAAAACAATGACTTCAATCAATTTTCAGCGTCACGGAGCTCGCCCAAGACATTGTCTCGGAGCTAAAAGTCACCGCGTGTGCACTGCAAGAGGTCTGCCGAAACGGCATCGTGACTCTAGTCAAACGAGCATGGTTCCTGGGAGATTGTGTCGATCAACATCACGGAACTCTACTTCTGGAACTGGCTGCGGATTTGAAGGAAGAGACACAGGCGACTCCAGCGTGTATGCCGGATCCTAAGACTGAAGTCGCCGTTGGAGAGAGTCTCCTGTCATTCTATTCGACCATTCGTGAACCTCTTGCTCGGGTGAAAGGGGTAGAGACAAAGGTCGTCGCGTGTCCGACTTGGAAACCGAAGAACTCGATCTGTTTCGATGGGAAAGCGTGTGGGGCTCAGGGCGATGGGTACATCAAGATGATCGACGGGCAGTTTACACTGGTTTCTGTTGCCAACGCCGGTGAGTTATGCACCGGCTTGACACCATTTTCAAAGTTTTTATTCAGTCGTGTGCACTGACAAGGACAATTATGGCAACATTTTCGCGGAGTTTGAACCCAAGATCTGCGAACTGACTGGAATCTGCCACTCAAACAAGCCTCTGAAGCCCTTTACGCCTCCACAAATCAAACGAAGTGGACGGATGTTGAGCAAAGCGCAGAATGAGCAGTTGCTGAAGAGTTGTGGAGTCGTCAAAGCGGACGTTCTTTCGAGTGTTCCATGGATGGTGAAAGTTAGAGCTCAAGCACCCTCAACACCCGGAGATCTTAACGCAATATTTACACCGATTAGAGAAGTGAATGGCGTGGCAATCTCCCAGAAACACGTGTTTGTTTCGCCGGACATTTTTTTCAATGGTCTGAACCGGTTTGATAACAGCCAGCTGTTCAAGTTTGAAGATTGTTCTGACAGGTGAAGGAATGTTAGATTCAAATGTTGCAAGGGGTTCTTTCAGACAGTCAGATATCACCAATCAAACCGCTTCTTTCTTTACGATTACCCCATGTCTAAAGTCCGAATGTAACTTGCCACCAGTCAAAGTTCAACGAGTTCTGTTCATTGGAAACTGCAACATGAAGGATAGAAACATGAACTACGGGCTAATACTTCTGGAGCTGGCTACTGACTTGCCGGCCTCCACAGTTCCTCTGTGTGTTCCAGAAAGCAACATTGCTACCGATGGTTCAAAACTCACCTACTTGGCTCACAACGTTGCTCCTTCTTTCGAACTCAAAGTGACTGCGTATCATGCTCCAGCTGCTTACAATATCGGGGGATTATCGTTGTATGTTCAAGAAGAACCAAAGTGTTCTGGAACCGAGAAAGTGCCTCTTGTGCGGAATGTCAAGGGACAGTGGACTATTGCGGGGCTCACAGTTGGTTACGGTACTTTTGTGGCCTTGGTTCAGTTTGTGAATAGCAGAGTTTTCAGGTTGTAAAAAGGATCATCCGATAATGAATGTTGCACAGCTCTCGGAGAAGATTTGTCGGTTTTCTGGGGTTTGCGGATCGAAGATGTTGAAGCCGGTGACGATTCAGCCGATTGTGAAGCCGAAGAAGGTGGTAAAGCCGGTGACATCGTCGACAGTGGTTACCAATGCTCCAGCAACAACCAAGAAGGTCATGGTGACTTCGAGACCAGTGACTCCTTCAAAAGTTACTGCGGCTCCGAAGACTGCTGCTACAACTACCGTACCACAAACTACCGTGGCAAAGACGACAGTGGCTCCGACTACTACTACTCCTACAACGACAACCGTACCTTCAACAGCTGCTCGGATACCTGAAGAAGTCAAAGTCAATGTTCAGAGTCAATATTCGCAAAATGAGAATCAGAATCAAAACCAGAATACCCAAGGTAACAGTGGTCAGAAGAACGAACAGCCGAAAGAGGAGCCGAAGAAAGAGGAGAAAATCATTTATCCCGAGGAGACAAAGGATCAGAGCAACAATCCGATTCAAACTGATCCGAAACCTCAACCTGTGCAGTCTGGAAATCAGGATCGAAATGAGCAAAAAGCCGAAAACCAAGATGAAGTCGCCAGTGGAGCCAGTATTGCGAACTTTATTGGTTTCTTGACGGTTTTTTTGGTTTTATTTGGGTTTTAAAATAAAATAGTACGCATTGAGTAAAATAGTGTTTGTAGTTGATTGTTTTTACAGTTGATCACTTCATTACACCACATCTTGTTGCAGAGATACAGACCAAAAACTGCGTTTTTAAAATCTGCTTATATCTCGAGATGCGTGATAAGTGTTAAAAAGTTGTAAACTGCAAAGTTGTAGGAAATTTTATGATCTTCAACTTTGTAGTTGATTACTTTTTGATACAACTGATTCTCGTTGAGTTATGATTCAAAATACAACATCCACTCTGTCAAAAGTTGCACTTCTCGCAGTTTTCAAATTAGAATCCTTTATTATCACAAGCACTTTTCATCAATCAATTCACATTATATCACCATCAAAACCATCAAGTAAACCAATAAAATGGCCTTCAACCCCATTCCAGAATGGTAATGTTCTTGGATTTGGAAATGCAGTTCGAGGTCCTTGAATTCGGCGTTGGGGTCCACGTAACAGACTCCAGACAGAATGCAGATTTTGTCCATGAAGTACATCACAGACACTTGTGGTTGTTCTTCTTTCCATCCGCATCGTCCTGGAAAAGAAAAGATAATCGAAAAAATAGGGTAGTGTTGAAGTTTTTAGTACACCGGTTCTTCCTCCGCAACTACCCTCCGCCCCCGGCCGCACGCGCTCTTATGTTTGCCCTCCCGGCGCCTTGCCACCGCAGCAGTCATGTCCGAGTGGTTAAGGAGATTGACTAGAAATCAATTGGGCTCTGCCCGCGTAGGTTCGAATCCTGCTGACTGCGTTAATCTTTTTTTCTCTTTCTTTTTGCTATTTTCACTCTTTTCACTCACCATAACGTGCTATAGCCACTGCCGTCATCTTCTTATCAATTTCCTGGACATACGCGGCTCCAATATCACTTCCACACACGTTAGACTCAACGCAAATTGACATCTCGGCCACCTCAAAAGTAGATTTGGGAGTGGAACAATTCTTCACTAGAACATCTCCTCGTCTCAGGTCCGCATGGAATCTGTCATGTTTGATCTGCCATTCGTACTCTTTAGTTCCAACCGGTCCCAGGGCGTACAATCTAACAGTTTCTTCGGGTTTCGGGTTCAAATCTGGTTTTGGAAGGCAGATGGGACTCAAGGGGAATCCTTTTCCCTGGTCTTTCAGATCTCCGATGGTTTCGATGAGGGTCAGACCGTAGGATTCGATGCTTCTGTTGCAATGGCCGATGAAGTGAACCTTTCTTACTCGATATCTTTCCCCGGCTTCACATGCTTCTTGACTCCGACAAACCCGTACACTCATCTCCTCCGCCACACCAATCGGAGCCTCAACATATCCAGTTTTCGAGCATTTCGGCATGTTCGCCCGTTCCCCATTGAACCTCCAAATCCACGTGTCAGCTGTTGCTTTCTCGCCTACTCCCAATGGCATAGGAAGCAGGACACTGCTATCCGTAAGAATGTGTCTTCTCGAGATCATAACTCCACTGGTCCACCAATTCTGACGTGTCTTGTTGTGTTCGGAGGTCTGCACGGTGAAATTGACCAAAACCATCCAGGGAGCCTGTTTCGTCGACACTCGTTTTCCAGACGACACCCGTTTCGGCCGACTCGGTCGGTTGGCGCGGAGATGATCGTCGGGCGGTTTGTTTAAACCTTGGAAAACATTGTCCCAGGGTCTCACTGAAAATTGAGGTTTCTAGAACCATTGATTAGTCGCTCTTACCATCCCAGTTGCTTCCACAGGTTTCCGATCTTTTCAAATTCTCCTCGACTGTCAACAATTGACCAGAAACTGCGATCGACAAGACAGCGAGCGAGAAGAAAATTAGTGATTTTCTCATGTTTGGCGAGAGAAAAAGTTGAACTGATTGTTTATCGAGAAACGTGTCTATGATCAATTATGAGGGGCATCGGAAGGTCAAGAATTTATTCCAATCACGTCATCAAAAAAACATCGGAAAAATCAAAAACAAAAACTTGTTAAATTTCCACCCAACACCTCCAGAATGAACATGATCTTCGACCTCCTCTTGATTTTTTTCACTATTCCTCATTCTCGGCTCCTCCGATCTTTCCGTGGCTTCCGGGTTACTGTAGCGTCTTGGAGAATGGTAAGTGAGCTTGGGAGTTACTGTAGTCTTTCTGGTTATCGGTCTTCTAGTTGAAGTGCTGTTCTCAGTGGTTGCAGGCACATAACCCGTCATTCCGTCATTGCAAGCCCCAGAGAGTTGACAGATTTGTCCCAAGGCGTTTCGTAGATCAAATTGAGGATGGACGGCTTTCTTGGGGTTACAGGTTCCTGAAAGAGGTAGAAGTTTTAGATTTTGCGCTCAATTTCCACATTTTTTGAGGGCTACCACTCTTTCCGCAACTCCCCTCCGCCACCGACCGCCCGCGCTGTTATGTTTGCCCTCCCGGCGCCTTGCCGCCGCAGCAGTCATGTCCGAGTGGTTAAGGAGATTGACTAGAAATCAATTGGGCTCTGCCCGCGTAGGTTCGAATCCTGCTGACTGCGTTAATCTTTTTTTTCTTTTTCTTTTTGAAATCTTCTCTTTTTGAACCCACCATTCCCTGCAATCGCCACTGCCACCATTTTCCCATTGTCCTTCTTCACAAACGCCGCTCCAACATCACTTCCCCAGATGGTAGACTCCATGCAAATCGATGATTGACTATCCGGGAAGAGAGCATCTCCATGAGCATCGTAACACGGGAGTACTGTACTTTTGACTTGGCGAGACCCGGCGCCATAGAAATCGATGAGTTCTCCGGGATTCAGATGGAGATTCTTATCGGGGAGACATAAGGGATTGCGGGTTTCGAGGTTTACAGAGAGCTCAAAGAGCGAAATTCCCGTTTGGAGGGCACAGGACCCAATGAAAAATGCTTTTCGAACTGCATACTTTTGTGTAGAATTTCCGACTCTCAAGGCACTGGCAGCTCTCTTCGGAGCCTCAAAATACCCAGTTTCCGAGCACTTCTTCAAATTCTCCGGGAAATCCAGAAACACAGAATCCGTGAGAACGTGTCGAGGAGATATCAAAGTTCCACGCATCTCTTTTATTCCGTTTTCCTTTGGAAAATCCACCTAGAATAACAAAATAGATGGTTGAAAACCTTGGAAATGAAGAACTTACCGTAACCAGCCATGAAGCTCTTCGGAATTTTGGCTTTCCACAATTTTCAAATCTCACTTTGTTTTCTTCAATGGAGAGTTTCTCGCAGGAACAGAGTGAGAAGATTAGCGAGAAGAAGAATATCGATTTTTTGAGCATTTTTGAGAAATGAAAGAGGAAATGAATGAAGGGGGTTTTGATGATAAGGATAAACTGATTATGTGTTCCATTTCATAGGGGCCTTTCAGCTTGGTTAGACACGCCACGCAACCGCTCTGCACACCCATCAACACATTTGTTCGATACCCATTCGTCTCCTGTCTCCATTCTAGTGTATCCTACCATATTGGTTCTTTTTACCCATTTTCCTCTGGTTTTGGACTGTTTTTGTTGTCAAAATGAAGCCTGAACCTGTTCTAACCCACATGCCTCTTCACGTTCAACTGAAGATCGCAGGTTTCGTGGATCCTGTGACCAAGTAAGATTTCTCCCTGTTTTTCAGTGTTTCCATACTTCAAATAGACATTTTTCAGGTTCTCTTCCCTCCGACTTTGCTCCAAACACTTCAAGAACATCGTCGACAAGTCCAGAACTCACTACCCTTCGATCGATATGCATGTCTTCTGTAAATCATTCTTCGTCTCTCTTATTGTCGACGAAACCCACAAGAAGCAAATCTGTTTTCGTTCCGATGGCAACGAAACCAGCTATCGGAAACAATCTTTGATTGGCAAAGCAGTCGTTGAAGAGCGCAAGGAAGGCGACAATTATCTGGCGGCTTTGGAGCATTTTGCAGAAGTTATGAGCAACCCAAAGATTTCCGTAGGCTCTTTTGAGGCTCATTTTTACACAATCACTCATATTCAAAGGTTTTTGATACATTGTAAGAGTATTTTGAGATCGTATCAAAACAAATTCTCCGTAGAACGCTTCATTATCACTTGTCCTCATCGAAATACTATCTCTCCTATGATTTCCATGTTCAAACCAGGGTTTTTGAGAACCATTGTTTTCAAGAGAAGTGATAAGGAAGGTCCACTTTATCTGAATCAAGTAGTGAAACTGGAGCAGTGGAAAAAGGCAGTAGAGCTTGATGCCAGTGGAGTGCTCACTAAAGACGACTTGCCATACTCACACTTTGAAACCTTGTCCCTCAAGCTTACCCATCTGAGCTTACGAGCCGTGGAACTCATTGTTCAGGTATGTACCACTTCTATCAAAGTAGACACTGAACGTTTTCTTTCAGAACTTCCTGAACAACAGCAACACAAGATCCACCAGCATTGTGTGCAACACAGCTGACAACGACGCCATTCTGGCCTATCTGGGACAATTCGAGAAGGTCGGAAATGGATACTTCATTCCGATTCCAGGGTCCGGGGACTCTTTGGAAGTGTGTTTCAACCAAGAACCTAGTTTTATGTTCACTGTGAAGAGAATCAAGGGAAACTAATTGTGTTGATAACTGTGTTTTCGTTCTTTACTTGTTGGTTAATAAAACTGCGAATTCTATTCAGCATTTCTTCATTTTTTTAAGTGTTTCACTCCCCGAATAGCAGGTCACCTCAAATCCTAATTTCCAATGAACCCCTCAGCACCTTATCTAGGCAGGTAAGGTCTCCGAGGGTCCACACACGCTACGCAACCGCTCGCGAGTCGTCGACACATCGACACCGTCAATCCCTTTGTTCGATACCCATTTGTCTCCTGTCTCCATTCTAGTGTGCCCTACCTTTTCTGGTTTTGTACTGTTCCCATCGTCAAAATGAAGCCCGAACCTGTTCTTACCCACATGCCTCTTCACATCCAGCTGAAGATCGCAGATCTCATGAATACTGTCACCAAGTTAGTTTTCTCCGTGTTTTCAAATGTTTGGACAGTTCAAGTTTACATTTTTCCAGGTTATCTTCTCTCCGCCGATGTTCCAAACACTTCCAGAACATAGTAGACAACTCAAAAACTCATTATCCCTCAATCACAATGGATGTAGTCGGTCGATCATTCATTGTCATTCTTATAGCCGACGAAACCCACGAGAAGAAAACCTCGTTTCATCTTGATGAAAGTGATGTCAACCACCTAAAAAGACTCTGGGATGGCACTGAAGAGTTGAAGAAAGGTCATTATTATTTGGCGGGTCTAAAGCATTTTGAAGAAATAATGAGCAATTCCAAAATTTCTGTGGGCTCCTTCAAGGCTTATTTAAGCAGAAACATTCATATTCAACGGTTTTGGAGAGATTGGCAGACTGTATTCCGGTCAATTCAACGCAAATTCTGCGTGGAAAGAATCGTTATCAATTGCACTCATCAAAGAACTATCTCTTTAATGTTGACTGTGCTCCAACCAGGGTTTCTGAAAACCATAGTGTTGAAGAAACGCCATTTACAAGAACCATTTTGTCTAGACCAAGTAGTTGAGTTGGAGCAGTGGAAAAGCGCTGTGGAGCTTGATGCTAGTAAGATGCTCACCGAGGGAAACTGGCCATGCTCACACTTTGAAACCTTGTCACTCCGACTTACCCATCTCAGTCTCCAAGCCGTGAAATCAGCTGTTCAGGTATGTACATAGCACTTCTATCAAAGTATCCATCACCTTGTTTTCAGATCTTTCTCGACAACAGCAACAAGAAGTCCACCAGAATTCTGTGCAGCACTGCCGACAACGACGCCATTCTGGCCTATCTGGGACAAATCGAGAAAGTTGAAAATGAGCACTTCATTCCAATTCCAGGATCTGAGGACTCTTTGGAAGTGTCTTTCAGTCAAGAGCCTAGTTTTATGTTCACTGTGAAGAGAGTCAAGAGGAACTAATAATGTTGATCACTGTGTTCTCGTTTTTTGTTTGTTGGCTAATAAAACTACGAATTCTATTCATTATTTCATCATTTGTTTCAAGTGTATCAAGTGTATCACTCCCTCAATAGTAATCAAGATGTCCTGGGGTAGTAATCAAGATGTCCTGAGGTAGGGCACCCCGAATCCTGCCTATCTTCTCAATTGACTCCTCAGAACATTATCTAGGCAGGTAAGGTCTCCGAGGGTCCACACACGCTACGCAACCGCTCGCGGGTCGTCGACACATCGACACCGTCAATCCATTTGTTCGATACCCATTCATCTCCTATATCCATTATAGTGTCTCTTACCATTTTGGTCCTTCTCACCCATTTCGTCTCGATTTTGTGCTGTTTCCATCTTTAAAATGAAGCCCGAACCTGTTCTAACCCACATGCCTCTTCCCGTCCAACTGAAGATCGCAGGTTTCGTGGATACTGTCACTAAGTAAGCTTTATCCTTGTTTTCCAGTGTTATGCAGGTCCAATTTGACTCTTTTCAGGTTTTCTTCTCTCCGCTGCTGCTCCAAACACTTCAAGGACATTGTCGACACGTCCAAAACTCACTATCCCTCAATCAAACTTACTGTGTTTGGTGAATCAATCTATGTCACTCTCGTAGCAGACAATACCCATCAGCAGGAAGTCTGCTTTTATTGCCATGACAACTTATTCAGCTATAAAAAACGATCCACGATGGGAAAAACAAGCGTTGAAGAGCTCAAAGAAGGTGACTGTTATTTGGCGGCCGTGGAGCATTTCGCGGAAATCATGAGAAACCCGAGGATTTCCGTGGGCTCTTTTGAGGCTTACTTCAGCACAACAACACTTATGCTGACGTTTACGAGACATTGGGAGACTGTTTTTGACTCGATTCAACGCAAAATCTGCGTAGAACGATTCATTATCACTAGCCCTTTAGTAGAGACAATCTGTGCTATGATGTCTGTTCTGAAACCAGGTTTTCTCAAGACAATTGTGTGGAATGAACACTCACATGTCCCACTTTCTCTAGACGAAGTAGTTGAGTTGGAGCAGTGGAAAAGAGCAGTGGAGCTTGATGCCAGTGACAGGCTCACCGAGGAAGACTTCCCGTGTTCACACTTCGAAACCTTATCTCTCAAAGTTACCCGCCTTACCCTACAAGCCGTGGAATCAACTGTTCAGGTATGTATGTCTCACTCGTTTGAAAGCACCTATCACTTTGTTTTCCAGAACTTCTATATCAATAGCAACAAGAAGTCCACCACTATTCAGTGCAGCACTGCTGACAACGAAGTCATTCTGGCGTATCTGGTGCAATTCGAGAAGATAGGAAATGGATACTTCATTCCGATTCCAGGATCTGGGGGCTCTTTGGAAGTGTGTTTCAGTCGAGAGCCTAGTTTTATGTTCACTGTGAAGAGAATCAATAGGAACTAATTATGTTGATCACGATGTTTTCAATCTCTATTTGTTGGCTAATAAAACTGCGAATTCTATTCATCATTTCATCATTTTTTTTCAAGTTTCTCATTCCCCAACAGGACACACGGTTTTATGTTCTTCTGTCTTTCATTGTTGGTTAATAAAGAAACATGCATTTATGTATCTTGTTCCGACCGTCGCCGCAGCTGTCTCCGAGACCCGTCCAATTCCCCCTAGGCGATGGTACACGCAATGCGACCTCTCGCGTGCAGACTGACCCCCACCTGTCCCAATACCCCTCTTTGTCATCTCACATCGTTCCCCTCTCTTTTTACCTCTTCTTTCATCCTTATTTACACAAAAAACTGACTGAAATGAAGCCGGAACCTGTGCTCACTCAAATGCCGCCACACGTCAAGGAGAAGATTGTGGATTTGTTGAACACTGATTCGAAGTAGGATTTGGATTTTTTTTCTAATTTTTGAAAAAATCTTAAAATTTTTGTCTTTTTCAGAATGATTATGAGACTCTGCACTAAAGACTTTAAAGAGCAAGTTGATCACTCGTCAATCCACTTTGATTCGGTTTATATCAAACTGTCACACCAATCCGTTGCAATCACAGTGATCTTCGCTATGTACGCTCATACAAAATCAATCATAAAGTTCGAAAAAAGCGGTCAAGGATGTAAAATAACGAATGATCATGTGCGCAGTACCGGAATATGTGGATCGGGTTGTACAGGAAAGGAAATAGAGAACTATGCGACGGAAAAGGAGAATGGACATTTCATAGATGAAGCTGTGACTGCGTTGACAACGATTTTGAAGAATCCAAGATTCACGTTTGGCTCATTGATATTCAAGCTGCACTGGACTCGTGAATTCAAATTTTTCGAACGGTTCTTATCTGCGGATCGATCTCGATTTGTGGAACACTTCATCAAGAATTTGGAGGGACGTCTCATCCCAACAAAGGAGCTTTGGTTCTCGACACATGGCGCGGATTCGGAGAGAAACTTGTTCAAAGTTCTAGGCACTTTGAAACCAGGATTCCTAAAATCAATGACTCTTAAATCATGGATGAAGATGTATTTGCATCCAGTTGCTGAAATGGAGCAGTTCAGAATGGCAAAGAGCTTGGATATCGAAGGGATTGAGCTCCAAAGTCCGTTTACTGTTGCGAAGTGGTCTTCTTTCAAATATGTCCGCATGAAGATTCAAATGTTTGATTTGGCAATGATGAATGAAATTATTGAGGTATGTAAGTTTGAAACTTTCTAAAAATTCTAGACGGTAGGATCGAAATGCACAATTTGTGCCAAGCTGTTGGGGCGGCTTTAGAAAATTTTTAAAAAACCAACAAAACATATCAGTTCGTAGCAAATTTTCTCTAGTTTATTTCGTTAGTTGACTGTTTTTTAATATCTCTTACCGTAACCCCAGGAAAATTCAAAATGTGCGCGCCGCTTGTTCCCAGATGGTAGCGGCGGCAAACACCTCTTTTTGCAATCACCACGGTTGTGTTCAAAACATTTTTAAAAAATCAACAAAACATATAGTTTTGTAGAGAATTTCCTCTAGTTTATTTTGTTAGTTGACTGCTTTTTGATATATCCAACCGTATACCCAGGAAAATTCGAAATGTGTGCACCGCCTGAACAGATTGGCGCTGCCATCTCTTCAGCAGTGAAAATTATCCAAAACGCAATTCCTGTTGTTTCAGATGTTCCGCACCAGTCCAACCATCCAAGAAGCACACCTCGCACTCCATGACTTGAACTACCAAGGCACTGAAGAGCAACTGGAACCATTCATACACGGGGATCCCAAAAAGAGCCAATATGTCATTCCGGGAGAGCAGGATCGATTGGAAATCTTCTTCAGTGGCTGGCGTTTCGATGTGAAGAAAATGAAGAATAATGTTGAGGAATTTTTCGATGATTGAACTCTTTGTTTATTATCAATTTATGTGTTCTCGTGGAAACTATGTATTGTCTGATACTCAAATCTTTCAAATTCTCAATTTCCATTTTTAATTTTTCCGAAGTTTTTTTTTATTTCCAAATGAATGTCTGGCATTTTCCAGAGAAGGAATTCCGAAGAAAGACAACAAGTTTCAAAATTTCAAAACTTTTATTCAGTTTTCAAAAAATATCAAAGTTCAAAGTGTTGAGATGGACCGAGCAGAGGGCGAGGACGGACAAAGACAAGAAAACAACAAGATAGAAGTTCGAAATGTTTATTCAGTTTCCAAAAAGATCAGAAAAAATTCTCAATTTTCCCATCCAAATAATTCAGTGTTCAAAATGCCATCTTCTCTTCCAATTTTGCAAACCAAATTTCAGCTAGTGTCTGGCATTTTCCAGAGAAGAGGTTCCAAAGAAACAGAGGAAAAAAGACAAAAAAAACAAGTTCCAAAACTTCAAAATTTTTATTCAAGTTTCAATAAAAAAGTTCCAATAAAGTTCCATCTTCCTTCCAATCACGAGATCCAATTTGCTGGGAGTGTCTGGCATATTCCAGAGAAGAGATTCCGACGAGGAGAGACAAAGACAACAAGAACAACAA
>LR538083.1:19709-126204 GCA_900883565.2 Caenorhabditis panamensis | reverse complement strand
AGGCCCTAACTCTACCCAACCTCCCTCCCAATTTCAATTTTTTTAAAATTTTTGCTCAACCTTTTGCCAAGTGCAATAACACAAGGCCCTAACTCTAAATTTTCCCTTTTACTCAACCTTTTGCCAAGTGCGATAACACAAGGCCCCTAATTCACTACCCACCCAACCAACCAAAGTGACTCAATCTCAGTGAACGCGCTCAATATTCCAAAAATTTAAACTTAACTTTCCGAGTCAGCGCCTCGGTGCCCTAAGCGGGCTCTGCTCCACGCCATAATCCCAAAAGAAACGCCGGAAGTAGAAGATGAAGTCGAGAAGAGGACGAAGCGCCAGGAGACGAAGCCAAGACGATGGAGCGGGAGCCAGGAGCCAAGACGAAGGAGCCACGACGATGTAGAGAGGTGCCAGGAGCTTTCTGAAAGATGATAGTTGAGTTGGGCGCCAAAATAAAAGGCTCGGGATCCTACCTTATCAAACACGACGGCGCCAGAGGGAGGAGCAAAGAGCGGGAGCCAAGGATGAGGAGCAGGTCGTTGGAGTTGCGAGAAGAGAGTGCAGGAGGGCAGGAGCCAAGGAGCAGGTGCAGACGAAGCAGGAGACGGTGCCGGTGAGGAGGTGCGGAGTGGGGCGGGTGCCAGGAGCCTTCTGAAAGATGATAGTTGAGTTTGGCGCCAAATGACTTTTTCGGGATCCTACCTTATCAAACAGAACGAAGAACGGGAGCCAAGGATGAGGAGCATGGCGTCGGAGGTGCCAGGGAGCGGGTGCCAAGGTGTGGGTGCAGAAGACGGTGCCGGAGAGGAAGAGCGGAGCGCGGGAGCGGGATCCTTGGCGCCCATTGGCTTCTTCGGAATCCCACCTTTTCCATTGTCGAATCCATTGAGCATCCGATAGTCCTTTGAACTGTCGAGAAGTTGAAGGTGTCCCGTCGAAGAACTGATTGAATTTCCGTTTCCCTCCCCCTTATATACCCCCGACAAGGGGTCAGATCTTTATCTATTGGGAGTAGGAAAGGTCAAGGTTAAAAATAATGATAACGTCGGTTCCGTGAAGGGGGGGGGGGTCCCTCTTCATTTCTGAGAAGGGGGCCACGTGGAAATTGTGATCGCTAGGAAACTGATCATTCCTAGAAATGAAGAGAACAAGAAAAACAAGAATATCTCAAAAACCACAAGAGCTATTGAAAAGTGGTCAATTGCAATGTTATAGCCCTGGTTTTTTCTATATTTTTGTAGTTGACAACTTTTCGCTAGCTATTTTCGTTGTTGAGATATACTTTGTCAAAGTTTTTGCAAGTTTTTGCTTTTATTCCAAATGTGAGATGTTTTCCAAGCATCATAACTGTTAACTACAAACTTGTAGCTCTTGTCATTTTTTTAAATAAAAAAATATTTATTTGTGCTCAAAACACAGCTCAAAATCTGGATAACTATTCACAAGGAGTCCATGTCGATTCGATTGAAAACAAAAACATTCGTTTCACCGAGTTTGCAGTTTGGAAAAGTTTAGATACAGACAGTCCTCTATTATATTTTTGGAGATGGATTTCGAAGCAACTCTGAAAAACAGAACATTGTACTCTTCTATATACATAAGAAGGTTTGAAAACTCACGAAAACAAATTTTCTATTGATAAAATAAAACTTCAGCCATATCCTTTCAAATCCCCTAAAACACAGAGTATGTGAAAAAATTTTAAAACATTGAAACAAGGGTAAACTCACAATGCCGATAAGTCCTGTTACTTTGAAGATTCAAAATTGTATCGTTATCCTTTGATTCGAATGAAACACAGGTAAAAAACAATAGAAAACTTCAGTAAAATTAATAACCCACTTCCATCGGGAAGCGCTAATGGGAGAATGAAGGGAGAACTGAATTCACTGTTTGATAAGCTTTTCTTATCAGTAAAGAAGGGTACAATGAGGCGCTAGAGAGGTGAAAAATATGATAAGAAGCTGGAAATTCCTTTTGAACATTAAAACGTGAACTTCCTAGCCTCTACTTATCAGCTTTACTTGCTGCCACATGGACCCAAACATCTCCAAATCACTTCTCAATCCATCACACTGTTAGACAATCTTCTAATCGATAATCAAACAACGAGATCTTCAAGTGTATTCTGTGTTCTGATGAAGATCTACCAACTCTTTCTTTCACTCATTCTCATTGTCATTTCACAATGTGAAAAGTTGAACTATGAGGAGAATCAGAAGAGATTGACGGATTGTGGAAAGCAGATGTTAGGTGAGTTGGGATTGGGAGTTCAGAAGTTGAAAGGCGGGCGCATTTCAGAAATTCCCAAAGAGGATTTCAAGACAATAACCTTCAAAAAAGATCAGTGGATTACGACTGTTATTTGGTATCTCAAAATTGGAAATAAAACCTATTACAAAAGTGCCTCGGGGAGCTTCATATCTCCACGTCACATTATCACATCCTCCCAGACACTGATGAATGATAAGAGTCAATGGATTTGGAACAAGAAGAAGAAGGTTGAAGAAAAGGACTATGTGAATGGAACAGAGTAAGCCAGAGAGTCCAAATAAACACACGGAAAATGTTTCAGTCATCTTCGAGTTCCCCTTGAAACAATCCCTCCGGAATACGTGTTTCATGTCGGGTGGAACGAAAAGCGCCAGGTTATAAAAGAAGCCTGGATCCTTGGGTTCCGTAACCATAAAGATACTAAGACGTCTCCAATGCTTATCGAGCTCAAGAACAATCAAAAAGTTACTTTTCCATGTCTAGCACGAAACACTGACGATCTGAAGCAAGGAGATAAAGTTTCAACCTATGTATGGGGCCTGGAAAACGGCGACAAGCTGGAGTATCGGCGGATGACGGTACAAAAATGCAATTCTGCTCGATAAACAATCCGATTTCAGATCGCAGGTTTTCATGACCGTCTGATCATTGTGGCCCACTTTGATCTCGACGATAAGAGTGGCGGACCGATGGTGAAAATCGAGAAGAGAACAGCAGTTCTTCATGGGATATCTGCTTTTTGTGAGACTAAAAAGACACATTTCATTTGAGAGTATATTTTCAGCTGCTACAAGTGACCAATTTTCTACATCTATCTTCTACAACATGAGAAACTTCAGTGCAGACATCTGTTCCCTCTCTGGGATCTGTGATCCAACTGCCATTCAAGCTACGACAACTCTTCCAACAACCCCTGCCACTTCAACTATCGTCACGCCAACTACGTCTATGCCAGCTATTGCCACGTCACCCCTTCCAATCTCTTCTTCTACTTTGAAGCCGATGGTCTCTACTTCATCTAAAACCACAAAAGGACCTATCACTTCTACTTCTTCTCCTCCAACTTCTCCTCCTCCACATCCAACAACAATGGGACATGAGAATACGGAAAAGCCCATGACTGATAAGGAAGATGAAGAAGAAGACGAGGGATATGGGGATGGCGAGGACTTTTTCGTCTCGGAAGACTTTCTCAATGGAAGTGGAAAGATTGGATTGAACTTGGTCATGACAGTTTTGGTTATGGTTTTGGTTTCTTGGAGTTGAATAAAGTGTCAGAAAGTTTACTCAAATAGCAAAACTTTCAGAAGTTAGAGATGAATCCAAGAAAGAGAAGATAAGAGCAAAGAGCAAGATGGAGAGTAGAGCGTAAAACGAGAGTGAGAGAATACAAAAATCCACTTTATTCTCTCAATGCAAATACCAAAAAACTGTTAGAATAACGATAAGTTCGAGTAGTTTGGCTCCATGAGCACCATCTTCCGCGGGGCCGTCAGTGTCTTCGGCAGCGTGTTCCGAGTTGTTTTCCGAGTTACTGTTATCACCTCCATCCTCCTTGTTCTCCTCACTTCCATCCTCCTTTTCTGGATTCTGGTTCTGCTGTTCCGAGTTTCCATTGTCTTTTGGTGGCGGTGATGGTTGCACGACTGGTCGGGATGTTGGTGGCAGGGTCGGTGCCGGTGAAGTTGGTTCCGATGTCGGCTCCGGCGTTGGTGGTGGCAGTGTCGGGACTTTTGGCTCACAGATTCCAAAAAATTCACAGAGCTCCGAGAAGATCGCCTCGACGGACACTTGCGCCGACGTATCTTCATCTGACACACCGTGACAGAACTCGTAGTAAAACACTGAGACTGCCGTCATCCTGTCCTCTACTTTCTTCACAGATACCGATGGCCGGACACCGGTACATTTCATTTTTTCGAAGCAAACGGAATGGGTATGAAGCAAGGAAGGAAGGTGATGATTTTTCCAGTTTCCGCAGTTTTTAACCTTGAAAATCAATACTTACAACCTCATAAATTGTTTAAAATCATTACAGTAATCTTATCCTTAATCACTTTAGCATCCTCTGGAACACTCAAAGATCTACCAACAAAGGTAAACCCATACTGCTCCACTTCATCTCCAACTTTTGCTTCGATGGTGTCTTAACAAGCATTCGTAGTTCAATTCATACTCGTTAGGCCTTACTGGAAACACAAAGTGGCGTTGCTCCTCTATCCATTGCAAAGTCCGTCTCCATCTCCATCACCACCACTCCGAATGGCTCCTTCTTCGGCTCACAACTTCCGATATAAACCGCTCGCTTTGGTTGAAGCTTTGTGGACTTCCGGTAGCACTCATCTTGGCGCAAACAGGTGCGAACTGATAACTTGGCGACGACGTGACTCGGGATTTCGATGATGCCATTCTTGCACAGCGTCATATTAACGATCGAGTCATCGTATATATATTGAAACCCTAATCGGTGATACCAAAACACAGCGTCGGCAGAAGCAAGAACATGTCTGGAGGATATCACACTTCCACTTGAGTAGAACCGCTCCCACTGTTTCTCTCCTTGTTCACATTCAACCACAACGGCCCATGGTGCTTCCTTGGCTGTGACATTAGTACCGCCGAGCACTTTCTCTGGAAAAAAGGACCTTTGCAACTAACAACATGCGGTTTTCTTACGTTGGACAACTCTTCCGCATGTCTGGGATCTTTCCAAGTTTTCCGCTTCCGACAGTTTTCCACCGAATGCCACCGAGAGTAGTGAAAGGAGCAGGAAGACTCCGAGCATTGTCGAACTAATCGAGACTGATCGATTCGATACTCTGATAGTCTGATAAGACTGGTAAGAACAAGTAGAGGGCAGTAAACCAGTACAGGCTAGTTTACTAGTTTAGGGGAGGTCTCGGGGAAAAGGGCAGGTTGGTTTGATAACGTGAAGCGTTTCTCTATCAAAATCATTTATTCCCTTCATAAAACCAACACAATCATCACAAAAACCATTAGGAAACTTCCAAATCTACCTGACGAGCTCTCCGATGTATCTTCCACAGGCCTGAAACAATATTTTTTCGACTAGAAGATCCTTTTGTTCCTTACGTCTGACAAATCCCAGCCAACTCGCAAATCTTGTCCTTATAATGTGTCATGGAAACCGAGACATCCTTCTCCGACTTCTTTTTATCACAACCTCCAGAATTCCACGATGAAATCCCGACCACCGTGTCCTTGTTATCTATTTTCTGAACTAGGGCTCCACCTCTGTCGCCTGCGCAAGAGTTATGGGTTGCACAGGTCATACTGTCGAGACGGCGCCAATCGTCGCATTTTATGATTTTGGAAGTGGTCCACTTGATCATTCCATCCATTTTGGAGTCTAGGGTTTTATCACCGCTAGAGTGGAAGAGGGCCTCGTCTCCAACAGCTGGAGCTTTCTTTTCGACTGAAAATAAACTTTTTCTGAGAATCTTGAGACTCTTGACCGACCTGGCATACAAACAGGTCTGAAAAAGTCATCTTTGGGTACGTTGGAACTAATCTCTAGCAAAATGACCCCAAAGATTCCAAACTCAAAGTCACAATTCCCAATATACCATGCGGAAACCACCTTTCTCAAGATTTGAGTCCCACACACATCCGGATCCTTACAGGTGCTCAAAAGGATGTTGTAGTTCTTCAGAAGCTTCGTCGGGAATGGAATCACATCATCCTTGCAGTCCTTCTTCACATCCAACTGCTTCCCATCGACCCATTCCCATAACGACGACGTGTTCACTGCTCTAACAGCATCCCAACCATCAGCGAGGGCGTGTCGTTGAGAGATCATTGTAGCAGAGGATCGGTATCCTTTGGGGTCGTCTTTTGTGGAGGTTAGATAGATGCGGACTGCCCAGGGAGGAGCGTAGTCACTGGAAGACGCTGGAATTGATGAATTGACTCTAGAATCGGAATGAAATGATACCTTTTCCAACTCGTCCACACTTTTCCGCTCGTTTCCGATCTTCTGATTCGGAGAGCTTCCCGCCAAAAACGCAGAGAATAAGGGAGAAGAATGCGAAGAGAATGATCAGTTTTCGCATTGTTGATTGCTTTCGAAATGAGGAAAGGACCCTTTTTGATATCTACCATGATCAATTCTACGTGAACTGGTTTTGTTTTTTTCTGTCTCTCCATATCTTCTCTCGTCTCGTATCAATCAGTCTCGATTAGTTCGACAATGCTCGGAGTCTTCCTGCTCCTTTCACTACTCTCGGTGGCGTTCGGTGGAAAACTGTCGGAAGCGGAAAACTTGGAAAGATCCCAGACATGCGGAAGAGTTGTCCAACGTAAGAAAACCCCTTGTTATCTATTGAAAAACGTCATGTTTCTTTAGAGAAAGTGCTCGGCGGTGCTGATGTCCCAGCCAACGAAGCGCCATGGATCGGGATGGCTCATTGGAAAATGAAAGACAAAGAGGTCTTCTCAGGTGCAACTGTCATCTCTTCCAGACACGTTGTCTCCGTTCCTTTCAATATTTTGTTGATTGACAAAACCACAAAGAAAATGAAATGGGCGTTAGATGAAAGTCTCGTCGACATGTCAACGTGTAAGAATGGGTGAGTTACAGAACTTGAAACATGTGTACCCTGAAGAAGTTTTGTAGAGTGATCCAAGTGCCCGACAAGTACGTGGTTGGTCTGAGAGCTCAAGCCTGCGGAAACCATGAACGGTGCGCTGACTCGTCGACATTGCTCCGTGCAAAACGAGCAGTCTACATTGGAAACTGTGGGGAGAATGGATACTTGTTTGGGATGGTGGTGATGGAGATGGAAAACGATTTTGCAATGGACACAGGGATTGTTCCAGTTTGTGTGACGGACCAGTCAGTGGTTAGCGATGATGATAAGGTCACTTTGTATGGTTTGGGTGTTACAAAGAAAGGCGATGACGCCAAATCGTTGGAAGCAAAAGTGAACAAGGCGGAAGCTCAGGTGAAAGCCTGCCAGAACATCTACTTCCGGGAATCTTCAATCTGCATCAACAGCGTCAAATGTGGGGGTGATGAAGGAGCTCCATTTGTCAAGAAAGTCAACGATCAAATGACCGCAGTGGCTTTGGGCTACTATGGAACGTGTGATCAACCAGAACTTCGTCAACAACCGTCTTTTGCGGTTTTTGCTCCGAAAATCTGCGAGTTTTCGGGAGTCTGCACACAGACATCGTCAGGAGGAAGCAAACCTGCGAAAAGGATTAGTGGAAAGTTGAACGATGAGGAGAATCGAGAACGAGCGGGGAAGTGTGGATATCCAAAAATCGAAACGAAGATCTTTGGAGGTCGACACATTCCGGCAAGCGATGCACCATGGACCGCGTTGGTTCATGCAGACACAAAAGGAGTGAGTGGCTGGACTGGAGGCTTCATCGTTTCTAAACGACATGCCATTGCATCTTCTCTAGCTCTTTTCAAAGGTTCAAATGATGCGAAAACATCTTTTACTTGGAGACACGACGACAAGGCTGCCGATCTGAGCACTTGTAAGAATGGGTAAGTCTTTTAGATCATTCAAAACCTCACGAACTGTTTTCAGTATGATGAAAATCCCCGACCACATTACCGCGCAACTTTCTGTGACTTTGTGTGCCATGAGTGGAGGTTACGATGAATGTTATTATGGTCCGAAGATCATGGCTAGAAGTGCAACTTACATTGGCAATTGCGACGTTTCCACTCAATCCCTTGGAATGATACTGATGGAGCTGGAAGTTGATGTCAATGAGGATTATGTCAGCTATCCTTGTCTAGCTGGTAACTCTTGAAAATCACTCTTTTAGATGATTTTTAGATGCTTTCAGAATCTGTGATAACTGCACCTGGCGACGAGTTGAATCTTCATACAGTCGGATCACTGGATGGCAATCCTGTTAGTGTGGCGAAAGTGAGCACTGTAACTACCAAAGTAGCAGTGTGCAACTTCGGCAACTTGAACGTGGACTCGCTTTCGGTTTGTGTGAAAGACGTGACAGGATGTGCTGGTGATAATGGAGGTGCCTACACAAAGAATGTGAATGGAAAAGAGATTGCGGTGGCGGTGGATTTCAAAGGATTCTGCAAACAAACGGAAAACCTCTCTTTCCACCTCTCTATCGGCGCTTTCTACAGTCAGATTTGTGAGGTCTCTGGAATCTGTATTCCCAAGGAAGTTCCAATACCGACATCGCGACCAGTATCGCCACCAAGGGACAATGGGAACTCGGATGGGAACACGGGGCAGCAGAACAACAAGAACGAAAACAAGGACGATGGAAGTGAGGAGAACAAGGAGAATGGAGGAGATGACAGTAACTCGGAAGATACAGGATCCGCCGAAGATGGTGCTTTTGGAGCCAAGATTCTTGAACTTATCGCTATTCTGACTGTCTTTTGGTATTTGTATTGAGAAAATAAAGTGGATTTTTGAGTTTGGTGTACTGTAGCCGTAAGAATCAGTTAAAAAAGAAGCTCTGAACAAGCAGGGTACTGCAAAAAAGGAGAGACAACGTGTACACGTGAAATATCAATTCCACTTGAATTTCAACGTGACCAACCTTTACGTGATCCCATGAACCTTCACGTGAACTGGTTTAGTTTCTTTTTTCTGCACCGCCCATACCTCCAACTGTCCCGTCACAATCAGTCTCGATTAGTTCGACAATGCTCGGAGTCTTCCTGCTCCTTTCACTACTCTCGGTGGCGTTCGGTGGAAAACTGTCGGAAGCGGAAAACTTGGAAAGATCCCAGACATGCGGAAGAGTTGTCCAACGTAAGCAAACCCTGTTATCGATCGAAAAACGTCTTTTTTCTTCAGAGAAAGTGCTCGGCGGTACTAATGTCGCACCCAACGAAGCACCATGGGTTGCTGCCGTCCACTATCGCAAAGGGAACAAATGGCTCCACATGGGAGGAAATGTGATCTCATCCAGACACATTCTGACTGCTGCTAGAACTGTCATTTCTTACGATTCCACTGCTGACAACAAGTTCAAATGGGTTTCCGATGATTCGGAGGTTGATATGACGCTGTGCAAGGATGGAGTTATCGAAATCCCGAGCAAATATGTCGACGGATTGTCAGCTCGCGCCTGTGGACACAAAGAGTGCTATTATGCCACAAACCTTCATGCGAAACGAGCAGTCTACATCGGAAGTTGTGAGTCGAAGAAGTTGCCGTTTGGAGTGGTGGTGATGGAAATGGAGATGGACTTTGCAATGGATAGAGGAGCACTGCCAGTTTGTGTTTCCAGTAAGATCGAAGCAAAAGACGGAGATGAAGTGGAACTCTATGGGCTCGGTCCCAATGACGCATCTGCAAAGGGAGAACTCCAAATGAACAAAGGAACGACTACTGTAAGGATTCTAACACTTGTTGGGATGTTCCAAATGCATAATTCAGGTGAAAGACTGCGGAGCCAAAGCCATCTCAACCTTTTCCGTTTGCTTCGAAAGTATCCACTGCAAAGCTGACGTTGGTGCGGCTTACGTGAAGAAGGAAGACGAACAAATGACAGCAGTGGCCGTGCCGTTCTTTGGCGTCTGTAGAAAGAAACTCGATGCGCAAGTGTCCGTCAAAGCGGTTTTCTCGCAGATTTGCGAATTCTCTGGAATCTGTGAGCCGAATGCTGACGCGGGAGCACCGGGACCGAAGAGAATCAGTGGAAAGTTGAACGAAGAGGAGAACAGGGAACGAGCGGCAAAGTGTGGAAACCAGCTACAGAGTAAGCTGTTCGGAGGTCAGCACATCCCGGGAACCGATGCACCGTGGACTGCTGTGGTTAATGCGGATAAGGTGGGAGTTAATGCCTCCTGGTACGGTGGTTTCATCGCCTCGAAACGTCACGTCGTCGCCTCTTCTCGTGCTGTTTTCCCAACCAAAAAGAGCGAGTCTTTCAAATGGAGACATGACGGGAAGGCGGCTGATTTGAGTACTTGTCAGGACGGGTGAGAACATTGGATCTTCTAGAAATTTTTATTGGTTTTTCGTTCAGAAAGATGGAAGTGCCGGATCATATCACTAATTACATTCGTGTGACACTCTGCGGAGGAGGAACCGACAATTGTGATGGTGGTGCTACGATCTCTGCGAGAAAGGCAACGTACATTGGCAACTGTGATCCAACGGCAACTTCCATGGGAATGGTGCTGATTGAGTTGGAAGTTGATGTGAATGAGGACTACACCAAGTACCTTTGTCTGCCGGGTAACTAGACTTCTGGGTTACATGAACTGATTCTCGAAACTTGCAGAATCCCCGGTAACATCTGTTGATGACGAGCTCACTGTCTATTCTGTTGGTTCACTGGATAGAAATGGGACTAAAGAACAGAAAGTGAACACTATCAAGACGAAAGTTGTCGCGTGTGAGGATAGCGGAGCACTGACTCCGTTGCTTGTTTGTGTCAACGATGTGAGCGGGTGCAAAGGTGACAGTGGAGCTGCCTACACGAAGAATGTCGACGGAAAAGTGACAGCAGTGGCTGTGGATTACAGAGGACAGTGCAAAAGCAACAACAAGAAATTTGGCCATCCATCGACCGCCGCTTTCTTTAATCAGATTTGTGAGGTCTCTGGAATCTGCAAACCTGCGGAACCGACCACGACAGCGCCACCAACACCGGAGCCAACGTCGGAACCGACTTCGGAACCTACTACTGAAGAACCAATTACGACTTCTACAGAGGCACCAACACCGCCACCGACCCCAGCACCAACATCCCGACCAGTCGAACCAGCACCGCCACCAAAAGACAATGGAAACTCGGAACAGCAGAACCAGAATCCAGAAAAGGAGGATGGAAGTGAGGAGAACAAGGAGGATGGAGGTGACAACAACAACTCGGAAAGCAACTCGGAACACGCCGCCGAAGACACTGATGTCCCCGCGGAAGATGGTGCTCATGGAGCAAAAGTACTCGAACTTATCGCTATTCTGGCTAGCTTTTGGTATTTGTATTGAGAGAATAAAGTGGATTTTTGAATGATTCTTGTTTTTCTACATACTCTTCATCTTACTCTTCGTTCTAATCTTCTCTTACATCTACACTAATTTCCCAGAAGTTTCTGTGCTAATTTGGATAGGATTTTTGAATGTCCTAACCTTTTTTTTTACCAGAATCGATTCCAATCGTCAATACAAAACGAGAACCCTTCGTATCTAGTCCACTACCACCACACAGTGCATTGTCTCTTCTCGTACACTATGACTACCCGAAATCGCTGTCAACCATTGAATTATCCATGCATTCGTACCATTCTAGGATTCTTTTCTTTATCAAAAAGGTTTGTTTTCTTGTTTTTCTCCCTATTTTCAATCTTTTGTGTTGATTTTCTAGACGTCAGCTAGTCAGGAAAGTCCCATCAATCCGAAAAATCAACCTGCACATCTCATTTTCCTATGTCAATTGCATTGTGTTGACTTACAAAGACAACATTTACATGGTACAAATCGGTGATGTGCAGTGGAAGTTTTTGAAACAAGATTATATAAAATTGGATCTTTTGAATGCAAGAGGTGTCGTGAAGCAGGGAGGACTGGATTTTTCAGTTTTAGGGCGAATTTTGAGTTTTTATTTGGAACGAGGAGGAACAAGGGTTCGGCAAATGTTTGTTGAGGTTTGTTTCTTTGAAAAAACCTCAAAAACAGTCAGGAAATTTCAATTTTTCAGGACTTTCTTTCTTTCCCAGTCTTCATAACTGAAATTGAATACCTGGAAGTCAGAGTGAAGGGAACACAGAGAATGCCTTTGGAACTCTTTCACTTATCAAAAGTACGCACTCTATCTCTTGTGGTTTACACATTGGACAATGGGTGGACTGAGGAGGTTTCTGTAAGTTTCTATTCTTTCTGATAACTTTTCTAGTCTTCGAACAATAGTTGAAATTCAGAACATCAACTGCGACCACTTGAAAATCAAAACTTCTCAACCATACCCTGATGACTATGTTCCCCCGCTAACAGTTTCAAAACTAGAAATCAATGAGAAGTACACAACCGAACAGAAATTCATAGAGATGTGTGAGAAAATGAGGCGACTAGAACACGAGAACGACTCATTTTATCAAGGAGGACTTGGTGACAGCTCTCTGGAAAGTGAGTATTGGGATCAGTACTGGAACAGACTGAAGGAGAAATTTCAAATGGAAGATGGGAATGAGTAAGTTTACTGTATTGGATTGGAATCCAATGTTTTGCCTGTTTTCAGCAAATATTTCGTGTTCAAGACAGATGATCCAGATCGAGAAATATTGGTACAACGATGGCAGGACATGTTATTCACGCCACCTTTCAGATATCAAGTGAAAATTGTGAAGAAACAGACCGAGGTATTTAGTACAATGGTTTTTTGATTGTTCCTCAAACAGAATTTTCAGCCCCGTCCGAGACAATCGAAGTTCACCAAAGGTAACATTCTTGATTGGTTAAATCCGAAGCACATGATGTTTCACGTACCCTTCCTCGCTGTGTTGATCTCACTCCACGTTCTTATCATCTTTGTCTCTCTTTTTGTCCTACCCAATTTCTACAACCCCTACCCGACAATAACGTTTTCTACTCAATGCTATCAGTTGATTTCTTTAATCTTCACGCTACTTATCGTTTTCCCCGTGTACACTTATTACTTCCACGGACCTTCCGACGGCTCTGATTCAAGAGGTATACGTAACTTTTTGGCTGCTGTGATGTACATTTTAGTTTTTCTAATCATTTGTTTCACTCCATTTACCTTGTTGAGATTCTCTGACAATGTCCCAACATGTCCCGCACATTCGAATGTTTACAGAGTTCATCGTTTGATAGATGACAAGATTGTGTTTAGTTGTTCTCCTCATCTAATCCTTTATCGTTTATTTTGAGATTCCAATAAAGTTTAAGAAATTTGACACTTTACTCACTTTCAAAAAACCAAAATAGAACCGTTATGAAAACGGTCTTTTTTGATTGCTCCAACCCTTGCCATTGTAACAGCAAAGTTGTTATGATGAATCATCAGAGAGAGTGATGTCAAATTCAATCAACTCGGCGCCTTCATCTTGGCCGACCGGAAGGGCACAGTCCACACCCTTGTCCAGGAAAACAGTCTCTCCGCACACACATTGCATGGATGCCATTCCAATCCCACGCGCCCCGGCTCGGGCCGGTATAAAAGCACACAGATCCAGGCATCTTCTTCCTTTCCCCGTCCTCATTCACCTACAGTCCTCGCGGCCACTCACCGCGTCACCTATCTCAAACGTATCCTCTACGTGTATTCCATTGGTTCCAATCGTCAATACAAAACGAGAACCCTTCGTATCTAATCCACCACCACCACACAGTGCATTGTCTCTTCTCGCACACCATGACGTCTCAAAATCGCGGTCAACAATTGAATTATCCATCTATTCGAGCCATTCTAGGGTTCTTTTCTTTATCAAAAAGGTTTGTTTTCTTGTTTTTCTTCCTATTTTCCAACTTGTGTGTTAATTTTCTAGACGCCAACTAGCCAAAAAAGTCCCATCAATTCGAAAAATCAACCTGCACATCTCATTTCCCTATGTCAATTGCATTGTGTTGACCTTCAAAAACAACATTTACACAGTACAAATCGATGATGTGCAGTGGAAGTTCTCAAAAAAAGATCATGAGAAATTGGATCTTTTGAATGCAAGAGGTGTCGTGAAGCAGGGTGGACTGGATTTTCCCGTTTTAGGTCGAATTTTGAGTTTTTACTTGGCACGAGGTGGTACAAAGGTCCGGCAGATGTTTGTTGAGGTTTGTTGGCTCTTGTTTTCAGAGAAAAAGACTGCAACTCGATTATTTTAGGACCTCCCTTCGTTTCCAGACTGGATTCCAGTCTCCATAATTGAAATTGAATACCTGGAAGTCAGATTGAATGGATCACAGAGAATGCCTTTTGAACTCTTTCAAAAATCAAAAATTCGAAGTCTATCCCTTGTAGTTGACACATTTGATAACAAGTGGATTGAGGAGATTCAGAAACTCAACCTTGCACAGCTAAAAATCCAATCTTCTCGAGAAATTCCCGAAGATATTTTCACTTCATTGACGATTCCTCAACTGTCAATCAAAGAGAAGCATTCAAACGAACTAAAATTAACTGAAATTTGTAAAAGTCTACAAAAGCTTGGCAACAAAAAAAGATTGAGTTATGAAGGAGGATTGGGATCAACTCTATTAGATCAATTAGAGGCACCACAGATATGGGATACTTTGAAGGCTAATTTCATTGTAAAAGAGAGTAACAAGTGAGTCCAAAATGTGTTATTTTTGAAATCCATGCTTTTTAGATGCTACTTCTTGGCAGAAACCGACGATCCAGAATGCGACTTGTTAGTTGCACGAACGCTGGTGCCGTTTTTTCCGTTTCATGTATTCCGAATGGAAATCGTGCGGAAAAGTGATGAAGCTCAAAAACCTTACTCCAAACAATGGAAACACACCCGACTTTATCAATTTCTATCGATGTTCTGGCCTACTCTAAAAGTTATGCTGATCCATGATCCAAAGTTTGCATTCATAGCCCTTTTCGACATGATCTCTACTTTGCTCTTCATTTGTATCATCCCTTTTATATGGACTTTTTACCCAGAAATATCAGTGTTTCGTTGGATTCTTGATTTGATTAATTTGATTGACAATTTTTTCATAATTATCTTTGTTTATCCTCTATATCATGAGTTTCCCGAATACTTCAACCGCTTCTATGTTAAGGCTTTCATTTTTCTTTTTTTCCAACCCTTTGCTTTCTTAAGATTCTTTGTAAAAGCTTCATAATCCTGACTCTCTGACACTTTATTCACTTTCAATAAACCAAAACCATAGCCAAAACTGCGGCAAACATCACAAAGTTCAATCCCATGTTCCCACTTCCATTGAGAAAGTCTGCCGAAACCAGGAAGTCCTCTTCTTCTTCGTCTTCATCCTCTCCTCCCTCAATCTTATCGTAATCCGGGTCTGTATAATCCTCATCTGGCTCCCGAGTGCCTCTGATGTCGGGTCTTCGATTGGTTTCAGGTGTTCTGGGTTGTGTTTGTCTTGGTGTTGTCGGATTTGCAGGTGTCACTGTCCCGGGTGGTTGATTCGTTGGGATCAGAGGGGTGTTTGTAGTGATTGGAGTGGTTTGGGTGACTGTAGAAGGTCCCGTAGTTGTTCTTGGAACCGGTGTGGTTTCCGGAGGAGGACAGATTCCAGCAACGAAGCAAATGTCATCTTGGAAATAGTCAACGTTGAAGAATTCGGTGGCACGATTGCATTCGCATCCAGCTAAAATGGAACAATGAGGATGATACAGCTTCCACTTGATAGGTCCTTGACTCACGAGTAGCTCCTATCCCGATAATAGTTTGTTTGTTACTAATATCCAATATCAACGGTCCTCCACGATCTCCAGGATACTCGTACCTCCATACAGTTACAATCTCGGTGTCATATCCCTTGATCTGGAAATGAAAAAGTAAATGAGATCTCAAAGCGACAACTTTCTAACCTTTCCTCCAGTTGTATCACGAAGCTGACTTTTCGACGATGGGTTATCTTTTTCCGCATATCTTATACCAAAAGCATGAAATCGATTCCAATTCCATTCTGTCTTTTCTGAAACATGTTCTTCAAACCCGCCTAGAATCTCTCAACTCACGATGACTCAAGCATCCGAACTCCATATCACTTTCCTTCACCTCAATGAGCATTGGAGCATACTTCTCATCATATCGCTTCAATGCACACAGTTTCAGAATCCAGGCCTAAAAACCGGATTTCAACATTAGTTCCAAAACGCTTTCGAAACCCACTTTCACCGGTTGAAAACTCTTCTTCTTACAAGTCGAATCCTTTCCAGCACAATTTTCAGTGACGATTTCCATATTTTTCACGTATTTCTCTGGGACATCGTAGTAACTGGAATGATTCAATGATCAAGTTCATTTTGTTTCTCTAAAGATCACCCTGCTTTGTCACATTTTTGATCCCATTGTGCTCCATCCTTGCTCCACAACGTCGGATCATTATCTGATTTCTTATTCAAAATAGGTTGGGCTGAAGTGATGATGTGTCTGCGAGAGATGAAGCTTCCCAGGGAGTCGAACGTTTTGATGTTGGAGGGATCTGAAAGCGTCATTGAATTTTTGAAAAGTTCAAGTCAAAATCACCTTTATTATGCACTCTAACAATCCAATGCTTCTCGTTCATCTTGTCTGCAGTCACATCACAATCGGGAACACATGTCGCTGAAACTTCCCATTTGCGAATCCTTATTCCTGTAAAAACTCACGAAGATCCACTTTTCCGCAATCCTTCAATCGATCCTCATTCTCCTTTTCCGTCAACTTTTCGGCATTTGCAGCGATGACGAAGATGATCAAAGGTATTAGAACTCGGATTCTAATCCTCATTTTGCGCAGATTCAGTAGTGATTGGAGAGTTCATAGTGAAAGAGGGATAGGGCTGACAAAACAGAAGTTACGTGGATAGCCACGTGAAAGTTTGTAATGTTCGTCACGTAACGCAGTCTTCTGACACTTTATTCACTTTCAATAAACCAAAACCATAGCCAAAACTGCGACAAACATCAAAAAGTTCAATCCCATTTTCCCACTTCCATTGAGAAAGTCTGCAGAAACCAGAAAGTCCTCTTCTTCTTCGTCTTCATCCTCTCCTCCCTCAATCTTATCGTAATCCGGGTCTGTATAATCCTCATCTGGCTTCCGAGTGCCTCTGATGTCGGGTCTTCGATTGATTTCAGGTGTTCTGGGTTGTATTGGTCTTGGCGTTGTCGGATTTGCAGGTGTCACTGTCCCAGGAGATTGATTCGTTGGAACCAAAGGGGTATTTGTAGTGATTGGAGTGGTTTGGGTGACTGTAGTGATGCCCTTAGTTGTTCTTGGAGTCGGTGGGATTTTCCCTGGACCACAGATTCCAGTAATGGAGCAAATGTCATCTTGGAAATAGTGAATGTTGAAGAATTCGGTGTTATCGTTCTTAGGATCGTCTTCATTAACCGTCATATATCCAGCTGAAGTGAAGCAATCAAAATGGCACCACCTCCTCTTGACTCACGAGAAGCTCCAATTCCAATAATAGTCTGTTTGTTATCAAATTTTATGACCATTGGCCCTCCACGATCGCCAAGATGCTTGTACCTCCAGACAGTCACAAATTGACTTTCAGTCTTCTTGATCTACAAATGAAATAGTTCGTTAGATCTAACAAAGACAACTTTCTTACAGGTCCAGTCGTGTAACGTAGCCGACTTTGTTTGACCTCGTAATCGATGCCATAGATATGAAACGTATCGCGTTCGTTGAAATGTGTCAGCTCTGAAAACATTCGAGGACATATTGGAAGCCGGAAAAGACTTTGCAGCTTACGATTAGCCAAGCAACCAAACTCCACATCACTTTCCTTCACCTCCACAATCATCATCGCATACATCCGATCAAATTCCTGTTGTTCACACAGTTTCAGAACCCAGGCCTGTACCGGTTGAAATCTCGTTGGCACACAATTCTTCTTTCCTGCACAGTATTCTCTGCGAATGTCTAGATTCTTGACGTATTTCTCTGGGACTGCCACGTGTCCATCAATACACTTCTTATCCCACTGCTTATCATCCATACTCCATTTTTGATCACTTGTCATGATGGGTTGCACCGAAGTGATAATGTGTTTGCGAGAGATGAAGCTTCCCAGAGAGTCGTAAGTTTTGATTTTGAAGGGATCTGAAAGAATCTTGGTTTTTCGAAAAGTCCAAGCCAAAATCACCTTTATTATGAACTCTGACAATCCAATACTTTTCGTTTATCTCGTCTACAGTCACATCACGATCTGCATTATCTGTCGCTGAAACTTCCCACTCTCGACTTCTTGTGTTTGAACAACTCACGAAGCTCCACTTTTCCGCAATTCTTCATTCGATCCTCATTCTCTTTTTCCGTCAACTTTCCGGCATTTGCAGCGATGACGAAGATGATCAAAGGTATTAGAACTCGGATTCTAATCTTCATTTCGGGCAGATTGAGTAGTGATTGGATAGTTGATAATGATAGGGGAGTAGGGC
Source organism: Caenorhabditis panamensis (assembly GCA_900883565.2). Taxonomy (NCBI): domain Eukaryota; kingdom Metazoa; phylum Nematoda; class Chromadorea; order Rhabditida; family Rhabditidae; genus Caenorhabditis; species Caenorhabditis panamensis. Next base: position 107,874 of record LR538083.1, on the reverse strand, counting down.
TGATAAAACAAGTTTGACGTGGATGATGACGTGAAAGTTTATATTGTTTGTCACGTAACGCAGTTTTCTGACACTTTATTCAACTCTAGAAAACCAAAATCATAGCCAAAACTGCGGCAAACATAATCAAGTTCAATTCCATCTTCCCACTTCCAAGAGAGTGCACATGCTCTTCAATTTCTTCTTTCTTATCTCCATCACTATCATCTGGCTTCTGACTGCTTTCGATTTCAGGTAATGGTCTCGCTGTAGTCGGATTTGCAGATGTCATTGTCTCTGGAGGTTGAATCGTTGGAATCGAGGTAGCAGTGATTGTAGTGGTTGGAGTGGTTGTGGTGACTGTAGTGGGTTCCGTAGTTGTGGTTGGAGCTGGTGTGGTTTTCGGAGGAGGACAGATTCCAGCAACGAAGCAAAAGTCTATCAGGTAATGTTGAATGTTGAAGAAGTAGGTGTCATTGAACGTATCGTCGTTGAGCCCGGCTGAAACAAATGAATGCGGGCGATTCAGTGTTAGTGTGATTTACGAGAAGCTCCAATCCCGATAATAGTTGATTGATTATCAGATTCCACAACTAGTGGCCCTCCACGATCTCCATTCTGCCAGTACTTCGAGAGGTATACGAATTCATTGTCATTTCCCTTGATCTGAAGAAGGAAATGATTATGTTGGAGTCACAGTGTGAACTTTCTTACTTCGCTAACCACTTCGCGAAGCCTATTCGGTGCATCGGGTTTTTCTCCCTCGTAGCTGATACCATAAGCATGACACGAATCTCCAACTGCCCATTTTGTGTATTCTGAAAGACTTTGAAGATTTCTAGGAGACTCAAGACCTTTCAACTCACGATTAGCCAAGCATCCAAACTCCACATCACTTTCCTTCACCTCGATGAGCAAAACTGCATATAGCTGACCGAATTTCTCTTGTTTACAGAATTTCAGAATCCAGGCCTGTTGAACATAAGAATTTGGGGTTTGCTAGATCAGAGAGAACTCACTTTCTCCGCTTGAAAACTCTTCTTCACACAACTCGCATTTCCAACACAATGTTCACTGTGAATTTCTAGATGTTTCGCGTATTGTTCTGGGACTTCGAAGTGACTGAAACCAAGCAATAAGCACTATTCTGTTTGATCGGTTTTTTATCACCCTGCTGTGTCACAGCTTTCATCCGACTTTTTCTGATCCTTACTCCACTTCTTATCATAAGTCAAAAGAGTCTGCGCTGAAGTGACAACGTGTTTGCGGGATATGAAGCTTCCCAGAGAGTCGAAAGTCGGAGTACCCGGAATCTTGCCGAATGTGTCTGGGTCTCCTACAAAACCATTTAGCTGAATCTCCATTATCCAAGCAAAACTCACTCTCATTGTGAACTCTGACAATCCAAGCATTCTCGTCGACAGCAATATCAGATGTGTTTTCACTTTTTGCTAAAAGTTCCAGTTATTGACTCCTTGTTTCTGGAAAACTCACGAAGCTTCACTTTTCCGCAATCCTTCAATCGATCCTCATTCTCCTTTTCCGTCAACCTTTCGGCGTTTGCAGCGACGATGAAGATGACGAAAGGTATTAGAACTCGGATTCTAATCCTCATTTCGTGCAGATTCAGTAGTGATTAGAACTTGTGAGGGTGACAAAACTGATGAAACAAAGACTACGTGGAAAACACCAAAACATGGATGCTAAATGTCACGTGAGAAATGCTTTATTCGGGCGGAAACTGGCTGAAAATGGAAGGAAGTATTTGAAGGATCATAGAAACTCCAAAACTTGTTTAGAAAATTGAAACTTGCTATCAATCGATAGAAAATTTTATGCTGATCATTTTAGCAGTTGACCACTTTTTGCTATCTTGCTTGGTTTTTGAGTTATCAGTCAAAAACAGAACATCGGTCGGGTTCGTTTGACACCACATCCCACAGGCACACTGCAGATTCCTATCGTCCAGCGTCCCCTGCCCTTTCTCATGTCAAATCCCTTCTCACCCCACATTGTCTCTTTTGCCACGTATTGGAATGGGTCAAAACCAATCGATAGGTGTCTAGGCTGGTGAGACACACACAAACAGGTTCATTCAACCCCCACAACGACCTATTTTTGTGGTTGCATCTGACGATATCTCCTTTTTTGTTCTTTTCTTGGTTTTTTCCTGTGTATTTCCTGACTTTCAGCTCCTTACAATGGTGGTCCCAGCAGCCCCAACAATCCACACTTTCCAAGGCCTCAACCCTTCTGTAAAACTCATCCCTGTTGAGAAAGATTCCAAGGAATTCAAGCAAATTGAGACCTATTTCTCTACGACTCAAGGACACACTCACAACATGAATGCGGAGTTGTTGGATGTAAGAATCTAACAAAGAAAATCCTCATCACATTCAATTTTTAGATCCTCCGCATTGAAAGACCCGATGACAGACCTTACATTCCTGGCGAGAAGACTCTTCTGTGGCATGGAACCAAGAGAAACCATTTGACATCAATTCTGAATCATGGTCTCCTCATGGATCCTCCAGGACAGGTTCAGAAGACTGGACAGATGTTCGGGAAGGGTGTTTACTTTGCGGATTCGTTCAGTAAAAGTGCCAACTATTCAATGAAAGGCGACGCTCAAGGCAACGCATACATCTTCCTTGCAGAGGTGGCTCTCGGGAAGATGTTTCCACTTTTTGAGTCAGTTACCCAAGAAGCAATCAATCTGATTGTTAAGTCCGGTTTTGATAGTGTCAAAGGCTGCGGTCGCAACTACGCCCCAAAATCTGGGTTTCAGTACAACGGACTTCAGAAAATTCCCTCTGGAAAGTTGGAAACCAACCAGTATGTGGAGGGAGGACTGATTTATAACGAGTAAGATACAATTTTATAGTTTTGAAGTTGAAAAAATTATGTTTTAGGTACATTGTGTACGACGACAACCGCATCCGCATCAAGTATCTGGTCTACATCAAGGACAACAATCGACTCGGCTTCTGATGATGATAACTCAAGATCCAAGAGAGATATCAAAAAGTTGTAAACTGACAAAATAATCAGCGCAAATTGATCTATCAAACTATATTGCTCGTAAAATTTTAAAACTTGTTTTGGATTTTTTATGATCTTTCAAAGTCTCGCTTCCGTTTTCGGTCTGTATTCGAATAAAGCATCTTTCACGTGACTATAAAATCCTTTTTTTTCGTGATTTCCCACGTTTTTTTTCTTATCACTCTATTCCAACCAACTTATTCCAATCACTACTCAATCTGCGCAAAATGAGGATTAGAATCCGAGTTCTAATACTTTTGATCATCTTCATCGTCGCTGCAAAAGCCGGAAAGTTGACGGAAAAGGAGAATGAGGATCGATTGAAGGATTGCGGAAGAGTGAAGCTTTGTAAGTTATTCAGAATGATGCAGAAAGCTCCTAGAGGTTCTACAATTTCAGCGCAAAGTGAAAAAACCGCTGATAATACTGTAGACGAGAATGCTTGGGTTGTCAGAATTCACAATGAGAGTGAGTTTTGCTTGAATTAGAAAACGGAGAATCAGCTGAATCATTTTGTAGGGGAGATACCGAATAAAAACGATAGAAAGAACTGGGGCACTGAGACTTTCGACTCTCTGGCAAGCTTCATCTCCCGCAAACACGTTGTCACTTCTGCTCAGACCATTCTGGCTTGGAATAAGAAGTGGAGTATGAATTCGAAACTTTTGAATGAAAGCTGTGACTCATCGGGGTGATAACAAAGAGATCAATAAGTGCATATTGCTCTGTTTCAGCCACGTGGAAGTCCCGGAAAAATACGCAAAAAACATAGAAATTTACAGTGAACATTGTGCTGGAAATGCGAGTTGTGTGCCAAAGAGTTTTCAACCGGAGAAAGTGAGCTTTCTTGGAACTATCAAACCTCAAATTCTTATGCTTAACAGGCCTGGATTCTGAAAATGTGTAAACAAGAGCGATTTGGTCAGTTATATGCAATTTTGCTTATCGAGGTGAAGGAAAGTGATGTGGAATTTGGTTGCTTGGCTAATCGTGAGTTGAGAGGCTTTTACCGGATCCCTAGAAACCTTCAAATTCTGCCAGAATACACAAAATGGGCAGTTGGAGATTCGTGTCATGCCTATGGCATCCAATACAAGTCCAATCAACGAAATGCTTACTCGGCGTCCAATAATCTTCGCGAAGTTGTCAGCACAGTAAGAAACTTTCCACTGTGACACCTACGCAATCATTTCTTTCTTCAGATCAAGGGAAATGACACTGAATTCGTATACCTCACAAAGTACCACCAAAATGGAGATCGTGGAGGACCGTTGGTTGTGGAAGATGACAACAAATCCACTATTATCGGGATTGGAGCTTCCCGTGAGTCACATGACACTGAACAGCTCGCATTCGTTTGTTTCAGCCGGTCTTGACGATGATAAGTTTAAAGACACCTACTTCTTCAACGTTCAACATTACCAAGAAGACTTTTGCTCCATTGCGGGAATCTGTCCTCCTCCGGAAACCACACCAGCTCCAACTACAACTACGGAACCTACTCCAATCACTACAAATACCCCTCTGATGCCAACGAATCCACCACCCGGGACAGTGACACCTGCAAGTCCAAGCACACCAAGACCAATTCAACCCAAAACACCTGAAATCAATCGAAGACCCGACATCAGAAGCACTCGGAAGCCAGATGATCATCGGGAAACAGATGAAGACAAGGAAGACTATGAGGATGAGGTGGAATATGGGGATGGCGAGGACTTTTTCGTCTCGGAAGACTTTCTCGATGGAAGTGGGAAGATGGGATTGAACTTTGTTATGTTTGTCGCAGTTTTGGCTTTGGTTTTGGTTTTTTGAAGATGAATAAAGTATCAGAAACCTGCGGCCCGTGACAAACTGTGCAAACTTTCACGTGATCTTCCACGTTGCCCTTGTCTTATCAGCCCTATCCTTTTCTCACTATCAACTATCCAATCACTACTCAATCTGCGCAAAATGAGGATTAGAATCCGAGTTCTAATACGTTTCATCATCTTTGTCATCGCTGCAAACGCCGAAAGGTTGACGGAAAAGGAGAATGAGGATCGATTGAAGGATTGCGGGAGAGTGAAGCTTCGTGAGTTGTTCAGAAACAAGGAGTCAATAACTGGAACTTTTAGCGAAAAGTGAAAACACATCTGATATTGCTGTCGACGAGAATGCTTGGGTTGTGAGAGTTCACAATAAGAGTGAGTTTTGTAGAGTTGACTTCAAAGATTTATGGCCTTTTCAGAACAACAAGGTTCACTCCTATCTTTTGACTCTCTGGGAAGCTTCATCTCCCGCAAACACGTTGTCACTTCATCGCAAACTATTCTGAATTGGAATAAGGAGTGGACTATGGATCAAGCAAAGGGGAATGTAAAGTGTGACGCAGCAGGGTAATAACAAAGAGATCAATAAGTGCTTATCGCTCAGTTTCAGTCACTTGGAAGTCCCAGAGAAATACGCTAAAAACATAGAGATTCATAGTGAACATTGTGCAGACAAGACGGGTTGTAAGAAGAAGAGTTTCCAAGCGGAAAAGGCCTGGATTCTGAAATTGTGTGAACAGAAGGATTATGCTGGGAAGTACGCAGTTTTGCTTATCGAGGTGAAAGAAAGTGATGTGGAGTTTGGTTGCTTGGCTAATCGTGAGTTGACAAGTTCTAGACGGGTCTCAAGAAGTCTTCAAATTCATTCAGAATACACAAAATGGGCAACTAGAGACTCGTGTCATGCTTATGGCATCCGTTACAAGTCCGACAACCCAAATGCTTTCTCGGCAAACAACAGTCTACGCGAAGTGGTTAGCACAGTAAGAAAATTGTGGCTATGAGACCTTCGTAACCATTTTGTTCTTCAGATCAAGAGTTTTGACACTGAATTTGTATACCTCCAGAAATACCATCAAAATGGAGATCGTGGAGGACCATTGGTTGTGGAAGTTGATAACATACCTACTATTATCGGGATCGGAGCGTCTCGTAAGTCACAGAACACTGGATCTACATCGATCATTCATTCTATTCAGCCGGGCTTGTCGATACGAAATCTGAAACCTACTTCTTCAACGTTCAACATTACCTGATAGACTTTTGCTTCGTTGTTGGAATCTGTCCTCCTCTGAAAACCACACCGGCTCCAAGCACAACTACGGAACCCACTACAGTACCCGAGACGTCTTCAAGAAGCATTCCAACTTTGCCAACGTCGTCTGAACCCTCCGTAACCACTGAAAGCCCCAAACCGTACACTGAAACCTTCCAACCGCACCCGGATTGGCATATGAATAGAGCACCTCGGAAGCGGATCGAGTTCAAGTATCATTTGCCATTGGATCCGATTCCCAGTGAATTCGACTACGAGCAGGAGAAACTGTTGGAGGAGGAGTACGATGCTTTGGATGGAATCAAGAAGAAGAAAAAGAAGAAGGCTGCGGGGAACAGGAACTTTGTGGGGGTCCTGGTGGTTTTGCTGGTTTGTTGGGAGCTTTTTGAATAAAACTGGAATTTATGGAGCATGTTTATTCCTTTTACAAAACCAACACAAGCATCACAAAAACCAAGAGGAAACTTTCAAATCCCATTGCCAACTTTGCCGAAGAAGTTGTCACTGCCCTGAAACCACCCCATTACTCCAGAACACTCTCCTCCACTCACGTCTGACAAACCCCAGCCAACTCGCAAACCTTGTCCTTATAATACGCCATAGAAACCGACATATCATTCTCCGTCTTCTTCTTACAATCCCAATCATTAACCGTCGAGATTCCAATCACTGTGTCTTTACCATCGACTTTCTGAACAAGGGCGCCACCGTAATCTCCTCCGCAAGAGTTATGGGTTGCACATGTCATACTGTTGAGGCGACGCCAATCGTCGCATTTTCGGATTTGAGAAGTGGTCCATTTGATCATTCCATCCATTTTGGAGTCTAGAGAGGGTTCGCCAGAGGAGTGGAAGAAGCCTTGAGAGCCCACGGCGGCCTGTTTTTTGTCGGCTAAAAGAAAACTGACAAGGAATGTACCCGGAATGCCTCGCGGCTCGTGAGGTGGGATATGGTGCAAATGATGACCCACCAAGAGGTCATAAACACCCTAGAATATTGTTGGTTCTTTCGCAGTATTTCCCGAGTTTCGGTCGAAAAACTGATTTTTTGAAAAAAGTCAAATTTTCAACTTTGAAAAATCATAACTTTCTCGAAATTGCCTCTTGTTGTTTGGTTTTTATATTAAACGGTAGACAAAATATTCAGCTTTTCCGTCCTAAAAGACCACTTGTCTTCAAAAATTTTGAAAGTTCCAAATTGACCGAAAACTAAAAACGGCGAAGTGACACATTCGTCAAAAGTCCAAACTTTCACCACAGAATCTTCTCCAAACTATGTCTATCGTGTTCAGCAACCCTTTTTATGTCCGCATGCAAAAATCCATCCATGAAATTTTCTTAAAAATTGAGAAAAAAATTTTCTAAAAAATGTAACATTTGACTTTTCTTGGATTTTTTGGGGATGATGGGTTTCTGCCGTCTCATGGTATTTTTCTTCCGGTCAAAAAACATTGAACATTAACCGCAAAGGTTTGGAGCATTGAATAAAACCAAACTCATAATTTTTCGTTGATAAATAAATTTTCTAGGAGGCCCTGAGTGAGTCAGTTGAAAAAAAATTGGCAACAGGTTACCCAAAATTTCACCGACCGATTTTCTTAAAATGGGTCCTATTTTCTTAAGCACTCTTTTTTAGGCATATTTTAAAGAGGAATACCCCGGGGGGATTGAATATGAACCGGTCAAAAAAATCATTTAAGATTTTGAAAATCTGACTTTTTTTATAAAATTTATTACAGAAGCGCGCAGAATTGCAGCAGATAGCTGAGACTCCCCAATAATGATCTTCGATATCTAATTCATCAGTTTCTAACAATTAGAAAAATTGCCCAGTACAAAATTTTTGAGCTATGAGTTGCCAAAGTTGGTACAACTTTATGATCGTTTTTCGACCTGTTAGAGTAGATGGAGTCCAAAGTGATCTACTAATGTTTTGTAGGTCTAATATCCTTCTACACAATCCCACTTTACTTTAGGATCCATCTCCGAAAACTTCTCGAAATTTCCCATTTTTGTCATTTCGGTCACTTTTTTTGCGGATCCATGTACCCCTATACGTGGTGTTTTTCAGCTCAAAAACCCGATTTTTCAGCACGTATCCCTATACGTGGACCGGTGAAAAAAGTGACCGAAATGACAAAAATGGGAAATTTCGAGAAGTTTTCGGAGATGGATCCTAAAGTAAAGTGGGATTGTGTAGAAGGATATTAGACCTACAAAACATTAGTAGATCACTTTGGACTCCATCTACTCTAACAGGTCGAAAAACGATCATAAAGTTGTACCAACTTTGGCAACTCATAGCTCAAAAATTTTGTACTGGGCAATTTTTCTAATTGTTAGAAACTGATAAATTAGATATCGAAAATCATTATTGGGAAGTTTCAGCTATCTGCTGCAACTCTGCGCGCTTCTGTAATAAATTTTGTAAAAAAAGTCACATTTTCAAAATCTAAAATGATTTTTTTGACCCATTCATATTCAATCCCCCCGGGGTATTCCTCTTCAAAATATGCCTAAAAAAGAGTGTTCAAGAGAATAGAACTTATTTTAAGAAAATCGATCGGTGAAATTTTGGGTAACCTGTTACCAATTTTTTTTCAACTGACTCACTCAGGGCCTCCTAGAAAATTTATTTATCAACGAAAAATTATGAGTTTGGTTTTATTCAATGCTCCAAACCTTTGCGGTTAATGTTCAATGTTTTTTGACCGGAAGAAAAATACCATGAGACGGCAGAAACCCATCATCCCCAAAAAATCCAAGAAAAGTCAAATGTTACATTTTTTAGAAAATTTTTTTCTCAATTTTTAAGAAAATTTCATGGATGGATTTTTGCATGCGGACATAAAAAGGGTTGCTGAACACGATAGACATAGTTTGGAGAAGATTCTGTGGTGAAAGTTTGGACTTTTGACGAATGTGTCACTTCGCCGTTTTTAGTTTTCGGTCAATTTGGAACTTTCAAAATTTTTGAAGACAAGTGGTCTTTTAGGACAGAAAAGCTGAATATTTTGTCTACCGTTTAATATAAAAACCAAACAACAAGAGGCAATTTCGAGAAAGTTATGATTTTTCAAAGTTGAAAATTTGACTTTTTTCAAAAAATCAGTTTTTCGACCGAAACTCGGGAAATACTGCGAAAGAACCAACAATATTCTAGGGTGTTTATGACCTCTTGGTGGGTCATCATTTGCACCATATCCCACCTCACGAGCCGCGAGGCATTCCGGGTACATTCCTTGTGAGTTTTCTTCGAATCCCTTCAAGATTTTACCTGGCATACAAACAGATCTAAAGTTATCGGTATCCTTTGGCACATTTGAACTGATCTCTAGTAGTAGAAATCCAAAAACTCCAAGCGACAAGTCACAATTGCCAATATACCATCCAGAAACCACTTTCCTCCGGATGTCAGTCCCACACACATCCGGATCCTTACAGGTGCTCAAAAGGATGTTGTAGTTCTTCAGAAGTTTCTTCGGGAATGGAATAACATCATCCTTGCACTCCTTCTTCACATCCAACTGCTTCCCATCGACCCATTCCCATAACGACGACGTGTTCACTGCTTTCAGAGCTTCTGCACCGGCTGCCAGAACGTGTCGTGGAGAGATGAGAGTGGCAGAGGATCGGTATCCTTCAGGTTTGTCTTTGGAGGTCTTGAGGTAGATACGGACGGCCCATGGAGGAGTGTAGTCACCGGAGGAAGTAGAAATTGCATCTAAAATTGAATGTTTTGGTCTCTACAAAGAAAAAACGATACCTTTTCCAACTCGTCCACACTTTTCCGCTCGTTTCCGATCTTCTGATTCGGAGAGTTTCCCGCCAGAAACGCAGAGAATAAGTGAGAAAAATGCGAAGAGAATGATCAGTTTTCGCATCGTTGAATGAAGTAGGAATGAAGGCGAATGATTAGAATCAAGCGGATGATAAAAGTAGCCACGTAGGCATTGATAACACGTGAAAAACTCCAGTTTTATTCAAAAAGCTCCCAAAAAACCAACAAAACCACCAGGATCCCCACAAAGTTCCTGTTCCCCGCAGCCTTCTTCTTTTTCTTCTTCTTGATTCCATCCAAAGCATCGTACTCCTCCTCCAACAGTTTCTCCTGCTCGTAGTCGAATTCACTGGGAATCGGATCCAATGGCAAATGATACTTGAACTCGATCCGCTTCCGAGGTGCTCTATTCATATGCCAATCCGGGTGCGGTTGGAAGGTTCCAGTGTACGGTTTGGGGCTTTCAGTGGTTACGGAGGGTCTAGAGGATGTTGGCAAAGTTTGAAGGCTTTTTGAAGACGTCTCGGGTACTGTAGTCGTTGGTGGTGCTGCCGTGGTGATCTTTGGAAGTGCACATACTCCAGTGAATTGACAAATCAAGTCCTGATAAATCCCAATGACTTCCAGGTACGGATTTAGGCTATCAAATTGTGGTGAATGCATTCGGAGTCCCGCCAAAGTTTCCCTGTGGTCACGTATCGTCAGCAGCATCGTCGAGCCGTCTTCCTTGGCTGTTTCGTTATTTGTGCATCTAGCCGTAAGGACGCAGGGTTTTGTTGTCTGGAAACTCGAAACTCAAGCCATTTTTGTAAGGGAAAATATACATCTGGATTGGATCCTCCGTCATAGGTGAATGCGTTCACAAAGTCTTTATCCTGAAGACCTCGATCCGGGAGACAAATCGCTGGATTGGTAACTGGTTTATTGATCTCCAGAATGACCATATGCCGGTGCGTAGTGTCGTCACATCTTCCGAACATCACTTCGTTGACAACTTTCCGATCGAGTCTCTTGATCTTTTTACAGTTTTCACTCTCAATCGACTCAATATCCACTTTCAAACGTTCCTTTCCCTTGATTCCATTTTTCTTCAATTCCACATGCCTGAAATTTCATATTTCTATCCATATTCAAAGCTCTCAACTCACTCATCCTTACACAATCCCCTCCTTATAGTGTCAAACTTGGTATAATCCTTCAAAACCATCCGATCCGTGAGAATGTGTCTCGGGGAAATCAAGATTCCAGTTGTCGATTCGCCGTTTTTTAAATCGATTTTCACAAGCCATGGAGCTTCTAAGGCTGGACACCATTTTCCGGAGTTATCAACTGGAAACCGAACTTTCAGCTGTGTTGAGTTTCTCGAACTTACTTCTCCCCAGCTGCCCGCATGTATTCAGCCTCTGTTTGTTCTCCTCTTTAGTGATCTTGGTTAGAGGAGGGTCTGCTTGAGTAGATGAGATACTGATAGATATTAGTATCAGAATCAGTATCGATTTTTTCATTGCCAACGTCGTCTTTGTGAAATCCAAGAATACTGAACTGATACGGATAGGAAACAGGATTGGTTCTTATCAGTGATGTGGAAACTGATAACAAGGGTCACGTAAGAACTCTGACACTTTATTCACTTCAAAAACTCAAAACCATAGCCAAAACCGCGGCAAACAAAACAAAGTTCAATCCCATCTTTCCACTTCCATTGAGAAAGTCTGCGGAAACCAGGAAATCGTCTTCTTCCTCTTCGTCTTCATTCTCTCCTCCTTCAATCTTATCGTAATCCGGGTCTGTATAATCCTCATCTGGCTTCCGAGTGCTTCTGCTTCTAAAGTTAGGTTTTCTAGTGGTTTCAGGAGGAGAAACAGGAGAGTCAGTAAGTCTTGGTGTTGTCGGATTTGGTGTTGATTGTGTTGATTTGGGACCAGGAACAACTATCAATGTTTCCGTAGATGTAGGAGGCGGTATTGCCAATGGATCACAGACTCCGGAAAGGAAGCAAATGTCTTCACTGCTGGATCTGACGTCGAAGAAGTAGGTGTTTGCACTGCTTTTACCCAGAGCTGCCCAATCCACTGGAACTGAAGCCGAAACTCCAATGACAGTTGGCTGATTGTTCTTGAGAGAAACCATGGGACCACCTCTGTCGTTTGAGTGATAGAAATGATTCAGAAGGATCCATCGAGCATCATCAGAGAAGCCACCAACCTCCATCTTCCGATAGTTCAACTCCTTATCCGTATTGACACCATAGATGGAAACTTGATCTCCTTGCTTCAAAGTCTCCGTTTCTTGAACAAGACACGGAAACAACACGTTTTGATCTTCTTCCAACTCGACAATCATCAGAGTTCTCATTTCCTTGAAATCATCATGCTGGCCATATCGAAGGACCCAGGCATTTGTCGCAACAAGTTCTTTACTATTCCACATCACTCTAAACCGGTATTGGGTCTTGTCTATTGAATCTCCGGGCACCTTGACATGCCTGAAACAATTTCCGATTAGCTTTAGTGATTCCCTGGACCTACTTCGTCCCCTTCACGTAGTCCTTCTCCTCTGGTTTCTTCCGATTCCAAATCCATTGCTCATCATCATCCATCACTGCCTGGGAAGATGTGAGAATGTGTCGTGGAGATATGAAGGTTCCCAGGACACGATCCGAATGAATCTTCTTGGTGGTAGTGTCCACTAGACCAATGATGGCAAGCCATTGGTTTTTGGGGAGTGGCATGTTGGCTTCGTTTTTGGTAGAAACAGCTGAAACGTTTGCGTGAAACTTCGGGATTCAGAAACACGGCTTACGTGGCATTTGCTTTCCACAATCCTTCAATCGTTTCTGATTCTCTGCATAGTTCAACTTTGCACTTTGTGAAACGACGATGAGGATTAGTGAAAGAAAGAGTTGGTAGATCTTCATCAGAACACAGAATACACTTGAAGATCTCGTTGTTTGATTATCGATTAGAAGAAGACAGAATGACAAAAGAGGGCGTGGCTGTCAACGGATGATGATAAAAGGGTCACGCACTTTATTCACTCTCAAAAAACCAAAACCATTGCCAAAACCGCGGCAAACAAAACCAAGTTCAATCCCATCTTCCCACTCCCATTGAGAAAGTCTGCCGAGACGAAAAAGTCCTCTTCTTCCTCTTCGTCCTCTCCTCCCTCAATCTTATCGTAATCCGGGTCTGTATAACCCTCTTCTGGCTTTCGGGTGCTTTCAGGGAGAGCAGGAGGAACAGAAGGTTCTCTAGAAGTGAGACGAGCAACTGTCGATGTTGCAGGAGTTGTTGTTGTAGCCCAAATGACTGTTGGATCACAGATCCCCGAGAGTTCACAGACATCCTCGGTCATTTGTCTCATGTCGAAGAATTCCGTGTCATCCGTCATATTTGCACTCTGCATCCAAATTGGTAGAGGTTTCGATGCAGCTGAAATTGAAATCAAACTCAACAACCATTACGACTGTTTCAAACTCTTACTAGAAGCCGAGATGCCTATCAGTGTAACCGTCCCATTCTTCCCATTCTTTTGTTCCACCATCGGACCACCTCTCTCATTCGGGATATGGTACTTGCTTGTGAGTATAAACCGCGGAGGTTCTGAGAAGCCCAGGATCTGAAAAACCGAGTTTGTAGGCCCCCGATAGAAAGAACAAACATTGATTTCTCTGTAATCCACTTTCAGTCTATCCTTTGGCTCCAATCCATAAACATGCACAAAATCTCCAAACTCTAGAATCGTCGAATCTAAAAGTCAATGCATTTTTAACCTGAAGTTCTAGTGCTCTGATACTCACTCTCCACAAAACAAGGATACTGAACATCTAGAACATCTTCTTTCAACTCTATAAGCATCGGAGATCTCATTCTTTGTGCATCTTTCTGGTCACGAAGTCTCAAGACCCAGGCCTGGTTGATACTGATGAACTTCTTCTTATCACTGCTAACCACCACCACCTTCAATTCAAGATCCTCATCTTTAATGGGTTTCCCGGGAACTTTTAGATGACTGAAACAAGACTTTCAAATCCACTGAACATTATAGGAGGATTATACCCAGTGCGCTCTAGATATTCTTCGTTCTTCGGTGCCTCATTACTCGAAACCCATGCTCCATTATCATTCAAAACCGATTGAGAAGATGTGAGAATGTGGCGTGGAGATATGAAACTTCCTAATGTGTAATTCGCACGGACAGATTGATTCTTGAAAAGACCCACATACACGAGCCAATAGTTCTCGGGGAATGGGATGTTTTGAGGGCTTTTTTCGGGAGTTGCTGAAACCGGATGTACACTCCAAATCTTGAGGTCTAACTCACGAAGCATCTGCTTTCCACACTCCTTCAATCTCTTCTGATTCTCCTCATAGTTCAACTTTGCACATTGTGAAATAACGATGAGGATTAGTGAGAGAAGGGGTTGGTAGATCTTCATCAGAACACAGAATACACTTGAAGATCTCGTAGATTGATTATCGATTGGAAGAAGCCAAAGGAACTGAAGGAATGAATCGATAAAGATTCAAGCGACCAAAGTTCATGTCGCTGGGCTGATAGGCTGATAGGAAAGTCACGCGATTTCTTTCTTCGATTCCTTTTGTTTCCAAAGTTCCGAGTGCTCAAAATACCATGAAAAACCAAGAAAAAAAAACAAGTGATTCGAATGAAAAAACCTCTTTATTCAAGAGAAAAATTCGAGGCTAGAGAACTGATAAAGTCTCCTCTTTTACGTAAAGGTTTGCTTCATTTCAAGGTTGTGATTTCAAGGTTACAGAAGGTCTGGGGACACGTGGATAATCGGGAAAGATGTGAATAGTTCATTTCTCAAGAAAAACATGTCAAAGATCAGTTCCAAAGATGTCCAGAATGGTTTTTGTGAAGAGCGCGGCCTTCATTGCCTCCTCCGTGGTTGCCACCGTTTCCCTGCTTGGCTCCGCCCATATTTCCATTGCCTCTATGAGCTGCATTGCCCCCGGTTCTTTGATTATTGAAATTCCCATTCTGCACTCCCTGATCGCCTCCTTGATTGCCTCTCTGATTAGCCCCGCCCTCATTATTGATCGGTCGACTTTGCAAACAATCCGTCCTTCCACCCGTCGTAAGCCCCGCCACTTTTTGCTTGTTCCCCGTCCCTTTTTGCTGGTCACTTTGAGCACTTTCACCGTCGTTTTTGATGAAGCACCTGAACTAGAATGTTTTTCAACTTGAAAAGCTTGAAATCCCACCCGAGACACGCAAGAACAACGCAACAACAACAGGAAAGAGGGATCAGAAGACAACCCATGAACAAGGCGACTATGTGCATCGCTGGAAAAGTTTAGAGAGGGGATGGACAAAAAAGACTGGTTTTACTGTCAAATTTAAGATATCCCCCGTTTTCATACCAAACCATTCCTTTTTCTGCGAATGCATAGATCCAAATACCATACATAACACTGAGGAGCAGGAACATGAGCACCTGAAGTGGGAATTCGGTTGTAACTTAAGAAGGAAAGGGTTTGGTAAAAAGTTGTCAACTACAAAGTTGTAGCGCTTGAAATTTTCTACAAGATTGTAATTGATCACTTTTTGATATCTTTTATGGTTTTGAAGATACAGCTGTTTTTCCAAGACCCACTTACGACTTACCGGCCAAGCGATGCAAATGATGATGCAGAGTTGTTTTCGGAATTTCAAAAACGCCAAGGCACCCAATCCAGAGAACAGCTGAAATTAACTGTCTAGATTTCAAATTCAACATTTGGAAGCCAAAAAACTGAAACTAACCGCCAAAACGCCCGGAGCCAAAAGTCCCCAAGCTTCATCTTTGGGTTTGGAAGCGGTGAAACTGAATTTTTTTCATCAACTTTTCTTGTTTTTCTTATCCAACTTACTACACATAACAAACAGACCCAGTAACCGCGAGAAAAACGAAAAAATGAAGAGCACAGAGGAGAATCAGACAGTATTTCGCCTGGATCGCACAGATTTTTCCCTTGAGATTCGCGTTTCCGAGGACCATTTTGTTATCAAGAAGAGAATGTTTATTGATTGGAAAATGAAGTGATAAGGTGATTAGAGTTGGTGGAAAGTTATCAGTAAGGGACTGATAAGCTGATAAAACTGAAAAAGTGAAAGGAAAAAGTAGGAAAAAAAGATTCTCCCCGGCCGGGAATTGAACCCGGGTCTCGCATGTGACAGACGCGGATACTCACCACTATACTACCGAGGACACGAGAGAAGCGGGGCGCCGGGGTGTAGACAACAGCGCGGGTTTGCCGAGGAGGTCGGCACTTGGCAAAGTGGCTAGTGTAATGGTAGAAAAATGTATCCCTGGAGGATTGAAGGTTCCGTTTGAGTTTTGTTTCTGTAAAACTTTGAAACTGAAGTTTACAATTGATGATAGGAAGGAGTAGAGAAAGGATTACTCTAGAACGTGTCCAAAAGCAATCTATTCTGTTTTTATAATCAAAAACTATCCGTTGACTCATGCAAAGAACACAAACATTCCCCCGTCGTCCTTCAAACCCTCATTCTTTCCATTCGTACAGTGTAATGTCAGTCGGTCCGATCGACATTGTCCCTGTACATTTGAGCTTCCAGATGGAAGCTGGCTATTGATTTCTCTGAAGTTCTGACTGATTTTTTATTGATGTCTAATTATTTCTGCGTGTTCCCTAGAAATAGAGATGATTTCGTTTAAAAAAAAGTGAGTTAACTTTTGAAAAAAAAAGTAAATTTTTGATCTCTAAATTTCAGTGGTATTGTGGTAATGGACCTTCATTACACCATACGCACCATGGATGGGGGCGATGTACGAAAGGCTCATGGGAAGCATCAAGGGCGCGTTCGGAAAAGCTCTTGGCCGCAAAATTCTCCAGAGGGACGAACTCGCCACAGTCTTTTCGGAGATCGCAGGGATTCTTACGTGGGAGATGACATCGAGACGGGCAAGTCAATATGCTCGAATGATCTCATCTCCAAGATGAAGAAGATGAATGGCAAAGTCCCACAGAGGAATTCCAGACCCAACAAGCCACAATCAATGCCCTACAGGAATCAGTCGAAGTCAAAGAACGATACTGGCAGATATCAAAAAGTATGAGGTGGGTTGAATTCGTTGTTTTTTGCTATTAGGTTGGTTCATAAGTTTCGCGCAGTTGGTCGTTTCTCAATGATGAGTTGGGCTAAAAATCTGAAATTTTGCACATAATTCGATCAACCCTAAAAAACATCTTCGGCCAAATGGCAACCCACAACTCTCATTTTTGGCCGAGATAAAATTCTGAACGTCGCGTCAATTTTAGGGGTCAAAACTGTAAAAAATTCATCAGAGCAGCTAGATTTTTTCTGATTAGTGGAATCAATTGCGCGTACAGCTAATACATGATTGCAATTTAGTTTAGAATTTTAGAACGCGTTTCCGAATTTTGGAAAGGGGTCAAATTTTGGTCATTTTTGCTTGATTTTCGCACTGATTTCACTAATTTTGATTTTTTGAGCTTGTAAATAATTTTAAAAATCCAAATCAAAAAGTAAACAATTTACAGATAAATTTTGCATCATTTGCACCAAAAAGCGAAACTCCATATCGACTTTTTTAAAAATCGACCTGAAATTCTAAAAATTCGAAAACGCGTTGAAAAAATCCAAACTAAACTGAAATCATGTATTGACTGTATGCGCAATTGATTCCACTAATCAGAAAAAATCTAGCTGCTCTGATGAATTTTTTACAGTTTTGACCCCTAAAATTGACGCGACATTCAGAATTTTATCTCGGCCAAAAATGAGAGTTGTGGCTTGCCATTTGGCCAAAGATGTTTTTTAGGGTTGACCAATTTATGTGCAAAATTTCAGATTTTTAGCTCAACTCATCATTGAGAAACGACCAACTGCGCGAAACTTATGAACCAACCTAATATTTCTCACTTTTTTTTTAATTTTCAGATTGTGAAAAACAAGAAAGTTCAATTGGACAAAAAAATAACATTCTTCAAAACAGGCCTAATCAAAGGTCAGTGATCCCAAAGTTAAAAACATAAAAATGTAGTAACAGTACAGTTTTTATCAGTAGCAATTTTTCGAACGTTTGTAACTCAAAAACCATTGGAGGTATCAAAAAGTTGTCAACTATAAACTCATAGAAAATTTTATGAAGATCATTTTTGTAATTGACAACTTTTTGTTATCTTTCATGGCTTTTGAGATACAGCTGTTTTTCTAGAGTCACTTTTTTTATAATTTTTTTTCTCTAATTGTCTAAAAATTAAGAGGATTTGAAGTAGGAAAAAAATTCAAATTTCAAAAACATTTTGCTTCTTGTTTTTATAATTTTAAATCAAGTTTTCAGATAAAATTTGATACACACCACCATCGGATACACCAAAAAAAGATGAAGAAAAATAATTTTTTTTTTTTATTTTATAATTTTTTCCAAACTGGGTTGTTTCGAAACACTTGGCACAATTTTGCGAGAAAAATAACATTGAATAAAAAGTTTTTTTAATCATCATTATCACTGTTGAAAAAAAAAATCAAAAACCTAACCGCACCCAAGTACTAATTCGTCACTTGTCTGCCTCCCCTCCAAAGTGTGTCCTCCTCTCCCATTGACTCATGTCCATTTCGAGTGCTCTTTTCGTTTCGGGGCCCTTTAGAGAGTGTACAAATCACAGAGAGTGCCAGAGAAATTGATAACAAGCAGGGAAGATGATAAGCACCTGTTCCTCCCTTTCTCTGTCTCTCTGGCCAAGAAATTTTGAATTACTGTTGGAAAAATTTCATTTTAATTTAATCTAATTTATTCAATGACAAATTCGTATTATGAGTATTCTGAATGGACGAATTGCTAGTTTTCCTAATTTTTTAATATTCTGGTTTTTATTTTTTGGGTTTTTTACGGGTTACTGTAGTGCAACAGAGCCGAGATATTATGACCCGGATATTTATAGCGATTGTTTTCAAGGTGCTAAGGGTGAGTTATTTTTTTTAATCAAATAGAAAAATAAAAATAAAAATTTCTGAATAGGAAAAAAAAAATTTTCAAAAAAATTTTTTTTTCGAAATTTTTTAAAAAAATTTCAAAAAATGTCAAAAATTTTCTAGATTTTTAAATATTTATTATAAGCATTTCAAACGTTAGAAAAAAAATTAAAAACGAGAAAAAAACCCCAAATTTCCCAAAAAATCAAAAAAAAATTTCCAGGTTGGTACCACTTGAGCGGAACATGTATTTTCCCGTTGACCCAATTCGAACGAAATTATTCGACTGCGATTCAGATGTGTGGAGCGTAGGTTTTTTGTAGTTTTTGAGCAAAAAATGGGAATAAAAAATGATAAAACGAAGAAAAATCATGTCCAAAAAATCAGAAAAAAAACTGGAATTCTGTTTCAAAAAAATGTCACATTTTTTGAAGAATTCAGTTTTCTAATGTTTCTGTCAGAGGTAACGGTTCAAAATTCATGTATAGTCCAAGTTTGAATTCAGTAACACACTCAAAAAACGGGAGAAAATCGATTAAAAAAATGAAAAAATTTTGAGTTTCAAAAATTTTTCATTTTTTTCAATGTTGGAGATTCATCGTTATGAACGGCGAAGTTCTAAAATTTTTAGAAAAATGCAGTATTTTAAACTTTGACAGTTTCCCAATCATTGCTGCCAAACAGTTGTTGGAATTTTCAAAAAAAAAATCAAAAAATTTTCAATTTTTTGAATTGTCATTTTCCTCAATTTCAAAGGGAAATGGAGTTGCTCAAAAAACCACAAAACTTGTCAAAAAAAATGGTAGAAAATTTATAATTGCCAAAACACGCTTTCCGTGGGAAAATTTGAAAAAAATAAACAATTTCGGTTCCAAAAAAATTTAATTTTCATTCGTCCATTGATTCTTCTAATGGTTGATCGCTAGTCGTTGGTAATAAAGTCAATAAATGTATAATAACTGCAAAACATTGAAAATTGAAAAAAAAGAAATCACTGTTTCAAAATTTCATCAATAAAAATTCCTGAATTTTCCCCACTAATTCTCGCTTACTCTTTTCATTATTCCTCCTTATTCCAGCATAAACCACAGCATCGGCTACCGAGAAACAAACTGGCTCATTGCTTCCCAACTCATGGAAATCCTTCCAAAAAACGAAGATGGTCGGGGATTGTACAATTTGTATTGGACTGGTCTGGTGATGAAGAGTGAAGAATGGATTGGTGTGGAAGGGAAGGATCCGGGAGATATTGTGGATTTTGCAAGGGTTTATAATCCGTTGTGGGCTGAGGGACAGCCGCCAGAGGTGAGAAAAATTGGAAAAAATTGTTGAAAAAATTAAAAAAAAATTTTTTTGGATTTTTTGAAAAAATTCCCAGAGCATCTAGCAGTATTTTGGAGCGTTTCTCTAAATGTTTTCGAATTTTCAAACCAGTTTTCCGTTCAAAAAGGAAAAAAAAACTGAAAAAAAAATTGAGAAATAAAAAATTTTTCATTTTTTTTTATTTTTTGAAAAAATTTTCAGAGCATCTAGCCTTATTTTAGTGCTTTTTGCTAAATGTTTGTTATTTTTTCAATTTGTTTTCTGTTTCAAAAAGTGAAAAAAAACAAATTAGAAAGATAAATTTTTAAAAAAATTTTCATTTTTTTTTTCGTTTTTTTTCAATTTTTTGCAAAATTCCCAGAGCATCTAGCGTTTTTTTTTTCAATTTGTTATTTGTTCAAAAAGTGCAAAAAAACAAGCTAGAAAAAACCGAAAAAAATGAAAAAAAATTTTTTCATTTTTTTCGAACTTCAAAAAAAATTTAAAATTCTTTAAAAAATTCCCAGATCATCCAGAATTTTTTTTTCATATTTTCTTAATTTCCAGAACCTCCCCACCTCCATTCTAACCTCTTCCTGTCTTGCTCTGGACCTCCGCAACTCTTCCAGCTTCGGTTGGAGACTTCTTCCATGTTCCACACAACTTCCAATCCTCTGCCAGAATTATGGATGTCTTCCAGGAACATTCAGGTGTCTAGACAATTCGAAATGCATTCCTGCGGGGTTTGTAAATGATGGATTCAATGATTGTTTGGATGGATCTGATGAGACGGGGGTGGTTAGTCCGACAGCGAGTTTGGCGGTTGGAAGGGATCAGGTGAGAAAAAAAAGTGTTTAAAAAAATTGAAAAAATTTTTTAAAATTTTTGAAACAATATAAAAAAATTTCTATACATATGAGAGCGTCGGTCTATTGCTCAAAGAACACATCATTTCCTTATAAAAATTTTTGAAACAGTAAAAAAATTTTTCTAGTCAAATCCAACATACGAATGGCCAATGCAAATGTCAAGTGGAGGAGTACTGTCACCGAGTACAGTACGGTATGGAAGAGGAGAGTGTACGCATAAATGGATAGTCATGTCACCGAGTGATAGACATTTTGTGGTTGCGGTGGGTGTTTTTTTTTTTTGAAATAGGAAAATTTTTTTTAGCATGATAGAAAGAGTGGTACTGTGTAATTTGCATAATTGGCTTGAAAAAAAATTATTTGAAACAGAAAAAACAATTTTGAACAAAAAACCAAAAATTGGTGTTTTTCAATTTAGTGAGGGTGCAAAGATTTTTTTTTGAAAAAAGAATCGACTTTCTATCGAAAAAAAAATTCCTGCATTTTTGAGTGGATCACTTGAAACTGGAAAACAAACTCAAAAAAAGTAAATAATTGTTTGTGAAAACAGATGGATCAACATGGAACTGGAAAGTGAGATTTGTGAAGAAAAATGTAAAAAATTTGAAACGAAAATTGTTTCAATTATTGAAAAATTTTCTTCTTTTTTTGATATCGTGGAGACGGTTCTCTTTGAGGCAACTTATTGAAATTACCAATTTTCAGTTCATTTTTCAAAAATTTTTGAAACCGAAAAAAAACTGTGTTCAAACTGTTGGGAACAAGATTTTACGAAAAAAAAATTTGACTTATGTTTCAAAATTCGAAAAAAAATTAGTACGGTACAGCAAGTCTCAATTTCTTTTTTTGAATGATTTCATTTTTTCTCGAATTTTTTTCAACTTGAAAACAGATACGACTGAACTTTGAAAATTACTAACAAAATTCAAAAATTTTGGAGACAGGAACTTTTTTTATGCAAACCTGGGTAAAAATAACAAAATCCTGTTTCAAAATTTCCACAATTTTTCAGTAAATTACAGTAAACCTCAATTTCGAACAAGTTTCATTTTTCATTCATTCATCCCCATTTTCCAATTTCACAATCAAACACCAGGACACAAAACCTTACAAGCCTGACCCCTCAAACTAACAATAAACGGGTACATGTTTGGATAGGCACTAGTCAAATTCATAGAATTAACCAATCCGATACATGGAGCTGAGAATCCAGAAATTAGGGAGCAGGCAGTGTTGAGGAGTAGTTGGGCAAGGGGCCAGTTGTCGGGGATCGAAATGAATGGGGAACAGGCGATGCAGAGGGATTGGGAAGTGGTGGAGGGCTGAAATTTATTGACTGTCTAGTGAGGAAAATATAAATAATTTGATTTTTGAAAAATTTTGAAACAGGTCTCTGTCAAATTTTGTTTTTTTTTCGCCGCTTTCATTTTTTCTGATGTTGACAATACATGGACAGAATTATGGATTGAAGTCTAATTTTTTGATACAGAATTTTTGAAACTGATATTTTTTTTTTGAATTCATGGAAACTTCAACTGCATTACTGATGAGTAATTCCCCAATTTTATGAATTTTTTTTGAAACAGAAATTTTTGAAATTTTTTTAGTCCACTTACCACCAAAACGCTCAAAACCAAAAGCAGCTGGAAGATTTTCATTGTTAGAAACGAATTTTATTTTATTTTTTTAAAAATTCCTGTGTTTTATACCGAAACTGTGGGGAAAATCACACAATTTCCATTTCTCCTTCTGTTTTCCCATATTTATTCAAAAAAAAATTTTAGCAGTTTCAAAAATTTTTTGAATTGAAAATCATGGGAAACACGATGATAGACGAGTTCCATGGGGTGAAAATTTTGAAAATTGTCAAGAAAAATTAAATAAAAATTAGAAAAAAACGAACTAATTTTCCTGGGAATTTTATTGAATTTCTGTTTCAAAATTTTCTCGAAAAAAAGTTGTTTCCTTCATTTTTTTGGTGAACGAGTGAAAAATAATTTAAAAACTGTAAATTAGAACTTTAAAAATAAATTGATAACCATTATATTCAAAAATTACTTCAAAAATTTTCGAAATTTTTTTCAAATTTTTTTGGAACAGAAAAAATGTTTTTTTCAAAAAAAAATTTTCCTGTTTCAAAAAAATTTTAACCAAAAAAGACAAAATTTTTCGCAATTCAGCGTACAATTTTTCCAGATAAAATGGCTATCCCCTTCCACCTCTACCACAATTTTCATAGAAGGAAAGGATCAAAATGGGACAATTTTTCTAAATTCAAGAAATTACACTTCTTCAATTTCCCTGCTCTCTTCTTCATTTATGCTAACAGCAAGGGATACTGATACAAGGAAAATGGAGTTTCAGATTTATTATCAGGAAGTTGGTGAGTCCTCGAAAAAGCCTTCTGAAATTTTCCTGATTTTTTTTAATTCTTTAAAAATTTTAAAAATTTTTTTTGAATTTTTTGGAATTTTTTTGAAATTTTTAAAAAAATTTAAAAAATTTTTTGAATTTTTTAAAAAATTTTCTAAAATATTAAAAAAAATTTTAGACCCCTCAATCTGTCATTTCTCCCCTGGAAACTTGCTCCAATTCGATTCCTCCGCAATTCCAACACCTTGCACCTATCATTTTTCAACAACACATCCCGATTCCTACATTGCCCTTCTCATCAAAAAATCCGAAGGTTCCCCGAATTTTGGCCTATTAGAATTCAACAATTCCACTGTTTTCCTGGAGCCTACAACTTCTAAAAAGCTCCTAATAATTCCCACGAATTCTTTAAAAATCCATGTAAAATCTACATGGCCTGGAGGAGAGACCCAATTGGAAGTGCAGTTTTATGAATTGAAAATTGGATTTAATTTGGACGTTTTTATGATTGATCGGGAGTTTTTGGTGGATTGGAAAGCGAGATCTGAAGATGTTTGGATGCAAGGAGAATTTCGAAGTTTGTCAGTTCACATGATTATTACTGGAAATGAGGCGGAAATGTCTGGAGAATCAGAGAATCTGAAATCGAATTGGCAAATTGAAAGGTTCCGGAAGACTTGTGCAGAGGATAATGTGCAGGTAAATATCAAAATGTTAAAAAATCTAATTTTAAAAATATTTTTGAAAAAGCTAGGCAGAAAAAAAATTTTCAAAAAAAAAAAATTTTTTTTTCACCAAAATTTTTTTTCAGCTAATCTCAAGAGGATAACGTTCAAGTAAATTGTTTTTAACAAATGATAATCTTGTTTAACGTTAAAAAATAAAATTGTAACCATTTTGAAAAACTTTGAATCAGAAAAAAATTTTTCAACAAAAAAATTTTTTTTCCAAATTTTCAAAAAAAAAAATTTTTCAGCTTATCTCAAAAAACACATCCACCTACATTCAAGAACCTTCTAATCAATACCAAGGCCTTGGTCCTACCTCCATTATCATCCATCAATCCGCTGAACCCTTCGAATTCCGAGCAAGCTACAGTATCCCGGATACTGGCCTGATCAGTACGAATGATAGGGTTTTTTTGGATGAAGAAGTTATTGGGACAACTACAGTGGAAGTTACTACAAGGCCATTGGTGCCAGAACCTGTTAGAGGTGAGAAATTGAATTTTTGGGAAAAATTTTTTTTTTTTGAATTTTTGTTTTCTGCTTTTTTTCAACTTTTTTTGAAACAGAAATTTCATTTCGATTTCAATCTATACTTCCGCAAAATTTTGACCTCAGAATTTTTTTGTTTAAAAAACCCTAAACGACTGAAAAAACAAGGAAAACTAGAAAACCCTGAAAAAAACTGACACATCAATTTTAAAAAAATTTTAAAAATTTCTCAATTTCTTTATGAAACAGAAATTTTGTTTCGATTTCAAAACATCATTCTGATAAATTTTGAACTGACAAAACTGGTTTTAAAAATTCTTTGCGACTAGAAACATTTAAAAACTTGAAAAAAAAACTCTAAAAAATCAGTAGAAATTTTCAAATTTTTTTCTGTTTTTCAAAGCTGCCAAATAGAGATTTGAAGCTATTCATGCAATTTTGAAGAGCAAAAAGCAAATTTTCAACACTTGAAAAATTCATCACGTGTTTCAAATCAATGATTTTGAAAACCTCAAAACTCCGGAAAACCAGAATGATAGAAAAAACCGCTATTTCAATATTCCCACTTTCCAGCCAACGCCACAATCTGCCCACTTCCTATCACTTTCAATAGCTACATTTACTCAATTTCCTCCTATTCCTACCTCCCAGGAACTTCCCTCATAACCAAGTGTCTTGAAGGCTATTCATCTTCTGAAGACCCCCGTGAATCTATCTGTGAATCAAGTGGTCGCTGGTCTAATCTATTAGTCGTCTGTTATCAGATATTTTGTCCACTAGAGACTCCAGTGGAACAGGATTCAGGTTGGAGTCCAGATACATATGATACGCGTTATGGGTCTGTGAGGAAGTACAAAAATTGGACGGGACAGGCATTTGGACCGTTTTGTGTTTGTGGAGATGATTTATCGAAACTGGAAGAATGGAAGTGTTACAATTATCAAAATAGTGTGGGGAATCAGGAAATCGGAGGGGCGTGTATTTTACCGGAAGCTCAGGATGTGTGGTTTGAGAGAATGGATGCAAAGGAGTTTGATGTGTTTCCCACGGGATATCAGGTATGAAAAATTAGGACTGTAAAATTAAATTTAGGATCCTAAAAGTCAAAAATAAATGTTTAGGAAATAAGTTTTTTTCGATGTTTCCTTGATTCTGGATCGATTTTTTCGATTCTATTTTTTTCAATTTTTTTTTTGTTAATGAAATTAAACAGAACAGACAATTTGAAACCATCTGATAGTCAACTTTACCAGGAAAATTCATTTTTTTGTGGAAAATTTTCAAATTGTTTTCAAAATTTGCAATTCTTTTTTTTGGTCAAAAGCAGAAAATCTGCAAATTTTCCAATAAAAACTTGATTTAAAGCCAAATAGAACAGGAAATTAAGAACCGAATGATAGTCAATTTCACAAGAAAAATTCAATTTTTCGAAAAAAAATTGTATTTTAGGTTTTTGACTGAAAAATCACAAAAATGGGTAATTCGCATTAAAAAACTCAATGATTTTCAAAAACTTGACAATCATTTTGTTTCAAATTTCTTTCTCTAACCGATTCTGTCAAGTAAATTCAAAAAAATCGGTCTGCAAACAAGAAAACAGCAAAAAACTGACTTCGTGACGAGACCCCTTCCAACTTTTTTGGTTTTTGTAGTTTCAAGGTCTGGGGGTTTTCTAAATTATCTAGAGAACCACAAAATTTGTTTTGACAATTTTGAAGAGCCTCTGAACCCTCTAAAACCTCCAAAAAACTCAAATCAATCTAGCTTCGTCCAGATCACCATGAACTGTTACGCCTGCCCCAACATGCAATACACCTACTTTTGTAACAATGGTCTCTGGCGTCAAAACGACCTTAACGGTCCAGTAGAGCCCTATAACAACTTCAAATGTGACTGCTCTTTGAGTCCCGATTTCATTGACCCCTGCCTTCCACATGGAACCTATATCTCACGTTCTGGAGATTACAGTTGCAAATGTGATTCAGGATACAAATTTGAAAAGGGGACTTGTTTGGGTTAGTTTTTCTGTACCTTATACTTCAAGCAGAGCTGTTTAGACATTGATGAATGCTCTGAAAAAAGTGATTTTTGTGATTACAATGCCAGGTGTCAAAACACCGAAGGAAGCTATTATTGCATCTGTCCGAACAACTATCACCTTTATGATTCCCGCGAAGACACTTCTAATCAATGGGGAATTATTGCTCCGTGGCTTTTTAATAATATTAGTTGTGTTGGTGAGTAGGGTTATCCTATTTTCAACGCATAGTATCTTTAAAAAATTTTTAGAAACCACTTGTGAAGTGGCTGTTGACTTGGAACAGTATGGACTTCAAATGAGATACCCGGGTTTGAAGAGTGATTGGGAGACAAATTACAAGTGAGTTTTGAATGGAAAAAATTGATAAAATATATCATCAGATAGGAAATTTTAAGTTCTACAACTTTGTAGTTGACAGTTTTTTGATATCTCTTACAGTAATTACAGAAAAATTCAAAATGCGCGCGCAACTCTGCGGCCGCGCTGCACCACCAGGTGCTAAGCGCATTTTGAATTTTCCTGGGATTACTGTAAAAGATATCAAAAAGTTGTCAACTACAAAAATGTAGCCCATAAAATTTCCCATCAATTGGTATACTCACTTTCATTTTTGCGCTTCTAGATCTGGCACCACAACGCCTCCAGCCTACGCCACCAACTTGTGCAATGCAGAATATCCCTGTGTGGTCCCAGTCCGTTATTCTTGTGTCCAGACCACTCCTTTTCCGGATAGGGCACCGAATGCTGTTTGTAAAACACCAGATACCAATGTTTTTTCAATAACGGCTGAAAATCCGCCGTACTTTCACATTTTTGATAAAATCGATGTGTCTTGCAAAGACACTACACAGACGTTGGTTGGTGAGTTGGGGGGTTTTGGAAAAATTGGGAAAAACCTGATCATCAAATAAAAAATTTGAAATACAAATGAATAAATAGGAAATTGTCTCTTCTACATTTTTGTAGTTGACTATTTCTTTCTATCTATTACAGTAATCCAAGAAAAAAATGAAAATGTAAGCAACACTTGGTGGGGCGGAGCCGCAGTGAGGGAGTGCCCGCGCATTTTGAATTTTCCTAGAATTACCGTAAGAGATATTAAAAAACAATCAACTACAAACTTGTAGCTTTTAAAATTTTCTATTTTTTCATATGTTTACTTTATTTTTTGAACAAAAACTAACTTCAGGACGCTCCTCTCTATTTTGCAACTCTACACTTCAATGGGAAGCAATGCCAAAGTGTGTTTGTGAGTTCTAGAGTCTATTTTTCATTGTTTCTTACAATTCTAACTCATCTTTAGATAACTCCTGTTCCAACATCACTGCTCTCATCCATCCACCACTTCTAATCGACCGTATCAGTTTCCCACCTGGTCGTCCGGATGACAAGTACATGTACTATCGAACAGAAATATTTTTCAAGTGCGCCGATGGTTATGTTCTTCATGGGGACGCTTCAACGACCTGTACTTTGTTTTCTACAGGTTAGTAGGATCAAGAAAACTCATTTCCTAGAGCCTAGTTAGTGTCATTTTGTAATTTCAGGACAAACAAGGAACTTTATCTGGACATACGATCTTCCAACATGTGTCCCTATTTCTACCCTACCTCCAACACAATCCACCACATCTACAGGATCCACAGGACCCTCACCATCCCCTACCACAGGTTTCTCTCCCTCCGAGACCCCCACCATTCTCCCGTCCCTAGCAACTAACACTCCGTTTATTACCTCTGGAACTTTTGGAACTTACGGTACAACATCCTCAGAGTACACAGGATCTCCATTAACATACAGTACATTTTCCAATTTTCCTAACACTTTGGAGACTTTTGGTACTACAGAATCTTCTGAAAACACTCGATACACTATGAGTTTTGCCCCTACCATTTCTCCTAGTTCCCCAGAAACAGGAACTCCTTCTCTATCAACTTTTGGAACTTTTGGAACTCCATTTCCAGAAAACACAGGATCCCCATTAACCTACAGTACCTTCTCTAATATCCCTAATACTTTTGGAACGTTTGGTACTACGGAATCTACAGAAAACACTCGATACACTATGAGTTTTGCTCCTACCATTCCCCCTAGTTCCCCTGAAACAGAAGCAACCTTTGAAACTTTTGGAACGTACGACACATTATCCCCAGAAAATACAAGATACCCATTAACCTACAGTACATTTCCCAATTTTCCTAACACTTTTGGAACGTTTGGTACTAAAGAACCATCTGAAAACACCCTTTACACTAGCTCCCCTGAAACAGGAACCCCTTCTCCAGCCACTAACACTCCATTCACATTTTTCCCAGGAACTTTTGGAACTTTTGGAACTTTTGGTACTACATCATCTCCAGAGAACACCCCCTTTGACTCTACAATTTCCCCTAGCTCCCTTGAAACAGGAACCCCCCTAACCTACAACCCTTACTCCCATTTCCCTAATACTTTTGAAACTTTTGGTACATCACCTCCAATTGGATCTAGATCCCATAGCTCCCCCACAACAGGATCCCCTCTAACCTACCCCAACACTATTTTCACAGATCGCTCCACTGAAAACACCCCGTTAACCCTAGGTACTGCCGGAACACCTGGTACCACTACCGGACCTCCCGGTCTCCGATTGTGGGACTTCAATGATGTTGTGATAGAGGATAGTGTGGTGTTTGAAGAGACGAATTGGTTGGAGAAAAAGGAGATTTGGACGATGAGTGGGGATGTGAGTTTTTGCTTCAATAAGATATTTTTATTGAAGAATAAAAGGAAACAGGGCTTTTTGGTGTTTTTTGAAAACAGTAATTTTATCGGGAATTATAGATTTTCTAATTTTTATGCGCCAATTTCCCCTCGAGATTTCTGCTAGATGGGACGGTCCTCTTCCTTTTTTTATTAGTCAATTATTGTTTTTTTTTAATTTTTTTGGAAAGAAGGGAGTACATTTTTTTGTACCATAACAGTCTGAAAAAATTGTTTTTCTCAATTTTCTGCAGTTTCAAAATTTTTTGAAAATTGTCTCATTGTTCAATTAGATGATTGTCAGGTGATTTGCTTTATAGTCAAAAATTTACAGCGAAAAAGCTTATTTCTCTTCCCGTTTTTCGTTCAAAAAAAGGAAAATCTGAGCGAAAATTTCTGTTTCAAATTTTCCAAAAATTTTGAAAAATGGTAAAAATTTCAGTGCGTAGATTACATTTTTTTCCAAAAAACTTTTTTCACTGGAATTTCAGTTATTTTTAAAATTTTTTTAGCAGCTAACAAATCATTACTGTTTCTCAAAATTCTAAAAAAAATTTTTCTTCAAATCATTGTATTCCACCAATCACACTGTACCATAACAATCTGAAAATTGAATTATTAGATTTTTTGCTGTTTCAATCATTTTTGAAAAATTTTCTCATTGTTCAATCAGATGATTTTTAGGTGCCGATTGAAAAAAAATTTTATCATTTTTTAATTATTATAAAAATACAGCAGAAAAATGTGTTTTTTTACAGTTTTTGTTCAAAAAAAATAAAAATATGAATGAAAATTTCTGTTTCAAATTTTTCAAAAAATTGGAAAAATAGTAAAAATTTCAGTGCGTGGATCAGACTTTATCCAAAAACCTTTTTTGACTGAAATTTCAGTTATTTTCAGCAGATTTTTAGCAGCTACCAAATGAACTGTTTTTCCAATATTCTGAAAAGCTGTCTTCCCAAATCATTGTATTCCTCTAATCACACTGTACCATAACAATCTGAAAAAGTTGTTTGAAAATTTTTGCAGTTTCAAAAAAAACATTTCTGATTTTTTAACGGAATGTGTTCAGTGCAATCGCCAGTCGTTCATGAAATTTTAAAAACATTTGAAATACTAAAAAAATGCTAGAAGCTACATACTTTACTTCACTTTTTTTTTAAATATGATAGAAAATTTCGGTTTCAAATTTTCCAAAAAATTTGAAAAATGGTAAAAAATTTTAGTGCGCGGGCTTATTTCAATTCCTCCGAAAAAAACTGTAAATTTCAAAAAACTTGTTGGAAATCGATCAAACACTAAATTACTGTTTCCCAGAATTCTAAAAAATTTTCTTCTTCAAGTTTTTTTATTAGTCCAAAATCCGAAAATATAAAAAATAATCATTTTTTCAGTGGACCTGGTCCCCCTCAAACTGCCTTCTCCACCAATGGACATTCCCCACTTCGTTCCTCGTCACTTCCACATCAATCCCCTTGAGTTCTGAAGAAATAGAGCTCATAATCGACATTTCCCAATGCAGATCTGACATCCAAGTCTCTATTTTCTCCTCCTCTGACAGTTTCATCCCAGCTATCTCTGATTTTCGAACCATCCTAAATACCACGTCTTCTGGAAGTGTTTCTGTGAAATTGAGGAATCTAAAGCCGAATTTAGCTGTGTCTATCAAGGCTAGTGGTTTTGTGCAGATATGTGGAGTGTTGGTTAGAGAGAAAAAATGTGGAGATGTGGATTTTGATGGAATGCATTTGGAAGCATCGAGTCCGTTCCCGATGAGGAGATACATGACGGCTAGTTGTGGAAAAAGGTGGGTAAATAGCTTATTGTTTTGATAAAGGAAAATGTTCAAAATGTCTGGAGTTTTGTAGCAATTTTAAAACGGAAATATTGATTTTTAGAAAGTTTTTGAAAAAAAAACAAGTAGTCTTGGAACTGTAGAACTCCTGAAGAATAGAATTTTCTGGATTTCTTGAAACAGAAAATAAAGTAAAAAAAAATTCTTTCAAGGTACCAAGAAAGGGTTTTCTGTTAGTTTTTTTTTCCATTTTTTTTTCTATGCCTAAATTGCTTTTTCTAAATAACTCTCTAATTCTAGAAAATATGAGAAACAGTGAATGAAATTTTCAGAAGGAGAACTAGAATTCCATTATTGTTGTTTTGATTCTGAAAAAAAAACAAGAAGAAATTTTGAAACAGAAATTCAAAATTTGAATTTTTTTCTGTTTCAAGTTGTTACGCATAATTCGCTGTTCGAAAAATAAACAATAAATCGAATAGAAAAAATCGAACCCATTGTCGGTTTTATTATTCCGAAAAAAGTTCGACAAATTTTGAAACAGAATTCCAAAATTTAATTTTTTTGTTTCAAATTCGTTTTGAAAAATGTTTAGTTTACAAAACCAACGCAGAAATTTATTGTTGGTTTTATGTTTTTGAAAAAATTTCAAAAAGTTTTGAAACAGGAACGCAAAATTTACAATTTTGTTTTTCTGTTTCAAAAATTTTAGAAACATTTTCAGTCAAAACTTTTTTAGTACACATCTGAAGGTTGAATCGTCTTATTTCTCAATTTTAGAAAACATTAGAAACAATAAATGACAATCAGCAAATCAAACACTTATTATCGTGTTATGATTCTGAACATGAAAACAGTTCAAAAAACTTTGAAACAGAAATTCAATTTTTTTCAATTTTTTTCTGTGTTTCAAAATTTCAAAATTTCTAATTGAGCAGCTTTTCATGCATTCCCATGGTGCAATAACAATTGTTTTATAACTGCCCAAATTTTTCAGAATCACCACTGTAAACGGCTACTGTGATTCCAGAAGAGGATGGGTTATTCAGAAAACACCTTGTCTTTGTAATCCGCAACCACCTTGTAAGTATTCACTGATTTTTAAAAAAATCAATCTGAAAATTAGAATAGCTTGAAACAGTGAAAAACAAATTTCTAAATTTTTTTTTTAATTTTTTAATTTTTTAATCAATTTTCCAGGCCCCGCCACCCCCACAATCCCTCCAATTCACTTCCGAGACGATGCTGGAAATTGTTCCTTGAATTCTTGTGAAAATGGAGTTTGTAAACAACTTGCAGGAACTTATGAATGCGTTTGTAACGAAGGTAAATTTGAAATTTTCCATCCGAAATTTTAAAAAATATTTTTTTATTTTTTTTTAGATTTTATCCCTGGAACCCAGATTGATGGAACTCTAGTTTGTGTCCCAGATCATTGTTCTTACACTAGTAAAACCAGAAATAGTGGTTATAATTGTAGCAGTGGACTTTCGGATGTGGATATCAAGTGCTCGAATACAAGTGAGATGATCCAAAAATTTTTTTTAATTTTGAAAATTTTTTTTGACTGTTTCAAAATTTTTTTAAAAACTTTTTTGGAATTTTAAAATTTAATGGAGCAGGCGGATATGCATTTCATTTGACTTATTGTACCTAAAAATGTTTACAAAAATTCTAAAAATTTCAAAAATCCCCGAAAAAAAAATCAATTTTACAGACTTACTTGGAAGTTTCTGTCAGTATGAAGGACGCATTTCGAATCAGTCCTACATTTATATTTTGGAAAGAGGGCATGAGGTGAGTGTATTAGTTTTTGCCTGGTAAGTGCTGGATTACGGCCAAAAATTTTTTTTAAAAACCGAAGAAAAAAAGTGAAAAAAAAATTTTTTCACTGTTTCAAAAATTTTTCAAAAAATTAATTTTGAAGTTTTTGGGTATTCGTATCAAGCAAAACTCACTTATAAATCATTACTACAAATTTGATGCCTTTTCTAAATTTTTTAAACAAAAAAAACCCATCCTGCCTACAGTACCCCCAAATTTTCAATTTTCCCTTCAAGACCCAAACTTCATATTTCTATTTTCCAGGTCGCAATCGCCACCAATGTTTGCAATAGTGAGGACACTAAATACGCGTTGGACAATCCAGGATGCCCAATTACCCAACATCCAGCAGAATTTGATGATGCATGTTTGGCATGTAAAGGACAAATAACTAATTGTGATCGAAGCAACCCGCCATTTTATGGAGGCGCTTGGTGTCTTTGTGATGGTAGGAAAATGCAAAATGAAACCAGGAAATGAAAGTTTAAAACATGGGCTATAATTTTGTAGTTGACAACTTTTCGATAGAACTGCTAGATCTCGAGATATAGGCAAAAAAAACACATATGCTACCTAAAAATTTTTTTGTAGCTTTTGAGGAAAACGGTCATATCTCAAAAACCAAAAAAGCTATCAAAAAGTTGTCAACTGCAAAAATGATCCTTATACCTTTTTCAATATTATAATATTACTTTCCAGCCGGTTCCTACGGTCGTGGCTGTGAAATCACCAAAGTTTGCTACAACACTGACATGTCCTACAAGTGCCAGAATGGTGGAACTTGTGACATTGATCATGAGTCTTGTGGCACTTGTGACTGTAAATGTACATCTGAATATGAAGGAGATTACTGTGAAAATTATGTTGGGAGTGATAGGCGAGTGAAAAATTGATTAGAAGAGGAAAAAAACCAAATTAAACTTGTAGTTGCCCAGTTGGAGTGAAGGACTGTCAATTTGGAACTTGTCGTCGAGAATTCAACGATTTATACTGTAATTGCAACCCGGGATATTTGAAAACTGCAGAAGGGAATTGCACGGTACCTTTATTCTCTAGTTTTTGATCGTTTAAACATGAAAATTTAAGATTCCCTGGGACCTATGCTCCCTCAACAACCCATGCCAACAAGGTGGTGCATGCAGTTTCAATGAATTCACTGGAATTCAAAGTTGTGATTGTACAGGGACTTATTGGGGTGGTAAGAGGGATACAACAGTTTTATTTCAATAAAAAACCGTTTGAAAAAACAGGAAAATACTGTGAAATCCAGCCAAAACTCGATGATTGCTCGGTGTGTGAAAACTCGTTGGAATGCTTGGATGGGTTTACAGCCAATGTTAGATGTCAGTGTGAAGCTGGGTTTAGGTGAGGTTTGATGCGGTTTTGTTAATTTTGACTTGTAGAAAATAGAATAAGGAGTTTTTTGTTAGTTGACAACATTTTGATACGAACTTTGGATCTCGAGATACAACCCTATTTCGACATACCATCAACTGACACCAGTGGTTGAGATATTCCGCCCTGTAACTCAAAAACCAAAAAAATTA
Source organism: Caenorhabditis panamensis (assembly GCA_900883565.2). Classification (NCBI taxonomy): domain Eukaryota; kingdom Metazoa; phylum Nematoda; class Chromadorea; order Rhabditida; family Rhabditidae; genus Caenorhabditis; species Caenorhabditis panamensis. Next base: position 73,309 of record LR538083.1, on the reverse strand, counting down.
TCAAAAAGTTGTCAACTACAAAAATGTTCATCACATTAAAATACACATTTTATTAATTAACAACTTTTAAACATCTCTTACCATTCTCAAGATACAACCTGTTTTTTCAGCGGGGTACATTGCACAGAACCCACAAGTGACTGTGACTTCCAGCCGTGTTTGAACAATGGAATTTGCAATAAGTTTAATTATGAGGATCCAGTTGATAACAATCTAGTGGAGAGTTATAATTGTACTTGTCCAACAGGTAAAATTGGAAAAAAAAATCGAGAACATTGAAAAAAAAATTTTCAAAAAGTTGAAAAAAATTTTTTTTTTTTTGAAAATTTTTTTTTGAATTTTTTTCAACTTTTCCTTTGATTTCTAGGATTCTCCGGAACAAATTGTGAACTCACATTGCTTCGCAACTGTCAGGACCTTATAACCTGTCAAAATGGAGGAACTTGTGACTTTGACGACCGAGAACTCCCATTCTGTCACTGTACCCCACAGTTTTATGGGGATTACTGTGAATACGCGGTTTGTTTTAATAATTTTTGAATTTTCCTCATTTTAACAATACTTTTTAACCCATTACTAACATTTACAGTGCTCTGCACAATGTGCTCACTCATTTGGATGCATTAACAATGGCTCGGTGTTTTGTGATTGTTATGATGGATTTTCAACGCAGTTTTGTGATGTTGTGGATGTATGGAAAATTTTTAAAAATATATCAGTTTATAGAAAATTTTAAGAGCTACAACTTTGTAGTTGACTGTTTTTTGATATCTTGCACTGGAAATTTAGAAAAATTTAAAATGCGCAGGGCGTGGTGCCGCGGCGCCGCATTCCAGGTAGTGCGCGCGCTTTTTGAATTTTCCTGGGATTACTGTAACAGATATCAAAAAGTTGACAACTACAAACTTGTAGAAAAGAAAATTTCCTATTGAGTGGTATGTTTCTTTTATTTTTAGGACGTATGCAAAGCTAACATTCTCCTCTGCCAAAACTCGGGAACTTGCAATTCTAAAAACCAGACTTGTGACTGTCAGGACCCGTATTATGGGACTTATTGTGAATTAAACGGGGTATTAACCACACAAAATTTTACCTACAATAACCAAAACCTTCTAGAATTACTGTGAAACGCATGCAATCGATTGTGAGAATGGAGGAACTTGTGTTCCCGAGACTAACAATTTCCGTTGTGAATGCCCGCCGAATTATACGGGAAGAAACTGTGAAAATCAGATTGTGAGTGACCTACAGTAACCTAGAAACCTACAGTGACTGAAAACAACCCATTTATAGCACAGTTGTCGTGACATAACCTGTTTTAACGGTGGAACGTGTGTTGCATGGAATGCCACTTGTGAATGTTTGCCTGGAAGTACAGGGGATCGTTGTCAGGATCTGGGGGTACTCTAGAATTCAATTTTCGAAGCTAACGTATGTAATTTTAAATTTTTATAGCAACCCTGCAAAATCCTGCTGCCCAATGGGACGTATACGGATTACTGTATGAATGGAGGAAAATGTTTGGATCTGCCAACAGGAGCGGCTTGTGATTGTAGTGGGACAGAGTATAGTGGAAGGAGGTGTGATATTAGTGAGTTTTTCAAGTTTTCTTTTCAAAAAATGTTTTCCAGGTTTCAAAATCTTTTCTTACAAAATTTTTCTTCTTTTTCGCTAATTTTATGACATCTGCTCCCCCTTCAAGTTCCCCGCGCCCGCCGCCTCCCCGCCTTGTTGTCTACGCCCTCCACCGACTCAGCTCTCATCTCCGTTGTGGTCTAGTGGTTAGGATTTATGGCTCTCACCCATAAGGCCGGGGTTCGATTCCCCGCAACGGAAGAAGTTTTTTGCTTGGTAGAAGAGCGTAGGGGATTTGTTTTTTGAGGGTTTTGCGGTTACTTTTTGGGGTTTTTCAAAGTTAGAGAACCCTGGGGTCAATTTTCACGCGTTTCAATCCCTCTGTTAGCAAACGTTAGCGCAAATTATTGATTTTCTAACAATTTTTTTTCCTGTTTCAAATTTTTTTCTAAATTTTTTACATTAGATTTTTAACCATTGAGAGCACTGTTCTATGTTCCAGAAGCCAACTTCAACTTCAACCTAGTCTTCAACGGCCTTCCCTACTCCCCAGACATTGTTTCCGTCGGTTTCTCCAACTCCACCATCACCCAATTCACACTTTGCTCATTCGTCCAGTACAATCACCCAGTCACTGAAACATTTGGGACAAATGGAGTCCAAGATGTCTCTTTTACTTCTCTTCCTCCTTATTTGACTATGAGAGGGTATAGTGATGGAGCACCGCAACTGGTTTTTGATAATCAAGGATTTTACATTTGTGATGATAGCAAAAGGTGTAGCAGGCAGTTTTTACCGGATTACAAGGCAATTCCGATTACGGCGAATACATGGCATCATGTGAGTTGGTTGGGAGGGTTTTACTGTTTCAAAAAATGTTCAAAGTTTTTATGGGAATCAATTATTTCAATGGATATCAAAGTTCGTCACGAAATTTTTTTGATGGTTTTTTTGGAATTTCTGGAGAAAATTTTCTGATTTTTTTGGATGAAATACAAAAAATAGGGTTGCAGATTAATTTTTTTATAATAATTTACCAAACGTTTTGTTTGTTCTCTATCAAAAGCTATCAATTTTTCTTGAATTTCACAAAAAAAAGAAACAGAAAATTTTTTTCAAAAAACCAAAAAACTTTCAAAGAACCTGGTTTCACGACTTGGTTTTCATTGTTTTTGATCAAAAATTCAAATAAATTGGCCCCGAAAACCCTAAAAACCCTGAAAACAAAATTCCAGACGAACCCCACAAAACTTATTGTTGCACTGTTTCAAGAAATCTTGATAGTTTTTGTGAATTGCGTCGTTTCAATATCTAGTAGCATAACGGCTCAATTCAACACAAAAATTATCAATTCCATTGACAAATTTCATTGAAAAAACAAAATATCAATTTGAAATTTTTTTAATCCTAAAAAAAATTTCAAAAATAAAAAATCTCGAAATTTATTTTTTGGGGGTTTTTAAAGGATCTGAACCATATTTTCAGAACTTTTTTCAATAAAGCAAATTGTTGTAATTCCAACGTTTTCATCAAAAAAAGATTCTTCTTTTTCTATTTTTCGAAAAAACGAAACCGAATTTTTTTTAAACCCAGAAACTTTCAGTGAATCTGCAGTAAAAAGGTTTTACAATTTGTTTTTCATTATTTTTAGTCGAAAAATTAAAAAAAAATTGGTTCCGGGAACCCAAAAAACCCAATTTTGTGCAGAACTCCCTAATAAAATGACATTGTTTTTTGCTTTTTTTACTGTTTCAAAAAAAACTGAAATTTACGGGTTATTGTGAGTTTTATTCATTGTATCGGTTGCTTGAATTCCCAATAGAAATTGCGTTTTGAAGACCAGCTTTTTAGTTTTTGCATTTTGAAAAAAAAAAAATTAGTTGTCAGTTTCAAAAAAAGTTTTTTATGAATTTTTGCAACCATTTTTCAATATCAGGAATCCTCGACCAAACTTCAAAAATTAGTGTATTAGTTCCAAATTTTCCCAATTTTTAGTTCTGCGTAGTCAGCCCTGGAAGTCAGTCGATTCCAAGTTACACAGTCTACTTGGATGGTGTGAATGTTTGGACACAGTATGCGGCGAGGTTCAATGTGAGTTAAAAACTCTTTTAGACACTGATCCAGCCCATTTTAGCCAGGTGATTATGGATATTTACAACTTGCTCCAACTTTTCAAGACAACAGTAACAGATTTGTGGGAATGATTTCTATGACACAGGTAAATAGGTTTGAATTTTGAGAAAAACAATTTTTTTTTGTTTTAGCTGTACATTTTCCGTCTCTCCGAGAAGCAAATCGCAGATTTGGCTTTCAATTGTTATGAGGTATACACAAAAAAATTTTTTAAAATTTTTTGAAAACTTGAAAAAAAAAATTTTTTTGAAAAATTTTTTTTTTCAATTTTTTTCAAGTTTCAACATTTTTTGTTAAAAATTTTGTTTGATTTTTTATCAATTATATCTTGCTTTAAAGATTTTCAATTCTCCAGACAATAACAAATTCCACTTCCGAAATGAATCAAAAAATTTTCATAAATTGGAATGGAAATTTCACTCGAGTTTCTTCATCAAATCCTGGTGTTTTTGTGGATCCAGCAGGTACAGTAATCCTACAGTAACCCTTTAATTTTCTAAATTTTTATTTTTATTTTTAGGAATCTGTCGAAGTGTAAAATGCATGTTTGGTCGGCAAGTCAAGGAGAACAATTATAATTCTACGGGGTCTTGTGGTAAGATTGTTATTTTTCTGTTTTTCTACAGTAATTCAGGATACTGTACTTTTAAATTTATTACAAACAATATGTCGTTATTAGTAAAAAATTAATTTTCAATTTTTTTGAAAAATTTTTAAAACAGTGAAAAAAAAAATTTTTTTTTTTAATTTTTGCAAATTTTTTTTCAGACAAAGACCGTATCTCTCCTACCGTACTCCGATGTCCCTTAAACATTCGAAAATCAACAACTGAAGATTTCATTCAAGTCACATGGCCAGATGAGGATGTTTCATTTTTTGACAACATTGGAGTGGTGAAAATCAAGACGAATTATCATAATGGGCAACAATTTGGAATGTGGGTGTTGAAAGTTTGAGAAATTGTAGAAAATGGAGTTTTGGGTTTAAAATTTAGATTAATAAAGTTTTAGATAGGAAATTTTACGGGCTACAATTTTGTAGTTAAACGTTTTTTGATAGCGTTTACTGAGAATTTAGGAAAATTCAAAGAATGCCGGGTGCCTGGTGGCATGGCGCATGGCGCGCGCACTTTGAATTTTCCTAGGATTACAGTAAAAGATATCAAAAAACAATCAATTATTAGCCTGTGGAACAGGAAATTGTCTATTCAAAACTGTGTTCACTTTATTTTTAAACCAGAAACTAAATTTTTTATGATCTACCGAAAAACTCAAATTTTTCAATTTTTCAGCGGAATCACAACAGTCCGCTACATTGCCTATGACGCCGCTGAGAATACAGCTGAATGTTCCTTTGACGTGATAATAAGCCAACAATTCTGTCCTAAAACTGTTACAGTAGTGGGTGGAACTGCCACTACAGTACCCCAAAACCTTTTGGGAAACTTTGCGAGTACTGCAGTTACTGTTACTTGTAGGGATACCAAGTTCCCTTGTCCAGATCGGCCCAGGTTTTATACTTGTGATATTATGGTGAGCATAAGGATCTTTGAAAAGCTCAAAAACAATGTTTAAAGGGACATTACAACTACGGTGGGTATCTGGATGACACAAGGAAGGAGTACTATCTACCGGCTTGCGGGGACACTCTCCCGGCTCTTCAGTCGATTAATGGGACAGTTGTTGGGAGTGGAAGTTGTCAACAGGTTGGTTGTTTTTAGTTTTGTCGTTGATGCATAAAATCACTATTGTATCTTAAAATTGACTGGAATTATTTATTTTTTGAAACAGGAATTTGAATGATTTTTTTTTCAATTTTTGACGGTGTTCTTTTGGAAATTACTGTTTCATTTTTTTAATGCGCAATATTCTAAAAAAATTGTTTTGGTTTGAAGTAGCTTACACAGTAATTAACCTTTTTTTTAGAACAAAGCTCTGACAATTTTTTGAAACAGTTTTTATTTTTTTTCAAATTTTTTGAAAGTTACGGTTACAATTTCAAAATTTACAAAGTATCGTACGAATTGATAGTTTCACAGAATATACTCGGTTTCTTGAAAAAAAAACTGTACAGTAATCCCACAATATTTATCCAGAAATACAGACTCCTTCAATTAATTCAAATTTTTCTCTGAAAAAGTTTTGAAATTTTTTTGTAACGGTTATTTTTTACTTTTCGAGTTTTCGCAAATTTTGTATCATAACCACAGAGAGTTTTAAAAAATCAAAGAGGATGTAAGAGCACAACCATTGAAATTTCGATACAATGCAAAAATTGAATTTTTTTTGAAACTGAAAAAAATTTGAAAAAATTTTTTTTTTAGCACTTTTCAAAATTTTTTCACAATCAGATTTATCTTCAAAATCACAGTAATTTCACAATACATTGTACGTCTGACGATTTGATACTGAAATTTCCATAAAATCAAAAAAATTCAATATATTTTGAAACGGAAATTTTTTTTTGTTTTTTAATTTAATTTTTCCAGGTGTACCAAAAACTGCAAGACGTGATTTGGGGAACCGTTGGTTGTGCTCGTGGAACATGCGGAACTCTTACAATCCTTCCACCTTGCAATGAAACCACTGTTCCTCTTCGGCTACAGGACGAATCAAAGGATACTGTAGCCTTACAGTACACCTTTAACACAAGGTACAGTAACCCAAAAAATTTTTTTCAAAAAAAAAAATATTTTTCATTTTTTTTTGCAGGAATTCAACGGAAAACGTGAACACTGCTGTTTTATCTTCGCTGCAATCCAATTTCACAGTGGTCCGTCAGGATGCTACAGTAACCTGTGATAAAGATCATCCAATCAAGGACTCTTCTGGAACTATTACTATTTGTGGTGAGGGTTTTTTGCAATTTTTTGAGCTAAAACAGATAAAAGAAATTTCAAAATTTTTTTTTGAAAAAATTTCAAATTTTTTTGTTTTTTCGAATTTTTAAAAAATTGATTTTTGACCTAAAAAATCTGAATAATTTTTATGAAATTGAGCATTTATCAATTCCAAACTTTATTTTCTATCCAATTTTTCAAAACAAAAATTAAAAATTTTTTTGAAATTTTTTCGCAAATTTTTCAATTTTTTTGTTTTTTCGGAAAAATCAAAAAAAACCATTTTTTACCATAAAAAACTGAATGATCAATTTCAATTTTTTTGCTATCCAATTTTTCAAAAAAAAAATACAAAAAATTTTTTGAAATTTTTTTTGAAATTTTCCAATTTTTCAGAAAAATTTTCCGATTTTTGGTTTTTTTTTTTCGAAAAAATGGATATCGGTGGAATTGACTATAAAATTGTTTCAACTTTTTTTTTCTATTTGATTTTATCAAAAAAAATTTAAAAAATTGGTCCGAAATCGAAAAAAAAAATTTTCGAAAAAAATTTTTTTTTTGAAATTTTTTTTCTATCTTACAGTAAGCTGCCCTGGTGGAACATTTGCAAATCTAACATCTGAAACCTGTCAAGACTGTCCAATTGACACCTACCGTAATCCAGAAGACACAGATCAATCTACATGTCTTCCATGTCCAGTTGGCATGATTACCGGCACCTTGACTGGCGCTTTCAGTGATTCCCAATGCTACAGTAATTTAAAAAAAAAAAAATAGAAGCTACAGTAATCGAGGAAATTTCAGAGAACTGCGAATTGGGGGAATTTGAAGAAAATGGGATTTGTAAAAAGTGTCCGGAGGGAACTTTTGGAGATGTTAGAGGATTGAGAAAGTGTGTTTGTTGTGGATTTGACACGTCGACGGATGGAGGTGGGTTACTGTGAATGATAGGATTCAATTTAAAAAAAAGAGGAAAATTTTGAAATTCATACAAAATCGATGGAGCAGGGCAGTTCAGAAAAATTTAGAAAATCAATTTTAAAAAATTGAGAAACAGAAAAATTCACAAAAAGTTTTTCTTGTTTTTTTGGATTGTTTAGAAAATAGGAAATTAAGGAAAGTGAAATTTTTGAAGAAGAAAGCGAAGGCAAAGCAATTTCAATAATTTCAAAAATATAAATATGAAAAATGAGAAACAGAATTTTTTGAAATCTGAAAATTTGAATCACAATAAAAGTGCTGACCAATCGAAAATAACAAAGCAAAATGAAATTGAGAAATTTTAGGAACAGTAAAAAAAATTAATTATTTTTTAGTGTGAAAAGAACGAAGATTGAAAAATTAGTCTAGGGGAAACTGTTCGAAATTTTGTTTTGTATAATAGGAATAATTTTTTGATAGAAACTTGGAAAAATGTGGAAAATTGAAACATTGATTTGTAGGAACACAAAACAATTTTTTGACAAAATTAGGGATGCTAGGATTTTTTTAGCCGGTTTTTTAAAAACTTGGAAAAAAAATGGAAAAACTACATTTTTGGTGAGACGAACTTCTTTAAAAAATTGATTTTGTGTAAACCTGCTTGAAAAAAAATGCTCAAAGATTGCTCGTTCAACTGAAAATAACTTTCGAAAATCGGATTTGAAAAATTTTGAAACAGTGAAATGCGAAAATCGTGAGTTAGTGGTCCTAATAGTTTTCGAAAATCAAAAGGCATATGGATAATGTCTTATGAATGTTGAAGACAATAGAAAAAACATTCAAAAAATCTGTTGAAACTGTAAAAAATTTCACAAAAAAATTTGGAAAATCAGAAAAATTAGAAAATCCAAATTCAATTTTTTTAGAAAACTTGTTTTTTGAAAGTATGATCTACCGAGGATTAATTGACAAGAGCATTCAAAAATTAATTTTCGAAAAATTTTGAAACAGTAAAAACCAAAAATTCACTCCTTTTTCCAGACGGAAAAACCAGTCGCTCAGACTGCACCAAAACCTGTCCAAGTGGTCAGCAAATGGAGAGAAATGAGCAGAATCCGGTACCAATTTGTGTTGATTGTCCTATTGGTTATTATAAAGAGGTAATCTCTTTTTTTTTAAATTTAAATTGAGACTTTTGAAAAATTCTGTTCCAAATTTCAGGGCAAAACCGGTCCATGCGAGCAATGTCCTCGTGGATTGACCACAATGTCTCAAGCTTCAAAATCAGTGAATACTTGCTCATTGTTGAATTGTATTGATGCAAATACAAGAGTAAATAGCCATCTATTGTCGGGCGCCGACTTGAACCAAGTGCGCCCCAGAAACTAGGTTTGAACGCGCAGTTTTGGCGGGAAATTTTTTGAACGTTTTTTCTGGTTTTTTTATGTTTTTCGTGATTTTTCGACTAATTTGACATGGAAAATGTGTTTCAGAAGCAATTTTTATGTCTAGAACCAACAAAACGGCTCGATTTTCAGTCGAAAATTGTGTTTTTTGCGATTTTTTAGAATTTACAGTGGAAAAATGTTTTTTTCCAATTATTTTTCGTGTAAAATTGAACAAATAGAGTTGAAAATGAGATAATCAAATGGTTTTACACGAAAAATAATTGAAAAACTAGCAGCGGAACGAAATGTGAATTTTTCCACTGTAAATTCTAAAAAATCGCAAAAAACACAATTTTCGACTGAAAATCGAGCCGTTTTGTTGGTTCTAGACATAAAAATTGCTTCTGAAACACATTTTCCATGTCAAATTAGTCGAAAAATCACGAAAAACATAAAAAAACCAGAAAAAAACGTTCAAAAAATTTCCCGCCAAAACTGCGCGTTCAAACCTAGTTTCTGGGGCGCACTTGGTTCAAGTCGGCGCCCTACAATAACCAATGGAAATTTTTTAAAATTTTTAAATCAATTTTCAGAGAAACACAAACATCACCGTAACGCCGAAGACACCATATTCCGAATTGTGTATTGCTTGTGAGCAGGGAAAATTTCAGGTGAGTAAATAAAAGGGATCTACAGTAATCTTACAGTACCTCTAGAATCGCTAGGTCTATGTAGATCAAAATAGATCTAGAAAATTTTTTGAAAATGGAAAAAAAAATTCATCCATTTTTTGTGTTTTCATTAGTACTGTACATTTTTGTTGCAGTGAAAAATTATGGAACGATTGAATGCTGCAAATTTAGAAATTTTTTAGATTTTTTCTGAAACTTCAACTTTTTTTGTTGAAAATTTTCGGAACCGGTTGTCCTGGAAGATTAGGGTATTTTTGATTTTGAGAATTTTTCTTGATAAATGTTTTTCGAAAATCAGCGATATCCATTGACTTTCCCTAGTGCTCAATTTGAAGGAAATTTTTTGAAACCCTAGAAAAAAATTTTTTTTCGAAAAAAAAACTGTCATTCATTTTTTGTGTTTCCTTTATTACTGTACGTCTGCGTTTTCGATGAGAAAAAATTATGAAAATATTGAATTTTGCAAATTTCGAAATTTTCTAGATTTTTTTTGAAACTGACATTTCTTTTTTGATTTTTGAGAATTTTTTGTAAAGTGTTTTCCGAAAACCACTCTTGAATTGAATTTTTCCAGTTCTATTTGACAAGGTGATTCTTCAAAACAGAAAAAATTTGAATTTCCAATGAAACGTCTCTATCTCAATTGGTGATGTACAGTCAATTTGAAACGGGTATACACATACTGTAATTTTGAAATTTTTTCAGAACATCTCCAACGCAGACACCTGTATGCCATGCTCTGAACTCCTAGATACAGTAACTGAAATTCCAATCACATGCCAATCAACCTGTTCCACTGAAATTGAAACTGCCGGATGTCACTGCGGACTGCAAAATGGAACAGTCAAGACTATGAACTGTTTGGCGGTGGTGGTATTGAAAAAAAAATTTAAAAACAAAGAGAAAATCAGTGTTTCTAGGAACCCACTCATCAAAATGCAAGTGCCATCAAAATAGTGTTACCGGTGGTTTTTGGAGTCTTGATTCTGATTGTGATGGTTGTCCTGTTTTGTTATAGAAAGCAGTGAGTTTTCAAAAAAAAAACAACTTCTTTTCGGTTTCAAAATTTTCTAATTTTTAAAATGGATTAGGGGAAATTGATTGTATCAAAATATACCTATTTTTACACTTTGATTACTGAAGTTAAAAATCCATCAGGAACATTAGAAAATGTTTTTTCACTGTTTCAAAATTTTTGTTGAAACAGGAATTTTTTGTTTTTATCAATATTTTGATTCAAAGATGATTGGGAAAAAAAACGAGCAACCAACCATTGGAAAAGTTTGAAATTGCAGTTTCAAAATATTTCTTTGAAACACGGAAAAATCAGAAATTCAATGATATGTAGGTTGTGAATATTTTATTCCAAAAATAATGAAAAAATTGGATTGCATTACTGACAAAGTAACATTTTTTTCTACTGTTTCATGAAAAAAAAATTTTTAAACAGTTTTTAAAATTATTCAGTTAACGACGCAATTTCTGTACACATATTTTTGCCACAGTATTCCAAATTTCGGTTTCAAAGAAATTTCTTCAAGTTAGAAATTGCGAAATTCAATAATTCAGCCTCTGCCGGAGTATGAAAAGCCAGTTCCACTTTTTTTTAGAGGGTCCTAATTTTGAAAAAAAGATAATCAATCAAGTTTAATGTTCTTCATGAACTTTGAAAAATCAAAAAAAAATTCCCAGTTTCAAAAAAAGTTCTAAAATTTTGAAAGTTGCCAAAATCAATTTTCCGAGTAGTTGAGCTAATCTATTATAAAAACATGTTTCAGATAAGAAAAATAAGGTTTCATTGTATTGGCAAAGTAATAACAAGAGTACATTGATAACAAAAAAAAAATTTTTCAGTTTCAAATTTTTTTTCTTAAGATGCGTTATTCGATAAACCCGGAATTGGCTTGGCACTAGCGCCGAAAGTTTCTCCGATCTGGATGATATTTAGCACAAACATGTACCCAGATGAGGTCTTTCAAAAAATGTAACCAAAAAGTTTGTACCATGTACCTACCGTACTAGGGATCAACGAAACAACTTTTTGGGTCAAAAAATCTAAAAAATTCAAAGTTTGAGATTTTGTTCTGAGACTTTGTATATATGTTTTGGGGTACCAAAAGTGTGTTTGAAAATATTTAGAGCTCATAGAAACATCTGGAAGTGTCATTTTTGATGGTAGCACTTTTCTTTTTACATTTTTTCTCAAAAATTTTCTACACTTCTACATGGATTTTCTTTTTTTATTTGAAAGTTCATTTCTTTGTGCACATTTTGGTATGTAAAAACCCTGTGAAAACGTGACCCATCTTGAGTTATGATTTTTTGAATGTGACCCATTTTTCAAAAATAGGTAAAAGTCAAAAAACCAACTTACTCATTTTTAGTCCAAAACAAAATTACAAAACGGAAATCGATAGCTTATTCCTCGCTGATCATTTTTGTAGTTGACCACTTTTTGATTGCTCTTCTGGTTTTCGAGTTATTGCGGTTTTCCCGAGACGTGTCCAAAGTTGGGGCGCGGCGGCCGGCCGGTCGGTGGGCGGCGGGGGCAAGTCGGCGGCCAAAAGTGGGGTGTGCAAGATTGATCATAACTCGGCGGCCAGGCAATATTTTTACAAACGGTCAACTGCAAAATTGTAGTTCGAGGAATAAGCTACCGATCAGTTTTGTTTGTATTTTGGTTTCTATGAAAGTGAATATGTAGACAGCATTTGCAACTTGGTCAAGTTCAACGCGTGTTATACATTTGACTTTTGAGAGAATTGAAATACAAACAAGACTGGTCGGTAGCTTATTCCTCGAACTACAATTTTGCAGTTGACCGTTTGTAAAAATATTGCCTGGCCGCCGAGTTATGATCATTCTTGCACACCCCACTTTTGGCCGCCGACTTGCCCCCGCCGCCCACCGACCGGCCGGCCGCCGCGCCCCAACTTTGGACACGTCTCGGGAAAACCGCAATAACTCGAAAACCAGAAGAGCAATCAAAAAGTGGTCAACTACAAAAATGATCAGCGAGGAATACGCTATCGATTTCCGTTTTGTAATTTTGTTTTGGACCAAAAATGAGTAAGTTGGTTTTTTGACTTTTACCTATTTTTGAAAAATGGGTCACATTCAAAAAATCATAACTCAAGATGGGTCACGTTTTCACAGGGTTTTTACATACCAAAATGTGCACAAAGAAATGAACTTTCAAATAAAAAAAGAAAATCCATGTAGAAGTGTAGAAAATTTTTGAGAAAAAATGTAAAAAGAAAAGTGCTACCATCAAAAATGACACTTCCAGATGTTTCTATGAGCTCTAAATATTTTCAAACACACTTTTGGTACCCCAAAACATATATACGAAGTCTCAGAACAAAATCTCAAACTTTGAATTTTTTAGATCTTTTGACCCAAAAAGTTGTTTCGTTGATCCCTAGTACGGTAGGTACATGGTACAAACTTTTTGGTTACATTTTTTGAAAGACCTCATCTGGGTACATGTTTGTGCTAAATATCATCCAGATCGGAGAAACTTTCGGCGCTAGTGCCAAGCCTCTTCACAAAAAGTCCAGGTTTATCGAATAATGCATCTTAAAATCGAGAAGTATAGAAAGTCCATTGGTCATTCGTCGATGGTTGAAAAAAAACGTTCCAAACATTAAAAAAAAAATCATAAAAACATTTTTTTTTGAAATCAGTGAAAGCGAAAAAAAATTTCAGTTTCACAAAAATTTTCTAAAATTTTTTAACTTCACAATTTCAATGAGTACTTTTCTCAAAACGCGAAAAAATTGTTTCACAGTTTCAAAATTTCTTCTCCATATTTAGAACTAGGAAAATTCATAGTGATTGCTTTCATGTCTCGAAAAATTTTTTCTAATTTTAAAAATTTCTCAAAATTCCAGAATAATCGCCTGGTTCCGAAAAACGGACACCTCTGACAATCAACACGTGGCTCCATCTCACTGGGAACGTCCCTCTCCTCCATCCCCTTCATCTCCATCTATTTCCCCACCCCAAACATCATCCCCCGAAGCCCTCCTTCGTCCCACAATTCCCCGTCCAAATCTTCGAATCGTCACTTCTCAAGAGGAACTTGCCCGTTTGCCCCCTCTCCCGTCCTCCTCTACTCCCTCTTTCCACGTGGACTCTGCCTTTGTTTCCGGCGGTTTTTTGACGTCTTCTGGAGCCAAAGAAACCGGATTATTCACTTCGAAATACTTGGTAACTGCCACTTCGCAGGTTCCATTGGGAGTACATTTTGAAGCGAATGGCTCGCCGAAATTGGTGCGGAGTCCTGCTTCTGCGACAATAAATGTGATAAAAGATAGTGATGATAGTAGTTTGGTAAGTAAAAATTATAATTTCAACAGAAAAAAATTGATTTTCGAATTTCAGGACTCTTTCTTCTAAGCTCCGCCCACTTTTGCCAGTTTTTGTGTTTTTCTCTGTTTGAAACGGGATTTTTTGATTTTTCTTGAGATTTTCATAAGTGAATGAATGAATTATTGATGTTTTGAAAGCTTTCTGATAAATTTTTAATGGAAGAGTTCCAAACATCCTTATTTTTTACTGTATTTCTGAAGTCAGCCTTTTTTGAGGTTTTTAGAGGTTTTTTTTCGATTTTGCAACGTTCCTAAGATATTTTTGCTTCCGGAATTCAATTTTCTACCCTGTTTATATCAATTTTCATTATTTTCCACTCAAATTCCCCTCGAAAACCAGATTTTGGACCGATTCCGCACTGCATAATGCAAACGCGCTCCACCGCACAATGCGATGTTGGCATTTTTCATCCATCAAAATCTCTCGTTTTTCACTGTTTTTCTCCGATTTTCCTTATTTTTTCGTTGAACTTGAACTTTAAAACGTTGCTAAATCAATTCCCATACTCAAATTTCCTATTTACAGCCAAAACCATGCTCAAATTTGTGATTCTCACATCGATTCTGGCTGCCGTCAGTTCTGGAATCGAATTGACGTTCGAACTGCCCGACAACGCCAATCAATGCTTCTATGAAGATCTGAAGAAGGATGTGGACACGGTTTTTGAGTTCCAGGTACTTATTTTGTTATTTTTACGCGAATTTTCATTGAAATTTGATATAGGTCGTCACCGGTGGTCACTACGATGTGGATTTGATTATTGAAGATCCGAATGGAAAAGTTTTGTACAAAGACGTGAAGAAGCAGTATGATAGTATCAATTTCAAGGCAGAGGTGAGATTTTATCATTCGAAAGTGAAAAAAAAATCCTCGGTTTCGGAAAAACTAATTTTTTACAAAATTTTTTTGAAAAGACAATTTTCCTTCAAACCATCGAGAATTCCTTTATTTTTCCATTTCTCAGGTCGAAGGAACCTACAAAGCGTGCTTCTCCAACGAATTCTCGACCTTCTCTCACAAAATCGTGTACATGGACTGGCAATTCGGCGACCAGAATGCTCTGCATAACGCCGTTACTCAAGGAGCACATGCGATGAGTCAGTTGGAGAACTATGCAGTGGCGATTGGAGACAAGTTGAGAACGGTGAGTTTTATTTATTGAAAACGGTGTTTATTCAACGAGAAAACTGAAAAAAAAACTGCTGTTTCATCAAAAATCCAAATTCTCCAAAATTGATTGGTTTTCTACTGTTTTGATTTCGGATTATAATTTTCAAATTTTTTCTAGAACTCAAAAATTTCATTCAGTAGATCTGTAAGGTTTTTCAAAGCGAGAACAGCGAACCTGAAGACTACAAAACAAGATTTTCGAAAATTTTCATGTTTTCCTTGAAACAGAAATTTATTTTTTTTCTGTTTCGTTAAAACATCGTAATTTCGATACCGTATTTGTTCTAATGGACGCAGTGAACAGTTTGCAAGATTAAAAATATTCTGTGTTCCATCGAAAAATCAAAATCTCGAAGATTGAATTTCTAATGTTTGGAGATGTTGATGAGTAGCCGTTGACCATTTACAAAATCTTGATAGCTCAAAAAATTCCTTCTAGAAGGCCTATGAAATTTTTGAATTAGCAGAAAAACTGGAGACAATAAAAGACGAGAATTCTGAACATTTTCATCCTTTCCTTGAAACAATTTTTTACTGTTTCACTGAAAAATAATCATTTTTATGAACAAGCTATCTGTAATGTGATGGCGGAAGATTATTGAAATTTCAAATTCTAAATAAGAAAAACTAATAAATCGTACGATATCGTAGCAAAAAATGCTGTAAGAAATCAGCGATTTCCTTATTTTTTTTTTGAAAATTACTTGCTTCTTCTGTTTTCTTTCTTTTCAAAAACTAAAAAAAATTATCAAAATACTCT
This sequence comes from Caenorhabditis panamensis, assembly GCA_900883565.2. NCBI lineage: Eukaryota > Metazoa > Nematoda > Chromadorea > Rhabditida > Rhabditidae > Caenorhabditis > Caenorhabditis panamensis. The sequence goes on along the minus strand of LR538083.1, from coordinate 57,457 downwards.
GTTTTCCCACAATTTTTCTAGCTGCAAAACTCAAAATTTTTGTACAAGCTCAGAAAATCTGGAAATTTCAAAAGAATTGATCAATTTTCGATTTTTTTTTTCATCGAATGTAAAACAAGAATTCCAAACATTTTTTTCTGCTTTTCTCGAAACAGAATTTTTTTTACTGTTTCACTGAAAAATTATAAATTTTATAAACAAAACATCTGTAATTGATGGTGAAAGTCCATTGAAATTTCAAATTCTAAATCAAAAAACTAATGCGAATTTTCCTATGTTTCCTTGCCAATTTTTTATTGCTACAAAACTCTGAAAAACCAAAAAAAATCAATCAGAAACTACCCAAATTTCCAATTTTTTCAAAGTTTACCATTTTTATAGCGGCGAAACTCAAAATTAGTGTAAAAGCTCAGGAAATCTGCAAATTTCGAAAAATTGATCGTATTTCTCTTCATAATGTAAAACAAAAATTCTAAAAAAAATTCATAATTTTCATAAAACAGACATTTTTTTCACTGTTTCACTGAAAAATCATAAATTTTATAAAGAATCAATCTATAATTTGATCTTGAAAACCCTTGCAAATTCTAAATTTTACCTCAAAAAAAACAGAATCCACTCAATTTTTAAAAATTCTCCGACTTTCAATGATTTTTTTTGTTTTAAAACTCAAATTTTCCATTAAAAAACGAGAAAAACCCTGATTTTCAAAAAAAGTCAATCTATTTTTCCAGATCGACGACTACCAAACCCATCACCGTCTGCGCGAAGCCACTGGCCGTAAACGTGCCGAGGAACTGAACGAACGAGTCATGATCTGGTCTCTGGGACAGTCTGCAGTCGTCGTTTTCATCGGAATCGGCCAAGTGTTCCTGCTCCGATCGTTCTTCAGCGACAAGAGAACTCGATATTGATTTTTGGAACTTTTTTTGTATTTATTCGATATTTTCCAGCTTCCTTTTCCATGGGTCCTATCAGTTGTTTTGCCCCCCTTTTTAGCATATTCGAAGATCTTTTTCTATCATTTTTAATTCTTCCAAAAATTTTAATTTAATTTAATTTATTGATGATGAGAAATTTGAATTTTTAAATTATAAATTCCTGTAGAAAAAGAAAAAAATAGAAAACATTGATATAAAAACCCGGAGATTTTTTTGAGGTGCTTCTTGCCATTGAAATCATCAAATCACTCGATAATATCACCATTCAGAATCGATTGATACTCGTTGAGACGCCGAAGAAGTGCGTCGTTCTGATTCAGAAGTGTCTGGATTCCATTGATCAGGGTCTTGCGCTTCTCGCGGTTCCGTTTCGCCTGCAAAATTGGAAAATTCAGGGTTTAAAAAATCTGAGCTTAGCAGGAGAAGATTAGCTTTTGTTGACTTTTTGAATTTTTTTGGAAAATTTTTGAAGCAGAAATTGTTTTTTTCAATTTTCGAGCGATTTTTTTCTGACATTTCGCATGTGGATTTTTGAGTTTTATCATTTTTGAAAATGCTCTTTGTTGTGAAATCGATGCGTCTAATTCAAGGATTGGAAAAATTAGCATTGTTCAATTTTTTAAAAAATTTTTGAAACAGAATTTTTTTTTCAAATTCAGACAAATTTTCATTCGAACAAGTTTTGCGCTATTCGCGGTTTCGTTTGACTTGGAAAGTTGGAGAAATTCAATTTTTAACAATGAGCATCAAGAAGTCATTAATTTTCTGATTTTTCTTTGAATTTTTGGAAAATTTCTGGAACGGAAAATTTTTTTCACAATTCTTAGAGCGATTTTTTTGACATTTTGAATGGATTTTTGATTTTTTTTTCGAATTGGTTTTACTGTGGGATCACCTCGTGTCTATCAATAATTGAAAAACTTAGCATTTTTCAATTTTTTGAAAAATTTTGAAACAGAAATTTTTTTTCAAATTCAGACAGAATTTCTATCATGGATAGAAATTTTTCGTCTCATGGTTTTGTTTTGCCTGGAAAATTGGGGATTCAAATATCAAGGATATATAAGGACAAATCGAGTTTGTAAATTTTCAAAATTTTCAGAACAATTTTGAAGCAGGAATTTTTTTCAAAGAATATGAATAGAGCGCAATTGTAAATTTTTTCATGAACTTTGGGGGTATTTTTCAAATATAAATTAGTTTTTTTTTTGGTGAAACAGCCGCTGATTATTGATGCAACTAACATTTTCAAGTTTTTGAGAATATTTGAAACAGAAAATTTTAGAACTAATAATTTTCATGTATGTAGCATCTAAAAAACATGTGAAAAATTGCGATCAATTGAAAATCAATGCCTAATATTTTGTTCAAATTATAGAAATTTTAATTTCAATTTTTTGAAGAAAATTTTTGAAACAGAAAAATCATTTTTTTTTCAAATTTCGAACAGTCCTTTGTAACTTTCAATTTTTTAAATTCCGAAAATAGCGCGATTGCTCTTTTTTTTAAATCACAGACTAGACCGACTGGCGAATTATTAAAAAATCCATTGCAAATTTTTAAAGACAATTTTTGAAACAGGATAATTAAAAATTTTCAATAAACACGAACCTGACTCTCCGGAGTGCTCTCCGACACGATATTCATTCCATCAAGAGTCTCCAAATGTCTCTCACTCTCCTCATTGAACCACTTCACCTTCTTCTCCAATTTCTTCGCCATCTCCACTTGCTGCGGCTTTTCGAGGAATCCACGCTCCAGATCCGCCACATCCTTCAGATTCAAATCGTACGTCTTCTGGAGATTGCTGAGATTGTGTTTCTCGTACTGCATCAGCATTTTGAATCCGGCGTCATCGGCCATGGCATTCCGACCGCCCATCACAATGATTTTGTCGTTTTCCTTGAAGTTCAGGGTTGAAAGTGGGGTTTCCGAGGGTCCTTGCAGGAATTTTCCTGGAAAATGAAAAAATTCAGAGGTTTTTAATTGAAATTTCAATGAAAATTTAAAAAAAAATAGAAAATGAATTTTTTCGCCAATTTTTCAATTTTTTGACAAGAATTCCGTTGTAATTCTCCAAATACTCACCCCTATGCAACAGTTTCATCGTCTCCACATCAATATCGTTATCAGCGGCAATTTGCTCACGGAGTCCACCCAAATTGTTGATGGTTCCCTCTTCCTCGCCAATTTCCACGGTGGTTTGCACGGAGGCGCATGAGATTATCAGCTTCATATTACTGAAAAAAGGTAACTAAAGAGGATAATGAATTAAGAGACCAAGAATTGATGAAGGAAGAGAAAATTTTTAGAATAAAAACTTTTGAAACAGAAAAAAAATGAGGAATTAGAAATTCCTCAGTTTTTTGCAGAGATAACAGAAAATTTGATTCGTTTGAGTAACTAGACAATTTTGTGTCAATTCGAAACCTAGAACATACTAGAATAATTTAGAATACAAAGAGAAAACTTGACATTTCGGGAAAAAATCCCAAAATCAAAAACTTTTCAAAATTTTGGATCAAAAAAGTTCTAAATATTTGTAAAATTTTGGAAAAACGTATTGATAATAAGGGAAAAGGACGCACAAAGACGGAACATTGATGGAGAAACGAAAAGTTTTTTGATGTAAAAATTTTGAAACAGAAAAAAAAATGAGGAATGAGGAATTCCTCAGTTTTTTGGCAGAGATAAGAGAATTTGGTTTGAGTGAGTGATTAGGCAATGCTGTATCAATTTGAAACCTAGAACAACCTGGAAAACCTATGAAAAATCAAGAAAATCTTAAAATTTAAGAAATAAAAATCCCAAAATCAAAAACCCGCAAACTTTTGAATTTTTAAAGGAAGCAAACAGAATAACATATTTTAAATTATTATATACCCCATATCTGACCGATATTCAACAAAAAACACCCAGAAAACCCTAGAAAATCCCCGAAATCCCTCGAAAAGTCTGGAAAATCCAGGTCATTCTCGAACTTTTTCAGCTTGTCCGAGAGGACTACACGGTCAAATTCGCATTGGAGCGCACTTGCATTACAGTCATTTTCGCGATTTTCACTCATTTTCTCTCGTTTCTGACCAATTTCTCGCCATTTTTCGAGTGTTTTCCCCGATTTTTGAGTTGTTTGTGTAGTGCGAAACGGGCGGTTTGTTGGTTGTTTGATGGCAAGGTCATTGGAAACATGTTTGTTCGGTTGTAGGACGGAGTTTTTGAAGTTTGAGGGGAAAATTGCGAATCTTGGTTTTTTCTGTTTTCTGAATAATTTTTCTTGATTTTTCTAGCGGATTTTGTTGATTTAAAGTTGAGAAGACTTTAGAAAGCGGATATCTTCTAAAAACTTCAAGAATTCGCGCTAAATTCTTGTGCTTTTGGCAACTTTTTGCATCATTGTTTTTTTCTGCGTCTTCTCGCCTTTTTCGCATGTTTTCTCCAACTTTTCCCATCCAAAACATCTCAAATCAATACGCAACTGCTCCCCTACGACGCTCAGAGAAACAGAGAGAAGTCAGAAAAAAGACTCGAAGAGATACGTGAGACAACCCTTGTTTACGTGCAAAACTCCCATTGGCCCAGTCCGTTTTATTCCGTTTCTCTCTTTTCTGAATTGAAATTCGTCTTTTTCACGTGGAGACGCAGAGAGATGTTCGCATTCGCTGGCGCTCAACTTTATCGACAATATTTCGGACGTGGTGAGCAGAAAATAGAGTAGATATTCGGGTTTTATTGATTTTTATTTTTTTTCTGAAGAATTTGAGCCTTTTGGTGTGCTGTGCGTGTGCTTCTGATTTGGAAAATTGTTTTTCAAAAAAATCTATCAGAGTAAGCAAGAATTATCGAAATCTACTTTTTCAATTTTTTTCAAAATTTTTGAAACAGTAAAATTTAAATTTCCCACCCACTGTTTCAAAATAAATTGAACTAGAAATCGGATCATGTCGATTTAATATTTCAACGAGTGCCACAGATCTAAAAAAATTAACGCTAGATTTTCACTGATTTTTTTTCAGAAATTTTGGTATTTTTTTCAAAAACTTCAATTCTTGATTTTTCGCTAAAATTCTGAATTCTGTTGAAAAACATTTCATCTGGTTATCAAAGATTTGAATCACTAACTCCCTAAATTTCCAATTGAAACAGTAAAAAAACGTCAATTTGAAAAAAAATTCCGAAAAAATTACTGTTTTGAAAAAATTTGACCAAAAATTGAATTATGTTTATTTCAATATGTCCAAAATTTTTTCCGTTAAAAAAATCTGAAATTTTCCAGAATTTTTCAAAATTTTCAATATATTTTCAATAATTTGAAAAAAAAATTTCTAAAAATTCCCGTTGTTTTCGTTTCAAAAATCTGATCAATGATCATTTGATGAGGCCTCAAGGTAGTATTTTGTTGTCTTATCAGTTGGATCACTGATCAAATAAAATCATATCACAAAGGAACTGTTTTCCATGTCGATTGATTGGTTTTTCGTTGTCGTTTGCTATTTTTCACAAACTAACAAAAATCACATCACTTTTTATTGCTTGGCGTTTTCATTCCTTCAGTAGCCCACAAAATTAAAAATCTGTTTCAAATTTTTTTTGAAACTTTGAGATTTTTTTTATTAACAATTCGTCGTTGTCGTTACTCTGGATGTTCTCTTCTATTCTCCGTACACTTCTCCGATTTTTTTTTTCTATTTTTATAAGCTTGTTTCTTGACTTGCTATTATTTTTCTTCCAGGACTGGCAATGGCGAACAACGGAAACGTTGCTAATAAGGTTTGCCTTATTGTTATCGACGGATGGGGAATTTCAGAGGATCCATATGGCAATGCCATCCTCAATGCCAAGACACCAGTGATGGATAAGTTGTGTTCTGGTGGGTTTTTATTTTAAATTAAAAAAAAAGATCAAAATCGTGTGGAACTCTAGAACTAACTCTAGAAAAATTTTTTAGATTTTTTGAAAATTTTTGAAACTCAATTTATCGATAGACCAGTGAAAATTTTTTAAATTTTGAAAAATTCCCTTTTTATTGAAACTGAAATTTTTTGAAAATTGCGATGTATTTTCAATAGTGATTTTGAATTTTTATATTTTTTCTGAAGATGCTTCTGGATTTTTTGAAATTTCAGAACGTCAAAAGAGGAAAGAATACAGTTAAAAAAATTATAATTGTCTTTAAAAATTTTTGAAACGAAATTGTTTTTTTCCAATTTTCTGGAAGGAATTTTGAGTTTTTTACGGCTTTCAAACCTATTTTTAGAACAATTTGGATCACTAGTAAATTTCTAGCAATTCTAATCAATTTTGAAATTTTTGAAACTGGATTTTCTATTTTTTCAACAAAAAAAATTTTCCTCGTTTCAAATTTTCTGGATAAATTTTGTCAAACTCTACATAAATCAATCAACCCTGGCACACGAGAAAAAACATTTTCAAAACTAAACTCTTCTATTTTTCAGGCAACTGGGCCCAAATCGAAGCCCACGGGCTCCACGTCGGACTCCCAGAAGGCCTAATGGGCAATTCGGAAGTGGGACATCTCAACATTGGAGCCGGTCGTGTCGTCTACCAGGATATCGTCCGGATCAACCTGGCCGTCAAGAATAATCAATTGGTGAGTGGAAAATTTTGAAAATTGGAGAAAAAAATCTGGGAGCTCTGAAAAAAATTTTCGTCGAATTAAAATCATTTTTGGATTTTTCTAGTTCATTTTTAAATTTTTTCTAGCCATTCCAAACCAGGTAAAGCTAATTTTGAGCCAACAAATCTTAAAATTTGCAAAAAAAAATTCAAGAAAAAAGTTCTGGAAGTTTTGAAAAAAAAATTTAGATTTTTCTAAAATTCCCTATTTTCTCAATTTTTCAGGTGAACAACGAGAACCTGGTGGATGCGTGCAATCGGGCCAAAAACGGAAATGGACGTCTTCATCTGGCTGGACTCGTCTCCGACGGTGGTGTTCATTCGCATATTGGTGCGTTTTCAAATTGAAAATTTGAAAAAAATTCGAAAAAAAAAATGGAAAATTTACGGTTTCAATGACTGAAAATCTGAAAATTGAACGGGAAATTTTTAGTAATCAGTGGAATTTCGTGAATGATTTTCAAAAAAAAATTACAAAATAATGCAAAAATTTATTTACTGCTTCAAATATTGAAAATCTGAAATTTTACATAAAAACTTCAGTAATCACATCTTTTAATAATGATTTTTTTAAATTTCCTAGAAATATAAAATTTACTGTTTCAATGAATGAAAATATGAAAATTGAACTGAAACTTTCGATTCTTTAGCCGTTTCTACAAAATTTAACAAGAAAATTCAATATTTCAGAGCACATGTACGCGCTGATCAAGGCAATCAAGGAGCTCGGCGTGCCGGAGCTCTACCTGCACTTCTACGGAGACGGACGTGACACTTCGCCGAACAGTGGACTCGGATTCCTCGAGCAGACTCTCGAGTTCCTCGGAAAGACTGTCGGGTTAGTTGGTTTTTGGGTTTGGGCTTTGGGATTGAAAAATAGACCTTTTCGAACCCTCAGATTGAGATTTTAAATTTCTTAAAAATTAAAAAAAAATTGGTAATCTTCCAGAATTTTTTTAGAACCTTTAGGAATTTTTTCAAAACCTTGGGAAATTTTTTAGGACTTTCAGAAATTTTCTTAAATTTTTAACAATATTTTAGAATTTTTAAAAATTATTCAATCACCCTTGGAATATCAAAAGTACTTTCTGAATCTTATGCAAAAATTTTGAAACTGTCTCTGATCTTATGAATTCGAAAAAGAGTCTGGTTCTCAGAAGTTGATCATAAGCTCCCGAATTTTTTACGGACCTCCAGAATTCATCTAAGAAACCTTCTAAACCCCTACTTCTTCCAGTTACGGCAAGCTTGCCACCGTCGTCGGCCGCTACTACGCCATGGACCGTGACAAGAGATGGGAACGCATCAATGTCGCCTACGAAGCGATGGTTGGAGGTGTCGGAGAGGCTTCTGATGAGGCTAATGTGAGTTTTTTGTGTTTTGATGCTATTTGGACCCATTAGGATCAAAAAAATTTGCATAAAAACCTTCAAAACTCTCAAAAACCCAGATTTCGCTTTAAAAATTGGTGTTAACATTAAACTGAAATTGAGTGCAATTTGTAGCAAAATTAAAATAAATTTTATGAAACTGAAATCAAAAAATTCCAATTCATGTGAGCATTTTCCTTGTTTTTAAGCCCTAAAACAGCAAAAATTAGAGGTTTTGAATCTTACTAGACCCTCTAACACTTTCAAAATTCAAATTTTTGATCTGAAATTTAATTGAAATTTCTAATGAAATTGATCAAAAAGTGTAACAAAACTCAAATAACTTCCATGAAACCGAAATAAACACAATTTCCAGGTGGTCGAGGTCGTCCGCAAACGCTACGCCGCCGACGAAACCGACGAGTTCCTGAAGCCAATCATCCTCCAAGGAGACCAAGGACGTGTTCACAACGACGACACGCTCATCTTCTTCGACTACCGTGCCGACCGAATGCGTGAGATCTCCGAAGTGATGGGAATGGAGCGATACAAGGACTGCAACTCGAAACTCGCGCATCCAAGCAATGTTTCGGTCTATGGAATGACGCAGTACAAGGCAGAGTTCCCGTTCAAATCTCTCTTCCCACCACAATCCAACAAGAATGTGCTCGCTGAGTGGCTTGCGGAGCAGAAGGTCTCACAGTTCCATTGTGCAGAGACGGAGAAATACGCGCATGTCACGTTCTTCTTCAATGGAGGACTCGAGAAGCAGTTTGAAGGAGAGGAAAGATCTCTTGTGCCGAGTCCCAAGGTGGCTACTTACGATCTGCAGCCAGAGATGTCTGCTGCTGGAGTCGCTGACAAGATGGTCGAGCAGATCGCCGCTGGAACTCATCCATTCATCATGTGCAATTTCGCTCCCCCAGACATGGTGGGTCATACTGGAGTCTACGAGGCTGCTGTCATTGCCTGTGAAGCGACCGACGTGGCGATTGGAAGGATCTACGAAGCCGCCCAGAAGCACGGATACGCCCTGATGGTCACTGCGGATCATGGAAATGCCGAGAAGATGAAGGCGCCGGATGGTGGAAAGCACACGGCTCATACTTGTTACAGAGTCCCTCTGACGCTCAGTCATCCGGGATTCAAGTTTGTTGATGTGAGTTTTGAAATTTTGAATTAAAAAAAGTCTAGAAACCCTGGAAATTTTCCTAGAAAAAATAATGCGATCTGAAAAATTTGCATTTTTGAATTTAAAAAAAATGTTATCTGTTTCAAATTTTTTTCAAAATTGTGATTCAATTTGGTAAAGCAATCGCATAATGTTGTATGCAGAACAAATTTAAAAAACAAAACATAATTCTAGATTCAAAAAAGTAATTTTCTGATTTTTTCCTGTTTCAAAATTTTCAAAAAAATTTGAAAAAATTTGTAAAAGCAGTTTTCCCTTCTGTTCAAGACATTTCAAGTTCTAAATAATCAGTTTATTATCCGGATTTTTAGAAATTTAGATCTAGAAATTTGGAATAAATGTATTTTCACTAAGTTTCCCAATATTTTAATTTTTTTCGGTTTCAAATTATTGTTATTTTCAATTTCAATTTGGTAGAAACAGTTCCATTCCTCTATTCTGAAAAAATTATTTTTTCAAAATTTAAAAAAAAATCGAATTGAGTCGGTAAAAGCAATTCTTCTTTTGTGTCTAAATTATCTGTTTTTTTTTTGAATTTTTCAAGAAGGTTCAGGAATTCTAAATATTTTTCCCTCAATTTCCTGAGTTTCTGGATTTTTTTCCGTTTCAAATATTTCTTTATTCAAACTAGATTTGGTAAAAACAGTGCTTCTAGCTTCTCGATTTGAAAAATTGAAAAAAAAAATATCTGAACTTCAAATGCGGAAAATTCAGAGTTCCGGGACTCAAAATTTATAAAATTTGTAGAAAAAAAACAGTTTTTTTTTCCAATTTTTCCGGTTTCGAAATTTTCTAAAAATTTGAATCAACATCGTTGGAGCAGTTTTACCTGCTGGTTGAAATTTTTCAAGTTCGAAATTATCAGTTTATTTTCCGATTTTTGAAAATTTGGATCGAGATTTTCAGATTTTCTAAATTTTTCGGTTTCAAAAATCTAGTTTTTTAGAAATTCAGGATTCGCAATCATTGAGTTGTCTGAGTTTTTATAATATTCGAAAAAAAAATTTCAGTTTCATGAATTATTTTTGAAAAATGCAATATGAAGAAAGCAATCAAATCATAACGAAAAATTGGAAAAAAAAAATTTAACTTGCAAAATTTTTTCCCGGAATTTAGCTACAAAAAACACAAAACCACCATAATTTTCCGCCCTTTTTTTCATCACTCCCATCACCTCTTATCTTATCATTTTCCAGCCCGCCGATCGTCATCCAGCCCTCTGCGACGTCGCCCCGACCGTCCTCGCCGTCATGGGACTCCCCCAGCCAGCAGAAATGACCGGAGTCTCCATCGTTCAGAAGCTCTAGATTGATAAGCTACGCCTTCCCACAGTATTTTCCTGAATTTATGAATTTTTCCCCGATTTTTTCGGATTTTTCTGATTTTTTTCTGATTTTCCCCAAATGATCCTACTATTTTTTGCAGATTTTTCCTGTAGTATAGACTGAATTTATGTCGATTTTTCTATGATTTTTGATTGCATAAATTAGAGATATTTATTTTTTCTCAGTTCTTGAATTTTTTTTTGAAGGATTTTTTGTTCGAAAAGTCAGGATTTTATCGAAAAAAAAATTATTTTTTTAAAAATTTGAAAAAAAAATTTTTTTTTCAAAAAAATTTTCTCATTTTTTTTTAATTTTCTATCAATGACTCATTTATTTGTTCTATTTCTGTCCTTTCTCAATTGCCCTGAGCCCCTTTTTCAATACTCCATTGGCTCGCGGAGCCGCCGAACAGTTGGCTCGAAAGATCCCATCGGGTCAGACTCGTCGCAGCATTTTGATAGATTCCGATAGACTTTTTGTGCTCTTTTTGCTCTTTTCTCCTCCTTTTTCACGGATTCTACTTGTTTTACACACTATCTCGCTTCTTTTTGATCAAACGCGTCCGAGAATTCAAAGAAGTTTCGCGAAAAATCACGGAAAAATGGAAGAGAAAATTGTTGCAATTTTTCGGAATTTTTTCTCGGTTTTCTCTATGTTTCTTCGAGTTTTCCTGTTTCTCTAGACTCTCTAGAGAACTTTAGGTGATAAAAAAAAGAGAAACGGAGCAGAAAGTGATGGGAAAAGTTCTAGAAACACTTTGCAACATCAGTTGACTGACTGACCTCTTGGCATGCACGGGATACGTGGCATTGGCAGGAGAAGGGCGGTTAGGAGCCAGTTTCAGGGGTTTGCGATTTGTTTTTTGGAATTATGAATTGATTTTGGAAAATTTCATTAAAAAATTAGCGAAAAAAATTTCATTTTTCAAAAAAAATTTTTTTTTTCAGAGAACTTCAGAATTTCAAAATTTTCACCCGGAGCTGTGATTTTTTTTTGAATTTTTTGAGTCGAATCTAATAATTTTCTACTATTTTCAATCAGTTCGCCATCTTTATTCCAGCGTTTGAAAAAATTGCAAATTTCCAGATTTCTATTTTATTTCTCGCAAAAATTTAAACTTTTTTAGAATTTTCACTGTTTCTCAGTCACAATTATTAAAATTTCAATTTTTCAGTTTATTTAACAGATTCTCTCTTAGAACATTTGAAAAGACTGATTCTCCCTGAAAATTACCAAGAAAATCTAAAATTTCTGCTCTTTTTTTAGAATAATAAATTTTTTTTGATCTAACGCGATTTTCATTAAACATACCTGTTTTTGTGTCCCTTTTCCCATCATATTGTTCGATTTTCAGCGAAAATTTGCATATTTTTGACTATCAATACTCAACTATTCAAAATTGAAAACATTGCCTGTTTCAAAAAAGTTACAAGTTTCTGGCGGTTTGAGAATTTTCCAATTCTTAGTCAGTGCTGGTTTCACTTTTTCCTGTCATTTTGAAGTTGTTCCACTTGTTTCATGCACTAGAAATTTGGAAAAAACTTTTTCCCTAAAAAAGCGGAATCCAAATTTTTTTTTCTGCTAATTTTCGAATTTTGAAAATTTTTCTATCAAAAACTAGGAATTCCTCAAAAGATTCACCTTTAAAATGTGTTTTTTCATTGTTTCAATCCTGTTAAAACTGTTTCTCAGCGGAAATTTGCATATTTCCGACTAAAAACCCTCAAAAATTCGAAACTTTGCCTGTTTCAAAAAATCACAAGTTTCTGGGCGATTGAATGGTTTTCGATCGTCGAACACGCTCGTGACTGATTTTTTTCTGCTTTTTCTATTTTTCTCAACTTAATTTGCCTAGTGTTTACACAGAAACCATTTATTTTTCACAAAAACCAAACAAAATTTCAATTTCCAACCTAAAAAAATGAATTCCGTAAGATCTGGTGCATTGTGTGCAAACACCGTCACGTCAAGTTGCACACTTTAGGGCTCCTAAAAAATTTTTTTTTTCGAATTTCCTGCTAATTTTTCTTAGAATTTCCGCGATTTTTCCTTTTTTCAGGCTGTTCTGAACGAAATTTGAGCGATTTCTGCATTATTCAGCTTGTTTATCACTTATTTGTGCTACTTTATCGTTCAGAAAGCCTATTTTTCTCGATTTTTTCAGCGTTTCTCCTGATTTCCCAATTTTAGGCCCGGCGACACCTCGACTTCCCGTCTCCTCTCCACCCCCACATTTGCCACGTGGCGCCCACAAATTGGACGACGACTCTCTTTAGGTGAGTTGTTTTTACTTGAAAATCGAAAAAATCTCCAAACATCCCACAAAGGATGAAAATAGTGACGTCTCCTCCCTAAAAACCCTCTAATGACGTCACCCCCTCCTCTTCACTGACTCTCCTTTCCGTTTGGCTCAGGCGCCGTGGGCTCCAGCTCTCTGGAGCAGCCGACCAGGCCGATGTTTATGGCCAGAAGCTCTTTTTTCTGCGCTTCTCTGACTGTCTGCGTCTCTCCTTGACCTGTACTCTCTCGTCTTTTCAGCCTTTCTCTCCTTTTTTCCGTATCCGCCCACATGGATTGGATTCAGTGAATTTTTAGTCATTTCCTCGGGCTTTTTTGCTCGGTTTTCATTCATTCAAGTGGTTGAAAGGGCCATGTGAAAGCTGGCGACACGGGAATTTTTCATTAGAAGGTGACTTTGGAAAGGGAGAAAAGAGAAGGTTCTTGGGATTTTTGGTGGCTTTACTGTTTCAAATTCAGATTTTTGAGTGGTAAATTGAAATGTTTTTGATTGCTTAGAAGATTTCTGAAAAATTCTTACTTTCTTTTTTTGAATTTTTGAAATTTTCAGAGTCGCCTGATCATTGAAAAAAATAGGAAAATTGAAATTCACTGTTTCAAATTTATTTTTTAATTCAAAAATTTTGAAAAACTTTGATCTGAGCCAGTCTTCGATGGCAAAATAATTTTTTTCTCCTATAATAACTATGATTTTTCATTCAGAATTTTTCGTGAATTTCAAAAAAATTGCACTGAAAATTTTTCGCCGTTTCAAAAAAATTAAAAATTTCTGAACTGTTAGAAAAATGCAATTTTCCCTTCAACCATTTTCTAAAAAGTACGGAGAACTGCTTGTTCGTGTCAAGACGCAATTAGAACCCTGTAATTATGCCTGATTTTTCTAGAATTTTGAAAGAAAAAATTCATGAGAAAATTTGCCCTGAATTTTGGAAATTTTCTGTTTCTCATTTTTGCTTAGAGAAAAATTCAATTTTTTTTTTGATTTTTCCATGTGTTGTTTTTGTAGATTCTGCTTCAATTAGTTCGTTTCAGACCAATTTCCTAAATTTCAAGCTATCCCAATTTTTTCTCATTGTCCTTCACAAATTGTTGCCATTCTCACCTCCCACTAAATCCCCTTGTACTGAAACAGAAATCGAAACAATTTCAACGAAATCTAACAAATCCCTCTATCCTTTCCATCCTTTCCATTTCCCCCGTTACTCTTACCAAATACCTAGTCGAATTGTTGAAAACCGGTTTCCTCTTCTATTGTTGACGCTTTCCCGACATGGACGGTACCTTCGGGAATCCCATTCGGTTTCTTCGGGAAACTTCTTCTCTTGTAAAAGATGCGGAAGTTGTTGGGGGAAACGAGAAAGATATGCGGAAGAGATGGACACACGCAAACACTTTCGATTCGTTTCACTTCTCGCTCCGTTTTCTGGTCATTTATGTAATGAGAAGGGGGAAATTTTGATGAATAAGAGGAGGAGAATGGTTAGAAGACACAAGACATGAAAATTAGAGTGATGTAGCTATTTTTGGGCTTGTTGAGTCATTTGAAGTTTGCTCCTTTTCTTGTTAGCGAGATAGCACCCCTCATTATCCGTATCTATCGAAAACAAAAATAGAAAAGAAAATCTGCTCCTGCTGCCTCTAGAAATGCTAATTTTCTGCTCAGAAATCCGATTCTCTGTTGTTTTTTGTGCTCAATGAGCACAAATCTCTGCATTTTTCGATCGAAATCTAATTATCTGGGTTGTTTTCCTGGATTTCCTTGGTTCTGCATAATTTTCTAGCAAACAGAAGCTTCTCTGAATACCCGAGAACACGAAGAATACGAACAAATGGGTGTTCCGTCCGTCAGTTTTCACTTTTCGAGATTTTCCCGAGAAATTGAGGAAAAACGAACGATCTTCTTCTTCGAGAAGACTTCTCTTGGAGAATCTCTGTCCAGTTTTCACTGCGTTTCATGTCTGTTTGGATTCCACTTTTTTGCTGTCTTTTTCTGTCTGTAGAAGACACAAAACAGCTTCTTCTTGACAACTTTTGGAAGAATTGGAATAACATGGAGACTAGACGGGATGGTCTAGTTTGGTTTGACTTGGGTTGGATGGGTTATGATTGGTTTAGCGTCAGTTTGGAGACTAGAGAGTTTTTTGGGCTTTTTTAGATTTTTGGGGGTACTGGAATTTTATTTCGGTTCCTCGAAAAATTCAACGAATTATGGCTCCAAGTTTGATTTGATTGTTCTATGAGATTACAAATCCGACGCTAAAAATGTCAATTCAATTTTCAAAAAGAAATTTCAGTTTCACTGGAATTTTTTCTAATTTTTGAAAAAATTAACTTTGATAGTCAGGTGCTGAACTTCAAAATTTCTAGCGAAGATTTATTTTTTTAGATCCATTTTCTCATTCTCAAAGTTTATCTCTAGAGATTTCCTCCCTTTTTCATCATTTTTATTGGTAATAAAATTGCGAAAAGGTTGGGAACTCCCGGTACGAATATTTGCAAATCTCGGGCTGTTTTTGCTGATTTTTAGCCCAAAATTCTCTATTTTCTATCTATTTTCCCCTAAAATTTCTAGACCATTATGAATGTCAAAAAATTTGTTTACCGTGTTTGGAAATTTTATTCTGGTTGATCATAATATTTTTTGTATTCTCTCGAGTGCCCGCAATCGTATTTTGACATTTCCACCAATTTTGAGCAAAAATAGATAGCTTTGGAGCTGTGATTCTAGTCAAAACCTCTCAATCTTGCTCAATTTGAATGTCAGAAAAACTTGGAAACATTTTTGATGTCGCCAAGGAGACACCTAGCAACTGAGAATCGAGCAGGGGTTGTTTTGCTTTGTTTTCGCTTTGAAATTCGAAGAAATTTAGGGCTAAATGGATTTTTTTATTTTTGTGAAAAAGGCAACCAAAAATTGTAGGATTTTTATTAACTGTTCCATGAAATTTCAGAGAAACAGAAATGTTTTAATTTTCAGTCCCTGACTCAATGCCATTTCCCAAAGTTTCTATGAATTTCTGCCCATTCTGCCCTATTAGTACCAGCCAGCTGATCAAATTCCCTCAATTCCATATGTTTTCAAGTGCCCGCTACTCCTCAAACACACATGTTCTCCCCGCCAGTATCCTCTTCTTCTACCAGCCGACACATAGTTGTCGATGTAGATGTCGTCGTCCGCTTTTTTGAATGACTCATTCACACACAATATTTGTATGAGAAGTACGATTGGACAGCGCCGATCGGGTATAATTTACGGAGTGTCTCTTCTGTGTCCACTAGATGTATTCATCGTTCATTCGGACGCATCTGGATGATTCTGATGGTTCTTTGGGATTGTTAGAGTGGAATCTTGCTGGTTTAGGCTTTTTTCAAATTACTGTAAAAGCTTCTGAAAGTCTAGATGTTTTTTCTGATTTTTGGGATTTTTCTGGGAATTTTTGGTTGTTGTAGAAGCTTCTGGGTCGTTTTCCAAAGCTCGAGGAATTTTTCAAATCAAATTTCGGAAATTCTACTGTTTCAGAAAAGTTTTTTATGATTCCTAATTGAATACGTTACTCACTTGATCAGCAGATCTACTTTTCTTAAAAATTTTGAAACTGGTATTTTTTCCAGTTTTTCAGATCCTGTTACCCAAAATCCTCAATTTCCCAGCTCCAAATTGTAAACTGACCTTGAAATAGCCAATTTACGTCATCCAAACTCTTCCTCCAATTACGTAGAGAAAAAGATGACGAATGGCAGATATACGGCCCGAAGCGGTCCGTCCGTTCAGATCGCATCGGAAGGTTGCGCCATCAAGCCGCCTAGTCCGCCCCGATTCTCATTCTCTTTGATCTGATCTTCTTTTCTGCGAAAACAGAACAGAATACCGCCATCAGAACGATAAAGGTGCGCTAATCTTGGCGGGATACCACAAACATTGGGGGAACCTGGTAATTAGGGCCTTGGGTGGAGGTTTGGGAGGATTTTCGGTTTCAGAATAAGAATTTTTTGAGAATTGGGAAAGTGGGAGCAATTTGAAGCCATTTTCGATACAGAATTAGTTGAATTATGAAGATTAGAAAACTTTATCTGTTTCACTAATTGTTAATTTTATCAGATTCTCAAACGCTCTGATAAAGTAAGGATAGATGTATTTCCTATAAATTTATGTAGATCAAAAGATCCATCTTCTGTCTTGTTCCTTGCATCAAAAAACATAAAGCTTCGCTCCGTTTTTTGTTTCGATAAAAAGACAATATCGTTTTTCTATCTGCTACCCTTGCTTCGTAGTTTTTTTCGTATATATCTCTCTGTCTAGCTGTCAGTTGCCAACTGACAGAACCATTGTAAAATGGAAAAGGATTGGAATTGAACAGGAATCCATCCCCTCTTTGA
This sequence comes from Caenorhabditis panamensis, assembly GCA_900883565.2. Taxonomy (NCBI): domain Eukaryota; kingdom Metazoa; phylum Nematoda; class Chromadorea; order Rhabditida; family Rhabditidae; genus Caenorhabditis; species Caenorhabditis panamensis. The sequence continues at coordinate 40,320 of LR538083.1, read as the reverse complement.
AACGACGAAAAGTCCTTGATTCCGACCAATTTCTCTTCTTTTTTTTTCATAAAGAGTACCTTTTCGAACGGAAGGTCCTTTTTGAAGGACGGGACCCCCACGGACTCATCTCAAGGACCTTTTGTCGTCCACGGGACTCTCTAGTTGACCCCAGGTCGCGTAACACTTGCCCCGTCCCGTCCCGGCCCTTCCCTTCGTTTCTATTGTAAATACCATCCCGTTCTCTGTCTATGTCTCTCCTCCCTACTTATTCTCTCCGTTTTCATGGTTGACCTACTGGTGTGATCCTTCCCGACACAGGAAGACCAAGATCCGACCGATCCGCACACTTTGTTTGTCCACTTTTTGTCTCTCTATTCCTCTCTCGGTTTTGGTCTTGGGCGTTTCAAAGTGTTTCTCGGGAGAATTGCTGACCAGTGTTGAGAGATTTTGGGTTTGGGAATTTTTTTGAATTTTTTACGGGAGTTTGGGTTATTTTAGGAGGTTTCTGAAATTTTTTTAAAAATGGAAGAGGGTTTTGGATTTTTTTTGACTCCTGGACGATTTTTAAAAAAATTTTAGACGGTTTTCTGATTTTTTTTTTCGAAAATTAAAGTCTATAATTTTTATTCAATTTTTCCTGGGTTTTTGGGATTTTTAAAAAAAATTTCTGCGAATTTTCTGGTTGCTGTACAGACCCTTGAACTGTTCTCGGAAGCTCTAAGAATTTATCAATTTTTTTTTTGAGATTTTACTGTTTCAGAATAGTAATTTGTGTGTTTTTTAATTGTCAAATTTAGTGACTTCTCGTATTGACCAATTTTTATGTTAGAAATTTTGAAACTGACATTTTCCGTATTTTCGAAGTACAAAATAGCAATTTTACCCAGTCTTTTAAATTGAAAATTCGCCTAGAAATTTTTTTTCCTGTTTCAAAAAATGCAGATTTTTGTCTTCTCCATGAAAATTCCAATCGGTGTAGCTTTACGGCCGCAAGTTTCTTATTTTGATTTCTAGAAACCCCTAACAAGAAAAAATTTACTGTTTCACAAAATTCAGAAATTTTCTAATCTTTGCAATTTCCTCAATAGGTTCTTCCCCGAGCGTCGCTATTTTTTTCTGACAGTGAACAAAATCTGAATAAGTTCCTCCAAATTCCACTTCCTTGTCCCTCTATTCCACTCAAATTTTCTCTCTCTTTCTTCACGAATTCTGATCGCCGAGTATGTTTCATCGAAATACGCCGCGTTCCGGTTTCGTCTCCAGCCGATCGACGGCCACAGCTTCATCGTCGTCTCAATAATACTTCCGTCTGTGTTCCATTCTTCACTTTGAGGTGTTGAATTGGAGGAGGAGGGTGTTCTTTGGTGATTTAGGCTGGTTTCTGGGCTTTTGGACATTGAAATAGAGCCAAAATTGAAGTTTTGAGCTTTATATTTAGGCCCAAAACCTTCCCAATTTCCTCCAAATTTTGTTGTTGACGTCCTGCCAGTCATTGTGCTATCATTTAGTAATGATAAGCCTCCTCCCTCGCTGTTTGTACTATGTATAAGTGACAGAAACGAGAGTTTCTCTCTTATCAATTTTGAAGCAATCCGGGTAGAGAAAAGGGAAAAGAAAGTAAAATGTAGACAGAGGAGGAGCACCTGGTATCTTTTTGGATTGATACTAATACAGAGATATGGATAATTTGATAAGGATTGTTTTGGGGTAGTGTTGAGTGCTTTTGGTAGATGGGTGCAGTTTTTAGGCTTCTAGACCATAATTGATGTCGAAAAGCGAAAATCTAGACATTTTTAGACTCAAAATCTGGATTTCTTGTTGTTTTTAGATCTCCATGCTTATTTTTTTAACTGCCAGGCCTAGAATTCTGGATCCTAGCACGAAATTCGGGCCAAATCCCAAAATTAGAGTGAAAAAGCTGAAATCTAGGCCCGAAATCTGTATTTCTCGAACTTTCTCCTCCTCCATATGTTCCGTTATCACTTTATCACTCCTCCTCCTCCAAAGAGGGAGGCTCTTTGCCAAATTTCTAGAACCTATCGACAAACATGTACAATACAATGACGACAATTCCCGGCTTGTCAGCAGAACTTCACTATGTCACACACACAATTAGTGCCTATCAGAGCTATCAGTAGTTATCAGTTGCCTCCAGGAAGGGCTCTCGTACTCTACTTGCTCGCAAAGTCATGTGGAATTTCTTTTTAAACGTGAACAATGTTCAGGAGAGATAAGAAGGCGAATCTTTGGTTCTTTTCCTTCTCTTTTTTCTTTAGGCACACTCCTTTTTGATAAGTAGGTCAATAGAGGCTCCGCCCCCTTTTTTTGACATCTTGATAGAGAAGAGGATCAGATTCTGTGTCTTTTGGAGTGGTTAGAAGGATTTTGGACCGTTTTTTTCGTCATTTTTGTATTTTTGTACAGGAAAAGTACGATTTTTGTGAGTTATGATTATTGGTTACCGCCTGTTAGTACTAGATGTATGTATCTTTTTCTCTCTGTGTGTGTTTTACTGTGTCTGGCAAATCTGTCAAATGGATGGAGGAATAGATGGATAGTTCACACAGGTGGTATGCACCTGTAGATTGCTTTTTTTGAGCTTTCAAAAATTTCTTCGCAGTTTTCGCGATTTTTTCTAGATGAATTGAGCATTTCCTTGCTATTTTTCGATTTTCTTGTAATTTTTGGCAATTAGAAAAAATTAGAAAAATTTGTTTTCCTGTTTCAAATTTATGCCTTTCATGAGTTTTGTTAATAATTTTGCTATTCTTCGCCGCATTCTGTTTTTATAATTTTTTTTAAAAGAAGCAGAAAAAATTTCGAGTTTTCTAGGTAATTCCATGATTTTTCGCATGTAAATCTGAATTTTCCTGTTTCAAAATTTTTCAAACACTGATTTACTTGACGTTTTTGCAATTAGCAGTACATCAGGATCTCTAACAGTTGAAACTTGAAGTAGAAAATTTCCATTACAATTAGACCCACAAACGCATGTTTTCCTATTGATCTAGATCTACCTGGACTCTGTTTCCTAGTTTTTACTTGATAAATTGAACTATTTCTAGACAGTCCTTTATCCTGACGAATTCGCAATCAATTCCGCCCGTATCCTCCTCGATTTGCCCTTTCTTCCCACAGGTGCCATTCACCTGTTATTTGGTCTCTTCGCTCCTCTCCGCTCTCGCCCCGCCCCTCTTCGCCCTCCTCCCCATCATAGCCATTCGGCCTTTTTCTCCTCTTTTTCGCCGAGACAGACACCCCGAATCAAGTGACCCGGAGAGATATCCGATGGGTAAACTTTGTACTAACCGGGGGGCAGAGAGGTACGGACTGACTGGTTAGTGCAAATAGACCAGGGAAACTGGTCTAGGCTTGACTAGGCTGTTTGGGAGGGTTTTGAATGGGTTTTGGAGGTTTTCAAAGATCTTTTTTCTTTTTTTTTTCACTTTCACTGTTTCGGCCGTTCTAGATTAGCTTCAGAATCAATTTTCCAAAGTTTTAGCAGTTTTTGTAATTCCCAAATTTTTCCCCAATCCTTATAAATTTCCTCCATCATTTATGGATTCGTTCATGAATTTTTGACAACTAGAAAGAGTTTTCATTGATTTTCTAATTTTTTTACTGTTTTGGGGATATGGTTTAGGACAATAAGCATTGATCCTCCAATACTAGGATGGAAGGGTGAGCTTGATTGATTTTCTAAAAAATTTCCTCTCGAAACATGAATTAGTGATCCATCAATGTCTAATCTAATCAAAAACCGATTTTATAGATTTTCTAATATTTTTTACTGTTTCGTGGCTATCTTTTATGATTACTACCGTTGATCCTCCAATTGCACTGTTGATTGATGTAGTTTATAGATTTTCTAATTTTTTCCCTGTTTCGGGACTCTATTTTCATGATCAAATTCAGAAATTCGGCAGTATCGCTGTCCGAAACAACGATTTTCTAATACTTCCCTGTTCCTAAATTTATTTTCACAAATTCTGAACTTTATCCATCAATCTCGCCCAACAATCGACTCCGATGATTTTTTCTCAAATTTTTCCAACCTGATCTTGTAATTTTTCTGACCTCCATCATCCATCTAATAGCCACCACTAACAAATGTAAATCTCTCCTCTCCACTCGTATTCTACGATCGGAAAAAAGATTTACGATTTACCACCATCCCCTGTTATCCTAGTTGCCTGTCCCGTCGTTATCCTCCTCCCCCATCCTCCTACACTGTCTTTTTCTTCCCGACGGACGGGACAAACGGTCCAAAGAAGATGATGTGGGAGTAGTAGATGAAGATAATGATCGAGAGAGAGGGGGAGTTGTGTTGGGAAAACATTTAGGAGGGCTAGGGGGAGATAAAGGGGATGATGAGTGGGTTATTGGTGTTTTTGGGTTTGGAATAGATTTTTTACTGTTTTGGAATTTTTAGAAATTGAGGATGTTATATTTTCAAATATTAATCCGTGTCCAGAAAAAGTGTTTTTTTCTCTATTTTTCTAGCGAAATTTGAGCTTCAAAACATTGATTTGGAGTGATTTTCTATCTACAGTAACCATTGGAATCCTAAAAAATTTGAAATTTATCTGTTTCTATTTATTTTTTTGAATTTCTGTGATGCACAAGAAGTTGTTTGGCGAAGTTTGGGACCTTCTTAATTTTTTTCACAGTTGTTTTGAGAAAATTTTGAATTTTCGAGCTCTGTAAATCAGTAGATTTGAACATTTTTACTGTTTCTGATTTTTTTCAATTTCTGGAATGTTTCTAACAGTTATTACTTGGGCTGTCTTCGAATCTGATCTTTTTTTCACTGAATTTGTGATTTGCACTTTACAAAATTCCTAATTTTCAGAATTTTTCTCTGTTTTTTACGAAAAATTCAAGCTACTAATAATTTTCCTAGCTATTTTGGTCGTTTATAAATTAAAAAAAATTGTAAACTAAAAATGCTAACATTTTACTGTTTCTAATTTTTAAAAAATTTTGTAAAGTTCCAAAAAGTTAGTATGTATACTGAATTGCTTCTCAATTTTTTTAAAATCATTTTTGTGAATTTTCTGGGTTTTCTAAACTTTTCGATTCATTTTTCTGCAAGAAATTGGTCCTTACAATTTGAAAAAATCACGTTTTCATAACCTTTTTTTTTTTTTTGAAATATTGAAAAATCAGTGACATTGGTCCTAGTGAAGCAATAAAAACAATGAAAACAAACAAATCAATAGTTCAATTTGATAACCATTCCATTCCCATCCCGTCTCGTCTCGTTCCCGTCATTTCCATTCCTTCCGCATTCATTGACAGTGCTTCTCCCCCTCTTTCCCCTCCCCAATTCATCCAATTTCTCTTCATTTCTCTCTCCTCCCTCCCCATTTACCCACTATACCACCCCGTTCCACTGCAGCGCAGGCAGTCAGACACATTTGCGAGATAGCACGTCGGACGGCTAGGATTTAGAACCCTTTAGTGCGACGTGTACAAACGTCCAGTTGGAAAGGAGGACGCATTGCGAAATCCCCACCATCTTATTCTCTAAAAAAAGAAGGATTCTGAAGATTTCCTCTGAAAAATCTTCGTCTCTAAACTATATTTCTGATCCCTATTAGTACCCTCTGATCTGTTTGCAGAGGGTACACCCATTTGTGCAAATCTGGCGTCCCACAACACAATGGAAATGGACTTTGACGATTTCGACGGTGTTCCTGGAGCACTCCAGAACACGCTTCTGCTCGCCGATCAAAACATTCGCCAATTGGATGATGACGATGATAATCTGTGGTCGACTGGAGATTTGAACATTGAAGGATTTGAAGGACTCGAAGGCATCGATCCGTTTGATGATCATTTTATGGATAAGCATTGTGAGTTTTTTGATTGGAAATTTGAGTGAATTTGGTAAAATGACATTGAAAATTTGACGGTTTCAAATTTTTTTGAATAGTTTTGAAACATTATAATTTTTTACTGGTAGTTAGAGAAAACGGAGATTTGAAAACAAATTTTAATTTTGAGATTTTCCGAATTTTCATGAACTTGTTGGATTCGAATTTCGCACTGGATTTGACAAAACAACAGTTTCAAATTTTTTGTGAATTTTTTGAAACACGGAATTTTTTACTCGACCAGCCGTTTGTTTTTTTGATCAAAAATTGATGAGAAATTTTGAAGAATTCAACACAAGCGAATTGCTCACAGACAGAGACGCAATACTAAAAAACTGTTTCAAATTTTTTTGTAATTTTTTTGAAACATTGAACTTTTTATTAGTCTATCCGGCGAATTGTTCTGTTTTTTCTAAAAATCAGTAATTTCTTAATAATTTTAAAAAATTGAAGAATTCTGGGAATTCAAAATTTGAAGATCATTCGGACAACAGGTCAGTGTTGAATTGACAGTTTCAAATTTTTTGTGAATTTTTTGAAACGTTGAAATTTTATTGTCTCACTGCCATAAGTTTCACTGATCGGTTCCCAAAAAAACGTTTTCAACTTCCAAAACTAGAAATTTCTAAAATTTCTGTGAAATTAGGCAATTCGGTTTCAACAAATGTTGAGATTTCTGGGAGCTTTTGACACTTTGATAGACCATCCATTGGTGTTGAATTCCTTCTGTTTCAAAAAAAATATCTAGCATACCGTTTTGAGCAATAAGGTTGTGTTACAATTAGCAAATAAAAAAAATTTTGAGCCAGAAAGATTCGACAGAATAGCCCAGAAATTGAAAATTCCATTCGAAAACTCAGTGAAACAGCAACTAAACCACCTCCTATTTTCAGTCAACCCGGACCCAGACGCATTCGCCGACAACCTCGTCGAGAAGCTAGACTCGCTGGAAGACGACTCTGACAACCTGTTCGTCCTGGACAGCAGTCTCCAAACAGATCACTGCTACGCGGCAAGCATCTCTCCACCAGACGCCGGCTCCATGCCCATCTCCCCGGCCAGCACTTCTCCATCATCGTACCACTCGTCTTCTGGAGAGGACAATTTGGATAGTTATGCCAATTACGATATTCTGAAGCAAGCCGAGGCGGAGATCTTCCGCGCGCCGAAAGAGGAGGACTTTGAGATTTGCAGAGTGAGTTTTTTGAATTTTTTAAAAATTTATGAACGTTTTTTTGAAAAAATACGTGCTCCGAGACCTTAGGAAGCTAAAAAATCCCATTTGAGCTTTCAAAATTCTCCAATTTCTTTGTGAATCGAGAAACAAGAGTATTATGTTTCACACACACTCTTAGACGACACTCAAAGGTCACTGCACAAATGTTTAGAACACAATGCACTTTTTGCTGCTCTTTTTCTCTCACTTCTCTAGCAGTCTCTACCCCGTTTTTCATTCCCAAAGGTTTCTCCCGTTTCTCTAACGCCACATGTTTATTTTTGGGATGTATAAACATTTGTTGGGGAGGATCGGGGGAGGAGGAGCACATCAGTTAGAATGAATGACGAGGGAATGGAAAAAAATGGATTGGAGGGGTTTAGGATTTTTGGTCGATTAGAGAAAGCTTTTAGGGATCTAAAATAGAGAGATGCTGCCGGTTGGATATAATTGAATATAATTTTTCGTTCCTGTTTCGAAATTTTATTGAAACAGAATTTTTGAATTTATTTTTTGATCTACATGACAGTGACATATTCCGATAATTCGTGTTTTTCTGATTTTGAAAAGCTTTTTTGGGAAATTGAATGAATCAAAATAACAGTTTTAAAAATTAAAACTGGATTTCCAAATTTTCTGTAAATTCCGCCAAACGTCTATTGAAGGAAATTTTAGTTCCCAGTTTCAAAATTTTCCTGAAACGGAAATTTAGAATTTTTTTTAATCGAAGGCCCCGGATACCCTCGGAATATGCGATCAGTCAAACTTTCCAGTAAAAATTGGATCATTTAGAAATTTTTAAAAAATGCAGTTTTTAAAAATGTGATTTGCTCGAAAAAATTTATTTCCAGTTTCTAAAATTTTGCGGAACTGAAATTTAAAATGAATTTTTGATAAGTACAAGCTTGACGGTTATCTATTTGGACGATTTTGAAATTTAATCCAACTCGATCTTGTTTTCTGGTTGTGAAAATCAATTTTTTCAGTGCAAAAAGAGTTTCTAATCGTTCAAAAATTCAATTCCAGTCTCAAAAAATTTTCTAATATTTTTTTTCCAGTTTCAAAAATTCTTCCAAACAGAAATTTAGAATTGCTACTCACTAGTCTAGCGATTCCACAGTCCACTCTAAAACACTCAAAATCATCTCATTTCTCTTTCCAGAGCGGACCCCTCATTGCCTACACCAACACCACATCAGCATCGAACAACAACAGTAATCAGCAGCAACAATCGCAGCACAACTTCCAGCAGTCTTCGCAGCCACAACAGAAGAGATTCACGCAGAACAACAACTTCCAGACAGCCACCAGTTCTATCAGATACAGTGAGTCTTTCCTTTTTTGGAAAATTGAGGGCTAAAGATCGAAAAAACATTGTGTTTCTGTTTCAAGTTGGAATGTGTAACCGGAGATTCTATTCATGACAATGACCATGTTTCAATCCGCCACCGTTTTTTTGCCCGAAACTTCTAGAATTTCTGAACCGGAGTGTTTCCACAGTGTCTCTCTGGTCAAATACCGATCAAATAGTGGTTCAAATTGAATTTCTCTCGCTCTCTCTCTTATTCCATATTTGTACACTGTCGGGAATGGAATAGAAAGAAGAAAGAAAAGGCGTGAATGGACGGAGAGAGAACGGACGGGGGTGTTTGCACAGTTTATGTTATGGAATCGCGCCGGCGAACTGTGGGGGAGAATCGATTAAATTTGACAGCCCCTTCTGGGTGCTTTTTGATCGGAACGGAAGGGAATAGAGGATTAGAGGGACTTGGAGGAGCTAGGAAAATTGGGAAAATTTTTTTTCAAGATTCCTGAAGGTTTCTCTGAATTTTTGGTTCACTAGAAAAATTCAGAATCGCTCGGAAAAAAATTTTGAAGATTTTTCAGCATTTTTTCTGAAATTTCCGAATTGTTTTGAATCATTAGAAGCTGTGAAAATCATAAGAATTGCCTTGAAAACTGTCTGGAATTTTTTCAAAAATTTCTAGAAACTGGGAATTTTCGAAAATATTGACTTTATGTTTCAACGATTTTTTATATTTCTAACAATTTTCGTTTATCCGATTCCAGATATCGATGAGCTACACTCTCTTGTAATTCCCAGTTGGGCTAAAAATCGTTTTGAGGCACTTTTAGGACCTCCGGGTTTATTTTTGATATGCTAGGACCTCCCGAAAAAAAAATTCATAAAATTTTTTCTAGACGATTCTGAATTTTAGTAAAATTTTTCTTCCTGTTTCAACGATTTTTGATAATTCTGGGAAGATTTTTTCTTTATTACCACTGTGATTTTTTGACAACACAAGTTTTCTAATTGTAGAAGTTTCCACCTATCCGTCACTTGTCATTCCCCTTCTCCTCCTTGTCCATCTCCTTGTAAATGCGATTTTATGATGAAGTAGTCCTTCATCGCCGCCTAATTCGCCTCCTCCCTGTCCAACAGCGGCGCCTAGTGAAAGGGTGGCGCGGAGGTCGAGAAGATGATGATAGTGTCTGGTACCAAGTTGTACAACGGGAAGATAGGGAATTTGGGATTGGGATAAGATCAGGGACGAATCTAATGAGGGAATAGAAAGAAATGAAGCTATAATTGAAGAGAAATTCATTGCAGAACCCGGTCAACCACGAGTCCTGAACCCGGCGAGCATCTCCCTCAACGCCTCTTCGTCTTCTTTCTCCTCCCTAGCCACCAGCACCTCTTCCAACAGCTCCACCACATCTGCCACCACTGGAGGATTCCTCAAGTCCGGAGCCACTGGAGAACGTCGCAAGTACCCGCAGCTCACGCTCACCGAAGAGGAGAAGAGATTGTGCAAGAAGGAGGGAATCTGTCTGCCAGAATACTACCCGCTCACGAAAGCCGAAGAACGAGATTTGAAGCGCATCCGAAGGAAGATTCGCAACAAGAGAAGTGCACAGACTAGTCGCAAGAGGAAGCAGGTGAGAAGCAGAAGGGGTTTTACTTGTTTTCACGAAAAATGGGGGTTTGAAGGTCTAGATACCTTCAGAATCGTCTAGAATAGGTAGTACGATCCGTTTCTGTCCTACCAGACCTTTTGGTGATCCCTTACTCTCTATTGACCAAATTTTGAAGATCTGAAGGCTCCATTGCCTCCAGAAGCTTCTTTTCTAGGTAGTACGGTATTCCTCCCATTGTATCAATCACTAGCCAGCTTTTTCCGTGATCCCGTACTCTTTATTGACCCAGTGCCAGGTGGTGGTACCCCCACGGAGGGGAGAATTTGACAAATTGAGCAACAGTTTGAGCAGCGGTCTCTGTGCCCCTCGGCTCGCTTTGTCTCTATTTACTCGGCCCATCGGACCGAATGACGGATAGAGGGAAAGGAGGACATGATTAGGGTTGACGTGGCGGTGTCGGGTGGCACCGGGTATGGAGAGGGCAAATTGACTTCTTAGGAATTTGGAAGGGAGAGATGTTACGGTTTCAAGTGATTCTAAAAATTTTCAATGAAATTCAGTGATAGTAGTTTCACTGTTTGACAGGCAAGATCCGTTTTATGTTTCAAAGATTTTTCTAAAATATCACATTCCGAATGTCATCAATCGTCGGGTAGTTTCGCCTAATTGCTAGAACAAAATATCATAAGAGAGTGAAAAATTACAGTTTCAAAAATTTTCTAAAGTTTTGAAAATTCTGGAAACTACAGTTCTCCGATGTGTTGATTAGATTACACATTTGAGTGAAGTTTAGAAATTTTGGATTCCTTGAAGCATTTTTGGTTACAAAATACGATTGAAAACAGTTTCAGTCATTTCTCAAATTGCTGCAATTTTTAGAAGTTGCAGTGATTGATTTCTGGTACGAAAAAGAATATTTCACAGTAAAAACTGAAAAATTTGATTATATTGAGAACTGGAGCATTCATGAGTCAAAATTTGGAATCAGTTTCAATAACTTTTCAAATTTTTTCAGATTTCCAAAATTACAGTACTCTGACGTTTTGATGGAAAACATTTCTGCAAAATCTCGAAAAATATTGCACAGTGCCAGAAATTTACTGCTTCAAGTTTTCCATGGATTAGTGAAAGCTCTTGAAGCTATAATCCGCCTTCTTCACGATCGACTTTGAAGTTTGAGTATTTTAGTTGTCAAAAAGTTGTCATTCTGCTGTCATTCCGTACTCTGACAATTCAAAGAACCAATTGTCACTAACGTGTCAATCTTTCAAAGTTCTTCTCCAAATTGAAGTTTCCAATTCCCATCATCAACCTGCCAATCCTTTCGCATTTTTTACTATCTCTCCGTACGCATCTTTCTCTCCTTGACTATTCTGGGGGACGGTTGTCCCAATTCTGACGAAAACATGTGTTTTCGCAGTTTTTGGTCAGCTGACGAGATGGAAAACAGGTCAAACACGCTCCCCACGCAGTCCTTGATCCTTGAAAATGGTTCTGAAGGTTACTTTTTTGGGATTCTCAGGGGTTTCAAGGGATCCAGATGATCTTCTACGTCTTTTTCTGCATCAATTGAGATGGATAGATCGGAAAAGTATGTCGTAAGAAGGAGATGAATGGAGATAAGATTTGATGACGTCATCAGTCATTTAGAAGAGAAATTGGAGAAGATAGAGGTCAATAATGATGAATAGGGGGTTCTAAAAGGATACAAAACGCTAGAATACACTAACCTGAATCAGCTTGAATTGCAGGACTACATTGAACAACTCGAGGATCGTGTCTCCGAGTCGACCAAGGAAAACCAAGCACTCAAACAACAAATTGAAAAGTTGACCAACGAGAACCAGTCAGTCTACGCACAACTTCGACGACTTCAAGCACAACTCTGCCAAACGGCGAAACGAAGCACTCAAGCTGGAACATGTCTCGCTGTTATTATGCTCTCCGCGTGTCTCCTTGTCGCGCCGCAGTTGAATCCATTGGTTAGTTGTTTTTCGAAGATTTGAGAAAAAAGAAATGGAAAATTAGAAATTTGCAGTTTCAAAATTTTTAAAAATTTCTTGGTTCAAATTGTGAATCAATTGACGACTAACCGAGTAGGTATTTAAAAAATTATGCTTTTCGAAAAAATTTGGAAACAATGAAAATTTTAGGCTAGAAAAATTGAAAATAGAGAAATTCGCAGTTTCAAATTTTTAAAAAAACAATTTTGGTTCAGATTTTATGCAATAGTGCATCGGAAATGGAAGGATCTAAAAAATAGAATTTTTCAGTTAGAAATTTATGAACATTTCATGCACACAAAATTTTGAAAAATCAACATTACCTTTAAAAAAATTGTAAAAATTGCAGATTCTAATTTTCAAAAATTGTGATAACCAAGAAAAAAATTTAAAAAAATTCCTGTTTCAAGTTTTCTCAAAAATAGAACGAGTTTTACAAAAGACAGTTCGCACTCGGTTAGGTCTTTTGTGAATCAGTTTACTTGAATATTTCTAAAAATTTGGATAGAACATAAATTTTGAACCCAATTGAAAGTCAAATGTATCAGAATTATTCAGAAGTTCGATGCAAGTTATTCATTTTTCGCAGAAACACCGAATTTGAAAAAAAAATGTCAATCGATTCCAAATGTTCTGTTTCACCGGATTTTAACAAAAAAAAATGAAAGAAAAAATACAGTGTGAACTTGAAAATGTTATTCAACTTTCCTCAATTTTCTATAATTTTCAGACGCACCAAGACACGCAGAACTCTCTGGAATGCATGGACGACGCGTGCCAACAACCCACCACGTCGCCAACACCCAACGGACAATCCGTCGTTGTCCCCGCCTCGGCCATCTCCGCCGCCGCACCAGTCCCATCGATGGCCGTCGTGCCACCACGTCCGACCCAAGTGGTCCCGAACAAGTACTCTCCGAACAACCTCAGCCACCACCAGAATCATCCGCCACCTCCGACACTTCAACCGTATCGTCAAGAGACCCTCGCTTCGGCGATGGCAAAGATCGGAGGCACTGCGGGGGTTCGCAAGACGTCGACTTCTTCGTCGGCGTCATCCACAGCGTCCTCTCGGTCCTCCTCATCGGCCACTTCGCCAATCTACAGGACTTCTCGGACCCTCGGAGCATACGATGATCAGTGCGATGCGTCGTCGGAGGACTCGAACTGTTCCAACATGCCACCATTGGTGCCGATGAAGAATCTACACCTCCAACAGCAACCACAGAAGCGGAAGATCGTCGCTTCGATGGTCCAGCAGCCAAGGATTGCCTACAGAGCAGTTCCAGCTTCATCCGTCGGAGGAGGACATCAGTACTACAAGTTGCAGCAGGCACATCAGCCACAGAAGGTGTATGTGGCAATGACAGAGAGACCGATCAAGTATGAAGTGGTGAGTTTTTCATTTTGTTTTTGAAAAATTAGAAAGAAATTAGCTTTGACAAAAAAAAAGTTTTTTTGAAAAAAAATTTCGGGTTTTCGAACGATTTTTTCATTTTTTATTTTTTTTCCATAAAAAAATGGATAGAGGAAAGGATTTGGAACAGATTCATAGCCAATTTTACGAAAATCATAGAGATTTGATTGCAAATATTCTGATTTTGATTTTTCAACAAAAAATAAAAAAATGAGAAAAAACTTTTTTTTTTCACTTTTTTTTTTCAGTTTTTTGAATGAAAAACTCAATTTTCTTGGTCTAATGAATTATAGTTAACCTTCAAATTCTCGTTTCTCACCCGATTTTATCAACAAAATTCGAAAAAAATACGCCAAAATCGGAAAAAATTAGAAAATTGATTTCGATTCCACCAACTTTTACGGTTTTTTGTAATTTTTTCTGTTTCTATCAGTTTCTGAAGCTCTTTTTATTTTATTTCTATAGTGCATCGGATGGTTTCGCTCTCAAAATTCGAAAAACTGAAAAAAAACCGATCCAAAATCGAGAAAAACCCGGAAAAAATTTCGTCTAAAAATCCAAAAAATATTTTTGAAAAAATTTCGAATTACCACCCAATCTTCCAGGTAAACGACTACATCAAAATGGAAGACGACCGTTTCCCGAATTCCTGGACCCACACGACTTCAGCACCACGCCAACAAGTCAACATGTCGAAAATCCGTCCGATGGGTACGGTAGCTCCACAAACTGTTCATTACGGAACAGTGCCCAAAAAGATGAAGACCCAGATGTTCTAGATCTTCAGAAAAATCAGAGATATATATTTTAGAGATTAGTCTATCTATACGCATCCCCCAAAATGTTTCCTTCTTTATTTCTCGGTCGCTTCGAGATCCGGTACCGTAACTTCCATGTTCTATGTCTTTTCCCCCATAGAGTTGACCTCTTTTTCAAATAATTTATGTATTTATAAGTATCCAACCAATATTGCCTCCGCTTTCCTTTCCATACAACCAAAATAGTCGCTGCCCCATCTGAGATACCCCTGAACCCATTCTACGTCATTTTACTCTTTTATGTTTCTTTTTTGCTGCTCCGGGTTATTTTCTATTGCAAACACACCTATATTTCTATCTTTCTTGTTGAGTTTTATCCAGTTTCCCCTTCTATTTCTTCTTGTTTTCCCCTTTCCAAACATCATGAGAATCTTCTCTGCTATCATTAATCAGTCCCCCACCCCACTTCCTGAAAGTATTGATACCTCCCCGTATATCATCAAAGTTGATCCAGACATCCAATAATCAAAATCATTACAATATAATCAAACGATACCCCCAATTTCTGTCATCTTACCCTGTTTTCTTCCCGCTCTCTTGCAGACCAATAATGAAGTTTTGGTTTTGGTGTTTTTTTGAAAGTTTGAACAGAGAAAGCTTCCAGGAGCCATTAACTCGAATTCGATGGCTCTAAAAGATTCAACAAACTGAGTTTTTCTTCGCGTGTCTTTTTACAATAAAGGTTCACGTGAAATGTGGATGTTTGCCTGCCAATCCGCCACGTGAATATATCTAGAGTTTTCCAATTAGAAAGTGTCAACAATTGGAACCATGTTTTCAGAATAAAGGTGAGCATAAACAGATTCAGTAATCTTTATTATCGACAATTGGAGTAAAGTAATTCACGTATAATGACTTTCACGGATAAATGGTAAAAAAAGAATGCAATGATCTAGTCTAGTTGAAATTCAGTCGAGTGGTGTTCATCTGCCATCATTCGCCATCCCCTCATCCCATCTGTCAAACTCCTGTGAAGACACAGAGTGTCGTGTTGGGTGTCTGTAAAGAGTTTTTTGTCAAATTTGAAATCGCTTACAAGGACTTACCAACTTCCCGTCTGCCGTGGTGACATGTTGATCGTTGTAACGGTACCAGAACCCGTCCTTCTCGTTGAAAGTCACACATTGGTAGTGGCCGTTTAGGGGTGTACCCTGATGCTCCTGAAGCGACAAATAGAACTTTTGAGACTGAAATTGAATGCTCACGACAAAGCCGACCAGCCTGTAGGGGCCTCGTTGGAATCCTTGGGGAATCATGAACTGCCGAAGATCGAGCTCGTCACCCGCCAATTCAACGAGTCCGTTATTGCGGATAAACCCATCAGCTTCACGTTTGAATCGGGAGATATATACGATCTAAAAAACCTGACTACCAACAGTTTGCACGTTAGGAGCTCACAAAAACTTCCCCAACGCGCTTCAGGCTAGTTCGCATAGTACTCCACGAACGTCTCCCACAGTTCGCACACTTGTTCTCAAATGGAACGCCGGTTTTCAGTGTTTCTCGCAAGAGATCTGTCAAGCTTGCTGATTTCGCAGTAGGAGACACAGCTATTTGAAGGCCTTCGTCGTAAGTTTCTGTTTCACTTTTGCAGTGTCCACATGTTATGTTGTATATCAGTTCCAGCTAAATTTCAACGTTCTCTGATTGCCTCTCAAAAACAAAACTCACTTTCAACAAGTTCTGCACATGATTGTACTCAAACACCTAAAACTCACAAATGCAATATATGTACTTCTTACCAAAACCCCATGTCACACCCCCAAATTACCCGCTCCGAAAGTGAACCAATATATTGCATTATCGAATCGAGAACTTCACCGACATCTTCCTGGTGACCATGGAAGTGAGGAGCGACATGAAGATTGACAGCATCCTGGAACGTGATTAAATTGAGATTGGAGGTGAAAAACAAGAAACTTACGTATAGTTTCTTGGGATTGATGACTGGAAACTTGGACGAATCGTAGAGAGTTTTGATTTCGATGAGCGAACGACAGACGGGGTCATCGACCAATTTGTTGATGAGCGAAAGTAGTGAAGGTAATCTCAACAGGATCTGGAAAACGGTTTTGTTTGAAAACTAGTAAGTTTATTGAGAATTACCTGGACTATGCTACTCCCAAAGCACGAGTTACCAAGATTGAGAATACCGCATGTTCCGGCTGGTTGCTTGTTGTTTCCTTGGGGCGAGAGGGTACTGTTCTCGTCGGGATCCTTCGGAGAGACATGCGACGATGCTGGAAAATAATCATTCGGAAGGCGTTTTCCTACAAAAACACTGTATTCCATGTTTGTGTTCACTTCCTGGAAATGAGGATCTGCCTCTCCACAAAAAGTTTGAAAGTCCCCCACAACTCGTTGCTATTTTTTTTGTCTTCCAGTAACATTGTTTTCAGATATAAAGAGGCCAATGAAGATCTCACCCGGCTTGGATCTCCTTTGAAACACCTCATCTAAGGATGTATCGACAACTGAGATATCGGATCCAGTGAGAGACTTCTCCCAGGTAGAATGTAGATCGAAGCACTCCAAACAAGCTTCTCTCAACATGTTGACCAACTTTGGATCCAGACCTGTAAACACAACAACTGAAGTTGTTAACAATTCGCAGATTCTCCGCTCAGTTTAGTATATTGTCTGACACTTCTGGGCGCTATCAGACTGTCGTTCTTATTGGAATTGAAGGAGAAAACCCCAGATGAGTGTCACAAATTGGCAATAGATCCGGTGCAAGTTGAGAGAGAGAGAGAGAGGAAACTTACTGGCAACAGCTGGAGCATACTGCAAAGCTCTCCACAGTAGTTTGACTTGTTTCTTGTCGTGAACAAAATTAGCTTTGATCGAAATGTCTCCAATGCGGAACAAAGTCTCTGAAAACAGAGTTTTCTCATCTTTTTTCCAGGAATTGAGACGAAAAGTGAGATTGTCGAATGAATTTCAAACAGATCTCAAGTTTCTGGAACCTATCCTCACCGTGTTGCTGTCCTTGGAGAGTAGGCTGCCCGGCGGATTGTTCTTTCTTGTTCGAAGTCGGTGCGATCAAAACTGAGTTGAGAGCCGGCTTGGAAGATTGTTTGACATTCCAAGCCGGTTTACGGACAATGGCCTCGTTCCGATCATGGACGACCACTGAAAACAGATTTCTCTCATCTTTTTTCCAGGAATCGAGTCGAAAAGTGAGATTGTATGTGTATTTCAAACAGATCTCAAGGTTCTGGAACCAATCCTCACCTGGTTCAGAGCCATTGAAAGCCGGCTTGGAAGATTGTTTGACATTCCAAGCCGGTGTACGAACAAAAGCCTCTTTCCGATCATGGACGACCACTGAAAACAGATTTCTCTCATCTTTTTTCCAGGAATCGAGACGAAAAGTGAGATTGTCGAATGTATTTCAAACAGATCTCAAGTTTCTGGAACCTATCCTCACAGTGTCGACCGCCCCGATTCACTGAAAGTCCAATAGCCGACCGGTTCTCCATGTGATCCATATTGCCCGACTGATACTTTGCCTGACGATCATCTGAAAACAGATTTCTCTCATCTTTTTTCCAGGAATTGAGGCAAAAAGTGAGATTGTATTTGTATTTCAAACAGATCTCAAGGTTCTGGAACCAATCCTCACCTGGTTCAGAGCCATTGAAAGCCGGCTTGGAAGATTGTTTGACATTCCAAGCCGGTGTACGAACAAAAGCCTCTTTCCGATCATGGACGACCACTGAAAACAGATTTCTCTCATCTTTTTTCCAGGAATCGAGTCGAAAAGTGAGATTGTCGAATGTATTTCAAACAGATCTCAAGTTTCTGGAACCTATCCTCACCGTGTCGACCTTCTTGTCGGGAATGTTTCGCAATGTAGTCTGTCTCTCCATCTCTTGCATCCTCACTCAACTTGCTTCTCTTTTCTTGAATAATCGGATCACTTCTCGGTGCAGTGCTTGTCGGGGTATCTGAAAACGAAATAAATCGATGATTGTCAACGTCGAATTTGAAATCGCTCTCCAACTCGGCATTTTCCGAATGTTTCCGAGTGCGACTGCAATTATGGAATACTTACCACTTGGCCCTTTGCCTCCATTATAAATGTTCACAGTTGTATTAGAGTTGGGTGCGGATTTGAAGGTAATCCAGACAGGGTTCGTAGCCGGATTCTTTCCTGAAATTATACAATTGTCTTCGGATCTCTGTCTCAAATAACACGTTTTCCGTGAGACTTGAGTGCGCCTTAGGGGCTGATTTGTTGATAGTAGTGTAGTATGGATCTTTGGTAACCTCCATGCACAATTTTGGGTCAGGAATCCTTCTTATAATGATTCCGGGGGCCCCCAAGGGGACCTTTTTCGAAAAAAAAAGTTTACGGAAAAATTCCAGAAAAATTAGAGAACATTGGTGGGTGTAAAAAGAGGTTTCTCACAAAGTTTCCGCTTCTAAAAAAATTTATTCACCAATTTGTTGTCGAAAATCTTCAATTTTGTGGGTTTTTGGGTGTTTTTGGAAGTTCAATCTTTTTTTTCGGAGCTTAGAAAGAAGAGCTCTCTGTTTTAGTTCAAAGGGGTGCCAAATCAGTTGGGATTGAGGTGTAGACCTATTTTTTTCACCAAAATGTAGGAAAATGTTCATATTTTATGACCAATGCAAAAAAATCTCTTTTTTTTCCTAGTTCACTTCACTCAAACTCACTTTTTGCTTTGGCTCTAAGCATCACGTCAAAGATTAAAACTTTGAAATGGATAGATATGAATGGAGAGGATAAAGATAGATAAAGATCGGGAAAACGGGGGGAAAGTTCACGTTCTTGATCAGTAAATTTGAAAAAACAACTTTTTTTCGAAAGTTTCCAGGTTTTTATTAGGATTAGCTCTATTTTTTGCATTATTTGGTTCTTCTGGAAACCCCCGGGAACCCTTTCAAAAAGGTCCTCAATGTCCCGATTTTGGGATTTTTCGGGACTTTGGGCGCCCAAAAGTGTTTTTAGGAAGCTCATTTTGCAAAAATTATTAACTGAAAAGTTGCTCAGCGTGCGAAGATCTATCTATTGATATCATAAAAAGTGCAAATAGTGTAGGTAAATTACAGACTTCCCTGGTAACTTCACCGACTGGCTATTTAGCAAATCCCTAGTTTATTTCATTCAAAAAAACTTAATTTCGTCTTGGTATCGCATCATACTGAAGAAACAAGTCTCCCTAAGGGGTTTGAAAATAAGAAAAGAGGAGAGAATGAGGTATAAAAATCTCCATTTGTAAGTTATCCGTTGGATTGTGTATCACCTGGTGACCAAGAACGTGAACTTTCCCCACGTTTTCCCGATCTTTATCTATCTTTATCCTCTCCATTCATATCTATCCATTTCAAAGTTTTAATCTTTGACGTGATGCTTAGAGCCAAAGCAAAAAGTGAGTTTGAGTGAAGTGAACTAGGAAAAAAAAGAGATTTCCATTGCATTGGTCATAAAATATGAACATTTTCCTATATTTTGGTGAAAAAAATAGGTCTACACCTCAATCCCAACTGATTTGGCACCCCTTTGAACTAAAACAGAGAGCTCTTCTTTCTAAGCCCCGGAAAAAGTGATTGAACTTCCAAAAACACCCAAAAACCCACAAAATTGAAGATTTTCGACAACAAATTGGTGAATAAATTTTTTTAGAAGCGGAAACTTTGTGAGAAACCTCTTTTTACACCCACTAATGATCTCTAATTTTTCTGGAATTTTTCCGTAAACTTTTTTTTTTCGAAAAAGGTCCCCTTGGGGGCCCCCGGAATCATTATAAGAAGGATTCCTGACCCTAAATTGTGCATGGAGGTTACCAAAGATCCATACTACACTACTATCAACAAATCAGCCCCTAAGGCGTGCATTTCTCAAGTCTCACGGAAAACGTGTTATTTGAGACAATTTTATAATTTCAGGAAAGTACCCGGCCACGAACCCTGTCTATATCACGTTCCACGCAGCACCCAACTCTAATACAACTGTGAACATTTATAATGGAGGCAAAGGGCCAAGTGGTAAGTATTTCATAATTGCAATCGCACTTGGAAACATACGGGAAATGCCTAGTTGGAGAGCGATTTCAAATTCGACGTTCACAATCATCGATTTATTTCGTTTTCAGACTCCCAGACAGCATCGAAGACTAATCCAATTATCGGAGAAAAGAGAAACAAATTAAGCAAGGATTTGACTGATGGAACTACGGATCACATTGAGAAACGTTCACAACAAGAGGGTCGACACGGTGAGGATTGGTTCCAGAAACTTGAGATCTGTTTGAAATACACATACAATCTCACTTTTCGACTCGATTCCTGGGAAAAAGATGAGAGAAATCTGTTTTCAGTGGATGTTCATGATCGGAAGGAGGCTGTTGTCC
>LR538083.1:311-13263 GCA_900883565.2 Caenorhabditis panamensis | reverse complement strand
CATGGGAGCATTGCTCGAAGAACACTGATAACATAGGCTTTAATTCCCTCTTTCTCTTTATCTTGTTCGCTTTCCATTTTTTGTTTTCCATTCTTTTTTGTTCTGATTAGGTTCTGTATTTTCTTCCTGGGAAGTCCTCTTCTTCCTCTGCTTCCCGGATGGTTTAAGACCTATTGGTGAGTCACCGTTTGCGCCACACCCGCCTCGTAAGATATTTGTCGAGTAATTATCAAGAATGTTAAGGTAAAGTGATGTTTACGGAGCGAACACAAAACCGGAGCCCTTGCCGCAGCCATTGCGGGATATCTACCTTCTTGAGTGCGATCGGTCATTTTGGAGAACAAGAAGCTGTGCGCGGCACAGTATCCAGTGTTTTGACCAGGAGTCGCACTGTACACCGCGACAAATACTCCATTGGAATCCCAGTCCATGTAGTTCATACGACTACATCCCCTGAAAGAAACAATCGATAAGTGTACTATGATTCCGAGCTTACTCATTCGATAAGTACTGAACTTTGAAGACCCACATACCGTAAGCCCAGCCTTAGCATCCTTCCACTCCTGTGAAATCGAAATCAAAGGATAACTATTCGTGTTCATGATGACTCCAATACTAGCACACTTCGCCTTGATGTCATCCACCTTGAACGTCTTGTCACTTCCCGAGACGGAGTTGATACTGAAAATCGAGCGTTGCAGAAGTGGAATTGTCTTTGAAAGCTTACGTGACATAGCTAGAACTCGAGATACTCGCTCCATTTCTTGTGATCAAAATAGGATAGATCTCACTGTACTTCTTAGCCAAGTAGTACATCTCCGCTTTAGTCATGGGTGGAGTGTACTCGCAGATTGCCTGATGAGTTTCATCACCTTCCGGAAGAATCAGAGTCCCTGGTTTCGTGTCATACTTGTACGCGGCGTCCTGCACATAAACTGCCACTTCCCCGTCTCCATTCACAAAATGCTCCCTTATATCGGATACAGTAACCCAGACACTGGCCATGGTCATGTCTTGAAAAGCGACACCGAGGAAATCGGAGTAGTAGTTGGCCACTTGGGCATTCCATTCCGGAGCTGGTTTGTTGGCTTTGCAGGATGCTTTGGCTTTTTCAAAAGTGTACAGGGAAGGTTTCAGTCTGTAGCATTTGTTGTGGATTTGAGTCCAAGCTTTGTCACAGACGAGGTTGATTTCTGAAAGAGAAGACAGTCTGGCTTTGGTGAGCGATAACTCAAGAGCCAGCTAAGCTATTAAAAAGTGGTCAACTGCAAACTTGTTGCAAACTTTCTTGGCTACAAGTTTGTTGTCGATCACTTTTTGCCATCTCTGCAAGTTCCAGAGTTACAGTCAAACTAACGGAAGGCACAAATCGTCTGTCCTCCGGTTTGCGGATCGGCGCTGTGAATGTGGAACGGAAATCTGCTCATACAGTATCCCAGAGCGTGTTTCTAAACAATTCCTTATCAATTTGTCAGTTTTTTAATTCAGAAGCCGTGTCAATTCTATTATTTTTAATGAAAAATTTCATAAAAAATTCCTTTGTTTTCTGCTTCAAATTTTTTCTAGATAATTCTATTGATCAGGTTTTGGTAATACATAGGAGAAAGTCGTATTTTTCGAATAACTGCATAAAAAAAGAAAATCCCAATGTTCACTGATTTGTGAGTTGTTCCATCGAAAATCAAAAGAAAGTCTTTTGAAACCGCAACATTTCCCTTCTCATTTCAGCACGCCGAAACTCAAAAGTCAAGCTAGAATAGATTTTGAAAAAATTTCAAAACAAAAATTTCCAAAAGAATAATTTTTTTTTCTTCAAAAATTCTTAAAAATCATCTGAAACAGCAACATTTTTCTAATTTTTTCCTTAATTTCAGCACGCCGAAACCCTGCTGAAACACACAGCCCAAATGGCCGACGAAGTGTTCTCCCGTGACGGACTCGACCCATCCATCGCCGACTGCTTCACTCAATTCCAGGCTCTCCGGATCTAAATTATTTTCTATCCTATTTTATTCCATTCTTCCCTAAAAACCCTTGGATCCAAATCCATCTCTATTTCGTTGAAATCTCGATTTTTTTGAGTTTCGGGTCCATTCTTCTTATTTTTATCTATTTCTATTGTTTGCTATATTTATAATTGATTACAAACTCTCGATTGTCGTTGACTTCTCCCACCTACAAGCCATAATTGAGCACATTAACACAGAAATGAGGAGGAGAAAATTGGCACAGAGGGATATCAAAAGTAATAGGGGGAGGTGGAAATCAGGAGAGGGATCAAATGGGGTTGAGATTATTAGAGAATAAGAAGAATTGGAAGGAGTTGGGGAGGAAGAAGGGACAAGGGATAGGCGGGAAGAGGATCGGAGACGACGAAGGGAGTAGCAACCTGGAAAATTGGGGATTCTGGGTACAGTAATCATGTTGAAATGTGATGATTGACAATTGGTTTTTTTTTGTTTGTTTTCAATAATTTTTTGAAACTGAAAATTTTTGGAATTTTTGTAGATACAGTAATTTGGAATGGAGGATGCTGTGAACATGAATTGACTACAATATCAACACTAGCGATGAATGACTCGTTTGGTTTTTTTTTGATTTTTTTGAAACAGGGCAGTTTCGGGATTACTGTAGTTGCAGTAGTTTAGGCACTGGTTACTGTTGGAACAGTAATTTGGAATGGGGGTGCTGTGGATGTTCGGTGTTCATGAGAGAACTACTATCGATAACTGACTTTTTCAGTTTTTTGGAATTTTTTGGAAACAGTGAAGTTTTTGGGGTTACTGTAGGCAAATACATTTTGTTTAGTGGATACTGAAGGACTCCATAACAGGATTCGATGATTATCGATCAGTAATTGTTCCAATTTTTGATAACTTTTTGGAACTGTAAGATTTTGAGATTACTGTAGGTACAGTAATCTGGAATAGGGCTAAAGTAATCATCGACACAATTGGCATATCATCAATAAGTGACTTACAATTTTTTTGTGGATCTTTTGAAACGGTGAGAACTTTTGAACTACTGTATGTACAGAAGTTTTGTTTAGGGGTATTGTAGTTTCAAATTACTGTTTTGAAGATGATTGATAGTTGCTTTGTTTTGTTACCTTTCATAACTTTTGAAACCGTAACTTTTGTTTATGTCTACTGTTTGTGGTTATGGTAAGTACAGTTGTCTAGTTTAGAAGTTACTGTGCATGGCTGAGTCACTCTCGATAAGTGACTTTTTCGGTTTTTCTATTTTTTTGAAACCGTGATTTTTTGGGGAATGCTGGGGAATGGTACATTGATCTGGTATAGGGGGTACTGTAGTCTTTGGAAAAATAAAGTCGATTGGGGCTGGCAGCATTCCCCGATAACTCAAAGATTCTGTAGCAGTAATTTTTGGAATACTGTAAATTTTGGTTTGAATTTTGAAGTGTGATCCAATTGGTGATTATTGAATAGTAGTTATCTGGGTTTGGAAATTTCTAGAAACAGTAGAAATTTAGAGGTAATTGCAAGTTTCACAAGGTAAGGATTACTGTAAGGGTACAGAAGAAGGTCGCGGAATTGCTGATTATCAAAAATTCTTCTTTAACTAGATTTCAGAAACAAAAATATGTTTTTGGCCTTTTTAGCATACTGTATGTATGTATTTTTGCTTACCCGAATTCTTCTCCAACTCTCTAAACACCTCCATCTGCTCGATCATCCACTCATATTGCTCTCTACAGTAACCCAATCCACTCTTCTTCATCCTCTGCTCATTGTATTGAGTCACAAATGACTTTAGACTTGTTGTTCTGAATAAATGGGATTAGTAGAGGTAAACTAGACATTATTGGACCTATTAGCCAAGTGCATGGCCCAATAATACGGTGCACAGGGCTCTCGGAGCCAAACTGGAAGGGTCATTGTGGAATGGAGGAGGTGGCGGAGGAGGCGGATGTTTTCACGGGAAATGAGGAGGAATGAGGCGGGGAATTCCTGGAAATAGGGGTCAGAAGTGATTATGAAGGTTTTGAGGTAATAAATTTGATAGCTAGACCTTCAAAAACCATAGGAAACTCCAAATTTCAGTCGAACAAAATATGATTAAAAATTTTAGTAAAGCGTTAAGTTTGAACAAGTCTAGATTTTTAAAACATCGATGAAATGACTCAGAAACAAGTATTCCTAGGTTTTAAAACCTTTTAAATCCGAATTTTTACACCCCGCACTCCAAAAAACTCACCGTCAACGGATTTCCATCAATCCTCAACTGCGACAACCCAGACAACATTGCCAAAACTTCAGGTGGCATTGAGGAACTTCTATGAAACATGTTGTTCGCTACATTCAACCTGGCTAATTGACAATTTGCAGTAACAGCTTGAGGGATTCTTGTAAGGTTGCAGGAGTCCATATCCAGGTATCTCAGAGCTTTCAAGGGGACAAAGGAGTAGGGTGATATTGAGTTGAGGGGCATCTTTGAGAGGGATAGGGTTTTGAGAGAGGAGAGACCGAAAAAGTGGTCTGGGGTAAGGGTCTGCAAGGAAATAGGTTGAACTAGGTTGTAAAATATGAAAAATGAGCTAAGGGATCAGTTGACAACTTTTTGATACCTCTAATGAGGCGAGAGATAACATAGTGCAAAATTACAAAGGAGACATTCACATTTCAGTTCATAACTTTGAAACCAAGCTATTTAGCAAAACGTTGTTAACTATAAAGTTGTTTATCACGTCTTCAGCTACATTTTTGTAGTTGACAACTTCTTTCCATCTTTTTTTGTTTTCAAGTTATACCCACCGTAATATTGGTCCTACTCAACTTCAACCATTTCAAGCGAATGTTCTTGGAAAACGGTTTATAGGGCAGCATTTGAATGGGATTTCCTGTTAGATCAAGTACCCGTAAATCAGTGCAATTGCTGAATGTATGAGAAGCAAAGGAAGTTATCTGGAATATAGATCTCAGTGGATTTTTGGAAACATAGAAAATTGTCGAAATCATGCTATTTTCATGGGATTTCAGAAGTAAGGATGACTGTTTTGAGCCTTATTCCCCTTGCTTACCTTATTGTAGCTTAGATCCACATGAATTAACAGTGGAGAGACGAATAAAAGTCGATGCAGATGTTGAATGGAATTGTGTGACAACTTCAAACTCCTCACCGCCGGAAGTTGAGCAACGGGCGCCAGCGACGAAATCCGCGTGCCTATAACGGCATTGGTGTGCGCGTTGAAATGTGGGGGTATAGCTCAGTGGTAGAGCGCTCGCTTTGCATGCGAGAAGTCTGGGGTTCGATCCCCCATTCCTCCAAAACCTTTTTGCATTGTTTCTTCTAGTTTTTTTTTCGAAATTCAGGAGGCAGTATGGTTTTTGAGATGTTTTCCTACCTTTCAAGTACACTGTAGCCAATGTTTTGCTGGTTGAGAGCCATTTGGGAAGCTCTGTTATTGTAGAATTCTCAATGTGGATGTAAGTCAGAGAGTTGAGAAATGGAGAGGGTCGGAGCCAGAATTCAAAGTCAACGTTGACAAGAGATAAAACTTTTAGGTTTTGTAAGTTTTTCAATGATAGGGAGAAATTTGCCTTTGTTCGGTGTCTGAAAAACGAAAATGTGGGAAAAAATTTCGAAAAAAAATTTTTTTTTTCAATTTTTTTCGCACTAATTTTTTTTCAAATCTTGATAAAAACTTACAACAAAACCACTTGAAAACTAGCCAGACTCGGAAAACAATCCCCAAAATCAATCCCGTCATAATCCGAATGATAATGT
This sequence comes from Caenorhabditis panamensis, assembly GCA_900883565.2. Lineage (NCBI taxonomy): Eukaryota > Metazoa > Nematoda > Chromadorea > Rhabditida > Rhabditidae > Caenorhabditis > Caenorhabditis panamensis. Next base: position 7,515 of record LR538083.1, on the reverse strand, counting down.
TGAAAAGTGATCGAAGTGACATTTTGGGAACATGCCCCTAGTAAAAATTCATTGGTTAAACTGAAAATTTTCCTTGATTTATAGTGTTTCAAAGCTTATAAATGAGTGTAAAATACTGTACCTTCCATTAGAATTCTCCACAACAATTGTATAAGGGGCTTGAGGGTTGGGAAGGTTGGGTTTGGAGCATGGTAATTTGGAGGGGGTTTGTTGGTGGTCTAGCCAGTGGAACGGCTGGAAAACTTGATTTTAGAAAGGTGAAAATGTTAAATTTGAATTCAGGATAGTTTAAAACCTAGAAAATCCTTCAAAAATCGCGGAAATTCAAAGGTTTTGAAGCTTTGATGGCCTAGGATTCTCATGATGGCCTAGAAACTCAAATTCAGGTTTTTGACTGTCTAGGCTAATTTTTCAAACGTTTTAAGTCAAAAATTTGAGTTCTACGGGTCTAAATTACCCAGAAACGTGCTGAAACTCATAGAAAATAAACTATTTGTTGGTGGCCGTGGCCTAGAAAACCTACGGTGGCCTAGAAAATCAAACTTCTCAAAATCAATCAAAAACCACCAAAAATCACTCAAAAGCCAGTTTTCCGGAGGTTTTCAACCTTTCTGAATCGAAATTTTATACTCCCAAGCCTTGAAAACCTCTCCTAACCTCAATCTCATTCACATTTTGCTGATTAGAAGGTTCACAATCCAAATCCCGAGAAATCGTGAGAAAACAAGAACATTTCTCATGGCAGAGGGATGAGAATTCACAACTTGGAGTTAACGTGTGATTTAGACTGCAACAGACCTAAAAAAAAGAGTTAAAACCCCTGAAAAAGTGCTACAAAAACAAGGTAAAACTCACCAAATTGACACCATGGTTCTGTGAATGAATAGGTTCACAATTCTCTTGTTCTTCAGATTTTAGAAACTTTAGGCTTATCAAAAAGACGAAAAACAACAATATCTTTTTCTCCATGTTCTGAAGAACTCAAAAAATTCCAATTGGACTCCAAAAAAGCCAAAGCTCACTCGAAATTGTGGGTTTGTGCATAAGAAATGTTCTCATCAGGAGTCTATTCAAACAAAAAAAGATGAAACGAGGAGAAAGCATTCGGGATGGAGACACGCAGAGAGTGTCCATTTTTGAGTGATTCAGCGAGAAAATGGAGCAAATTGGGGGATAGGAGAGGGATAGGGAGCGCGTTTTGGGGGATCCTCTTAAGAACCGAGGACTTTTGCAGATCTTTGGGGTACTGTAGGGTTACAGAAAGTCATTTTGAAGCTATGAAAATAGAAAATTTGAATTCCAGAGAAGATTTGAAGTCAAATGATGCCCAACAACAACAATTTCAAGCTCTTTTTCATTCAAAATCAATCGACAATTCAAGCATGAGTCTTCGCCAACTGCCACTCATCATGCTTTTTCGGTTTCAATGCCGCATACTTTCCACAAATGAAGAACTCGTATGTGTAGTGATCCATGCGGCTGAAATCAAGCTTTACTGTTCCGTTTTATAACCTAAAACTCACTGCAAATGGAAGACCTGCACATCATCACGGAACGAAAGCTGCGGGCCAATGACAATATGAATCGGCATGTCGTTGTACTTTGGATAATTGCCACCGAGAGAATTGAGGAACTTGGTATCTCTGGACACTCCTTCGTCCCATCCGGCAGTGAATGTCCTTTTCGTGTCTGAGTCGAAGCAGTTGGAAACGCAGGGATATGTTCCACCGAGTCGGAAATGGGTTTCGGCACGGGCTAAGGGACCTCTGATTGGTGGAATGTACTTTGTTTTGACTAAAAGGAAATGGTTGGACTTTAGTGATCTTTGGATGCCTGGGACTCACTCAATTGCTGAACAAACGTGAACTCATCTTTACTATCAAATCCACTCAACGCCGCATTCATTTCGTGACAAGCGGCCTTCGCATCCTTTTCGTCCAGGATGATGGTGTTGTTGAGCTGAAGAAAACGATACTAGACTGCTATCCAGATCCTGGAAGCTCACTTTATGACAGAACCTGGTTCCCTGAGCACGAGTAAAACCATGCCAGCCACTCGGACACTCTTCGTACTCGAATCCATACGTATCTGGAACATTGTGGCATTTCCAAGTGACCCTTGCTCATTTACTCACGCAAAGTACAAAGCGCGGGAGCCCGAAACGCTGCCGGTGTCGGGTACCGTCCCTCTTGATTCTTATCAACCATTTTGGAGAACACGAAACTGTGCGCATGACAATATCCGTCGTTTTTCTTGCTTCCCTTGTTTGCTGCAAACACCTCAACCACCTTGCCATCCGAATCCCAGTCCATGTAGCTTCTGCGGCTGCATCCTCTGAAAAAACGGAGTGATTATAGATAGATCCTTTTAGTTGCAGCTTACTCATTCTTGAAAGCGGCGGTCATGTAGAATCGATGGTTCTGGAACAAAAGGATCAATGGTAATTGGTCTGGGGAATGTTATGTTTACATTGAGTCCCTCCTTCGCATCTTTCCACTCTTCCAGGATAGAAATGAGTGGGAAGCTGTTAGTATTGAGGATGGCTCCGATGGACTTGCAAGCTGCTTTGATGTCGTCGACTTTGAATGAATCCTCACTTCCCGGCACAGAGTTTATACTGAAAAAGAGACTCAAGATCCTGTTCATCTTCAGACAGCTCACGTCAAATAACTAGACGTCGAAATACTGGCTCCAGAGCTTGTGATTCTAATCGGATAGATCTCACTGTACTTCTCCGCCATGTAATACATCTCCGCTTTAGTCATGGGTGGAGTGTACTCGCAGAGTGCTTGATGACCCTCATCACCTTCCGGAAGAATCAAAGTCCCTGGTTTCGTGTCGTACTTGTACGCGGCGTCTTGCACAAACACCGCCAACTCCCCTTCTCCATTCTCAAAGTGCTCCTTGATATCCGGTACAGTGACCCAGACACTTTTGATGTCGAGATCAGAGAACGCTATGCCGAGATAGTCCGAGTAGTAATGTGCCACTCTAGCATTCCATTCATCTCCACTTTTGAAGCCAGAACAGATTTGTTGGGCTTTTTCGAAGGTGTAGGACTGATCGATGACACGGTAGCACTTGTTGTGGATTTGATACCAGGTACGATCGCAGATCAAGTTGATGTCTGGGAGATTAGTTTTTCCGATTTCAGATCCCTGTAAACTCACGAAAAACACATTCCGTTTGTGCGATCCCTCCCGTATTCAAACTCTCCGCCTTCAAAATGTGGAACGGGAACTTGCTCTCACAGAATTCTCTCGCATGATTCTAAATTTTGTTTGTATCAGGTTTCATCCTTTCTTTATCTTTTTACTAACCGGATTCCGTGCATCAGTCCACACGCCAATCTTTCCAGTACACGTGTGTCCCTTCACCGGATTCCCTGTCTCCAGTTCGGACACAGTACCATCGATCATCCAGCACATTATCAAGGCACTTTCATCAACCAACGAAAACTGATTGATGTAGTCGTTGAGTGACATTCTTCCAGAAACTTTGGCTACCAGGAAGTAGGAGAGAAGGAGCTGAAAACTGTCTGTTAATCAGATTTTGAGGTTGTTTTTGGTTCTACTGCGTTTTCTAAATTTCTGGTTAGAGTAATCAAAAAGTAATAAACAACAAACTTATAGCCAAGTAAACTGTCTACAAGTTTGCAGTTGACCACTTTTCAATACCTCTTTCCCCTCTCAAGTTATTCCACTTACCACCAGAAGGTGCGTTCCAAACGACTTCATAGTTCCTCGTCGCTGGTTCTTGTTTACTTTTCTTGTTGGTTTCGTTGCAAAAATCAACAGAACAATAACTCTGATAAAGTGTAAAGTGCTAATCAGTTTGTTCTAATCAGTATTTGATAAGAAAATGGAGCAACTGATAGCGACTGATTAGAAGTTTACTGATAAAGGGGAAGAGTGGGTTACGTGAATTTGGAATCAATCACAAAGTTTATATTGATTGAAATATTATTCTAGAAACAGGCATCAATTACAAAACCTCATTCTAAAACAATATAACCCAGTAAGCATAAAGAAAAACAAGCAAAACGTGAAACTACGTGACCCAATCCAAAAACCTCCCACGTTTCCTACACGTGTTTCTTTTTCAGTAGCTTAAGTTTTCTTTTTCAGTAGCTTAAGTTCTTGATTCTTCCAAATCATTACTTTGTTGAATTCTGCAACGAAACCACCAACCTTGCGAAGAATGAAGTCATCTGGGCAGCATCTGTTGATGGTGAGTTTTAAGGAGGCGTAACTTTAGAGGGAGTGGGGGAAACAGAAAGTTGTTAACTATTAAAATGTGCAAAAAGTTACGAAGAACATTTTTGTAGTTAACAACTTTTTGCTATTTTCAGTGAGAAGCTCGGAAAATGCAAAAAACTTCAAACAATTTCACAAGTTATCAAAATCAGTCAACTGTAACTTTCAGCTCCTCCTCCTCTTCATCCTACCAACTAGTTCATCAGCCGGACAACAATCTCTAACCGACTACATCAACCAGTACCCGGAAATCGACGAAAGTGCTCTGATAACATGCTGGATGATCGCTGGATCCATATCTGAAGTGGAGACAGGGAATCCGGTGAAGGGACACATTTGCACGGGGACTATGGGGGTTTGGACGGCGAATGAGGTTAGAAAAATGAGTGCCAATTGATAAAATGATAAGGAAATGTTTAGAATCATGCCTTGGAATACTGTATGAGCAGATTCCCATTCCACATTCACAGCGCCAACCCGCAGACCGGAGGACAGACGATTTGTGCCTTCCGTTAGTTTGACTGTAACTCTGAAACTAGCAGAGATAACAAAGAGTAATTAACTACAAACTTGTAGACAACAAAATTAGCAACAAGTTTGCAGTTGACAACTTTTTGATATCTTTCCTGGTTCTTGAGTTATCGCTCACCAAACGCAACCGTCTTCCCTTGCAGAAATCAACCTCGTCTGTGATAAGGCTTGGACTCAAATCCACAACAAATGCTACAGACTGAAACCTTCCCAGTACACTTTTGAAGAGGCCAAAGCATCCTGCAAAGCCAACAAACCAGCTCCGCAATGGAACGCCCAAGTGGCCAACTACTACTCCGATTCCCTCGGTGTCGCTTTTTCCGACATGACCATGGCCAGTGTTTGGGTTACTGTACCCGATATAAGGGAGCATTTTGTGAATGGAGATGGTGAAGTTGCGGTTTATGTGCAAGACGCTGCGTACAAGTATGACACAAAGCCAGGGACTCTGATTCTTCCGGAAGGTGGAGAGACACACCAGGCACTCTGCGAGTACACTCCACCCATGACCAAAGCAGAGATGTACTACTTGGCGAAGAAGTACAGTGAGATCTATCCGATTCTCATTACACGTACTGGAGCGAGTATCTCGAGTTCTAGCTATGTGACGTAAGATTTAGAAAGGAATTCCACATTTGCAATGCTTGGTTTTTAGTGTCAATTCGGTCAAGGGACATCACAAGACGTTCAAGGTGGATGACATTAAAGCCAAGTGTGCTAGCATTGGAGTGATCATGAATACTAACAGTTATCCGTTGATTTCGATTTCACAGGAGTGGAAGGATGCTAAGGATGGGCTTACGGTTTGTGGGTCCTTCAAAGTTCAGTACTCATAGAGTGTTTTTCAGAACCACCGATTCTACATCACTGCTGCTTTCAAGAATGAGTAAGTAAATGGGAGAGTTTCTAGTCTATCTCTGAGAACTCAAAATTATCATTTTGAAGAAGCTGGGAATCCTCGATGATCCAAAGTTCAGCTAAACGGAACCCGGCAGGGAGTACGACTATCAGTGTTTCTGTCTTTCAGAGGATGCAGTCGAATGAACTACATGGACTGGGATTCCAATGGAAGACCCGTGGCGGTGTTCAGTGCGACTCCTGGTCAAAACACTGGATACTGTGACGCGCACAGCTTCATGTTCTCCAAAATGACCGATCACACGGGGGAGGGTAGATATCCTACACAGGCTGCGTTCAGGGCTCCGGTTCTCTGTGCACTTCGTACGTTGCTCTGTTAACAATCGGGATCATTTTGGAACTGTTGTAGATTCGTATGGATTCGAGTACGCAAATTGTCCGGATAAGTGGCACGGATTCAAGAGAGCCTCTGGAGCGACGTTCTGTCACTTTGTAATGTTCTAACGAAGTTCATACATAATCTAGTTTGATTCAGATTGAGAACACCAAAGTGGTGAATGCCTCAGTAGCTCCAAAGGAATGTGAAGCTATGGGAGCAGTGCTGAGTGGATTTGATAGTGAGGCCGAGTTCACATTTATCCGACAGAAACGTAAGTTTGGGAAAATGTAACATCTATTTCTGAAAAGTTAAATTACAGTTGCCACCACCCATCGCCCGAGTGCTGTCCCTGACGAAGGAGCCGACACTCATTTCCGTTTGGGCGCCACGAGACCATGTAAATCGAATTGTTTCGACGGAGCAACCGGCAAGGAATGGCGTGTCGGATGGAACGAAGGAGTCTCCAGAGATACCAAGTTCTTGAACACTGCAAAAAGCAACTGGCAGCACGTACCATATAAGGAAGGTGGTGACTATTACCAAGAAGGCACACATGTTTCTTTCCGTGATGACCACAACCAGTTCCATTTGCAGTAAGTACCGGGTTTTAATGTTGTGTCTAGTTATCAATTTTCAGCCATGACCATCATTACCCTATCCAGTACTACATTTGTGGAAAGTACGCCGAGATGGTGGCCAAGAAGAACAGCGATTGGAGTGTCAGACAGAACGGAAAGTGAACTTGGTCTTGAACTACTTGAAGCTATTATTGTGTTTATGAAGGACTTTGAAATATCTCTCATTTTTTCTGCCAACTTTTTGCAAAACCCCTTATTTCATCTTCTCTTTATTTGGGAATCCTTTCTTCTTTCTGCTCCCTCCTCTCGATCCTCCCCGCTGATCATCCTGCCATGCCACTCGGACAGTATAGGCAGAAGTACTGACTCTCAGTTGCAGTTAACTTTCTGTTGCATACGAATTGATTCAATAGCCAAAGAAGGAAAAAGGTTTTTGTCCGGCCATGGACCTTCTCATGTTCTGCAATTATGAGTAGCAGCGTCTGAGGTAAGGGGGAGGGGTTGGGGACAGGGTCAGGGACGGGGGAGGGGTTTTGGGCATCAGATTCTGCAATTATTAGTAGCAGCGTCTGAAGAGGGGGGAGTGGGCATCAGATTCTGCA